>CM077156.1:6170970-6491453 GCA_039583875.1 Platanthera guangdongensis
CTGCCAGCTAATGAGAGCCTGCGCAGCGGGTTCTACCTAGAGCCGAGCCGCGCTCGGGGTAGTGCAGAACCAAGGAATAAGAACCAGACCTCTCCCCTACATGCGAGCCTTCGGACCTGCCAGCTAATGAGAGCCTGCGCAGCGGTCTACCTGGGCGGGGACGAGCCGCGCTCGGGGTAGTGTAGAATTAAGGACCAAGAACCAGACCTCTCCCCCACAGGCAAGCCTTCGGACCTGCCAGCTAATAAGAGTCTGCGCAGGGGTCTGTACCTGGGGCCGAGCCGCGCTCTCGGGGTAGTGCAGAACAAAGGACCAAGAACCCGAACTCTCCCCACAGGCGAGCCTTCGGACTTGACAGCTAATGAGAGCCTGCGCAGTGGGTCTACCTGGGGCCGAGCCGCGCTCGGGGTAGGCAGAAAAGTGATCATCTTCCTGTCGTTAGAACTTCCAGGTAGATAAAGACAAGAAGTATTTGAAATTTATTATAATGAACTTGATTTGAATATACAATTTTGCCCTCCCTTCTCATGGGTACAAGCGCTTCAAGTCATCGCCACTAGGCATGGCTCATGGTCCTACCTCCACATCCTGAGGTGGTAACCTCCTGTTCTCAGGACCTTCTCAACAATATAAGGCCCTTCCCAATTTGGGTTGAGCTTGCCCACGGGGGCGGACCTCCCGCAGCAGCATCAATTCTTTAGCACTAGATCTCCTTCCGCAAATTGTTTGATCCTGATATGCTTGTCGAAGTATCTTGTCATTCGTCGCTTGACCTCTTCCTGCCTGATAGCTGCTACGTCGCGTAGCTCTTCCACCATGTCTAGTGAGAGGCGTAAGCTTCCTTCATTTTCTAGCCTCCAAGCCTCGTCTCCATCACCGGCAGCCACAACTCATGGGAATCGGACCTCAAATTCCACAGGCAGGACCGCCTCACACCCATGAGAAAGTTTGAAGGGGGTCTCGCCGGTGGCCGTGTTTGGGGTTGTCTGCAAGACCCACAAATCCGAGGGGAGCTGCTCCACCCAGCTCCCCATCAAGTTCTCCACCTTCTTCTTGAGCAGGTTTACGATAATTTTGTTCGCCGCCTCCACCTGGCCGTTGCTCCTGGGGTGGGACGGAGGAAAACTTGAGGTCGATGCCCAGCTGGGTGCAGAAACTTATAAACTCCTCACTTGCAAATTGAGGACCATTGTCCGTGATAATGGCCTGAGGCAGCCCGTGCCTGCAGATGATCACTCCCCAAACGAAGTTCCTGATGACTTGGGAGGTGACTTTGTCCAGCGCCTTAACCTCCAGCCACTTTGAAAAGTAGTCGATCATAACCAGGAGGAACCTCCTTTGCCCACTAGCTGGAGGGAAAGAGCCAACCAAATCCATCCCCCAGATAGCGAACAGCCACGGTGTCGTGATGCTTCGAAGCATTTGAGCTGCCTGGAGCTGGAGGGGGCGTAGAGCTGGCATTTTTGGTACCTCCTCGCAAACTCCGCAGCATCCTTCCTTAGGATGGGCCAGAAGTACCCCTGCTTGACCACCCTTGCTTCCAACATCCTACCTCCGAAATGGCTTCCACATTCCCCGGAGTGCACCTCCTCCAGAATTTGTTGGGTCTCCCCTTCCATCACGCATCGTGCCAGAAGCCCCGAAAGCATCTTCCGATGTAGGCTTCCTTTATGCATGAGATAATGGGTCGCCTTATGCCAAAAGCTCTTTGCCTCCTTGATCCCCTCAGGGAGGTCGCCTGTGACGAAGAAGGTCACGAAGGGATCTACCCATGAGGGTCGCCGATCTACTTCCATGATCTCCCCTTCCTCGATTGCTGGACGAAACAGATCAGTCAAGGTTCCTCCTCCCCGAGGTCCAAATTTAGCCAAATGATCAGCGGTGGTACTTTATTCTCCTAGAATGTGTTGGATGGAGAACGTCTGGAACCCCCCGATGATCGCCCTCACCTTGGACACTTCACAAGGGTGGGCTCCCGAGCTTTGAACTCTCCTCGAATTTGCGATGCCACTACCAATGAGTCCGTGAAAGCCTCCATATCCTGGATCTCGAGCTCCCTTGCCAAGCGAAGACTGGCTATCACAACCTCGTACTCTGCTTGGTTGTTAGTTGCAGGAAAGTGCAAGACCACCGCCTGCTCTATGGTGACCCCTTGAGGACTTGTCAAAACCACCCTCGCTCCGAGGGAGTCTTTCCCGAGGCTCCATCAACTGTCATCTTCCATGCCTCCTGCGGCCGCGACTCCTCGGGACCGACCTTCACAACGTAGTCTGCCAAGAAGTCGGCCACTACTTGCGCCTTGATGGAGAGCCTTAGTACGAACGAGATGTCGAATTCACTCAACTCGATAGACCACTTGGCCAGTCTACCCGAGTGCTCCACTCCTTCAAAAATCTTACGGAGGGGATGGTCTGTCACCACCATGATCGAATGTGCTTGGAAATATGGCCGGAGCTTCCTGGCCGAAATGATCAAGGCGTATGCCAGCTTTTCCAGGATAGGGTAGTGAAGCTCTGTCTTATTTAGGATCCTGCTAACATAATATATTGGCAGCTACTTCCTCCCCTCCTCCCTAACTAGGACAGAGCTCAACGCCTCTGCTCCCACTCTGAGATACAAGATCAGATCCTCCCCCTCATTCGGGCTTTGAAGTAGAGGAGCCAGGGAGAGCTGCCTCTTTATCCCTTGGAAAGCTTCTTCACATTCAACAGTCCACTCGAACCTTTGGTTACCCCGTAGTACTTTGAAGAATGATGAGCATTTCTCTCTTGACCTGGAGAGGAATCTACTTAGGCCGGCCAGTTTGCCTGTCAAGCACTGGACCTCCTTAGCATTGCGTGGTGACTCTAGCTCTAGGATGGATTTTACCTTATCTGGGTTGGGTTCTATCCCCTCCGGGGTCAGAAGATGCCCGAGGAACTTCCCACGGCTTGCCCCAAAAATGAACTTTGAGGGGTTCAGCCTCATCTTGAACTTCCGCAAGGTGGCGAACGTTTCCTCCAGGTCCCGAAGGTGTGAGCCCACACCCTTGCTTTTAACCATAAGGTCATCAACATAGACCTCCAGGTTCCTCCCCCTTTGGTCTTGGAAGACCCGATCCATCATGTGCTGGTACGTTGCCCCTACATTTTTCAACCCAAAGGACATCATTTTATAGCTGAAGCATCCCTCCCTTGTGATGAAGGAGACGTCCTTGATGTCGGGAGGGTGCATTCGGATCTGGTGGTAACCTGAAAAAGCATCCAAAAAACTCATAATTGAAAAACCAACGGCTGAATCAACCAGCGCGTCGATTCCAGGCAGGAGGTAGCAATCCTTGAGGCATGATTTATTTAAAAGAGAAAAGTCAATACACATGCGCCATCCCCCCCCTTTTCACCATTACCACGTTGGAGACCTAGCCTGGATACTGGATCTCCGAGATGAAGCCGACCTCCAGAAGCTTTTTGACCTCCTCGCGTATTGGCTCTTCCAGCTTGGTTGCGATGGTCCTCTTCTTCTAGCGTATGGGGAGCGTCTTGGGATCCAGGTTCAGGCGGTGGCAGGCCACATCCGCATCGATGCCCAGCATGTTAGCCGCGCTCCAAGCGAAGATGTCGACGTTGCTCTGGATGCAAGCCTACACTATCTCCTGGTCCTCAGGGCTCAGACCCCCGCTGATCCTCACCTTCTGTATCTGGCCGACACTGGTGAAGACTTCCATCTCCACTACCTCCTCCGCCAGCACCAGCTGCGACTGCTCCCAGCCGGACCTTGCCTCCTCTTCCTGCCCCAACTCCTCTTCTCCTCCTGCTCCCTCAACTTCCATCACCTCCTCTAGGCTCTCCCTCTACTGTTGTACAACCTCCACACCTCTCTGGGCTTCCCTCTCAGCTCCTTCTTCCACCTCCACCTGTTGACCCTCCCGCGGATCCAACTCTTCGTCCCTCTGGACCTCCTGCACATCTCCTCCCCACTGCTCCTCCTCAATCTCCTTCCCTTCGACTACCTCTTCAGCTTCCTCTCTCGCCTCCTCTAGGCTCATCTCCTCCTCTCTGACAACCTCTTCAGTCTCCTCTCTCTCCTCCTCTAGGCTCATCTCCTCCTCTCTGACAACCTCTTCAGTCTCCTCTCTCACCTCCTCTAGGCTCATCTCCTCCTCTCCGACAACCTCTTCAGTCTCCTCTCTCACCTCCTCTAGGCTCATCTCCTCCTCTCCGACACCCTGTTCATGACCCGCCATTTCCTTCTTCAACTCCTCCGCCTCTGCCATCCATGATATGGTGTTGACTGCCGTAACGTAGCACTGCCTTGCCACCTTCGGGTACCCTCTGACCCTAACCTGCACCCCTCCGTTGTTGAACTTGAGGCATTGATGAAATGAGGAGGGGACGCAGCGAAAGGCACTGATGAGAGGACGCCCAAAGATGACACTATAGCTGCTCGGGGCGTCCACGATCACGAACCTGCAGTTCCGTGACACGCCACCCAACTTCACATGCAACCCTACTCCTCCTTCTACTTCCTTCCTCTCTCCCGAGAAACCGAACAACGGCTCATCCGAAGCTATGACCCTCCTGTTCTCCACCTGCATCTCATCGAAGGCCTTCTTGAAGATCATATTTACGGAGCTCCCGTTGTCCACCAGGATCTTGGAGACCGTGAAGTTTTCTACCGCCGTCTGGATCACCAAGACATCACAGAACGGGTCCTCATAATCTGGCATATCCGCTGAAGAAAAGGTTATTTTTTCTTTCGGGGACGGAGCCTGGGAGGTCGAGGCTACCCTCTTCGGTACATGGTCTGGAGGCTCCCCTTACGAGCGGCCTCGATCCCAACTCCTTTGTGGATCACCCCGATCCCTCCCCGAGTTCCTACATCCACCCGGTCCTCGCATCTATCCTCTGTCTCCCCCTGCTGTACTTCCACGATCCTCACCAGCGGCTCCTACCTCCTCACCCTCCTGGCTTCTCTCACTTCTAAGAACTCTAGGCAGGTGGCGGTTGCGTGACCCTCCTCCTGATGGAAGTCACAGAAAGACAATGACACCCTGCCCCTTCTTCCTTCTCCACCATCTCTTCTTCCAGCTCCTCCTCGAGCTCCTCTCCTTCCTCCTCTACCTCGACCAATCTCCATTGCCTCTTGCTGATGCTGGAAGCGATCCCTCGGCCCCTGCCTCCATGCCAGCCGATCGAACCTCCTCGGCTCACGGAAGTTATCTCTTCCCTGAAAACCTCCTCCTAACTCCCGGGGGCGACCCTCCTGAGGCCTCCAACCTATCCGGTTGTTCGGCTCCCGGGCTCCCCGTCCTTGATGCAGTCCATGTTGCCCCTGACCTCCCTCCTCCTCTCTTCTCTCTGCTCCCTTCGCCTTCCTGCTTCTGGCTCCTTCACATCATCCTCCGCCAACCTGGCCAGCTTTCTCGCAAACGCCGGATTGGCCCTCTCGAAGTCTGTTTCCTTTGTCGCCCTATCCATAAGCTCCTCAAAAGAGAGGGGGGCACTCTCTTCAACTCCATGCTAAAGAAACTCGGCCTCAGTCCCAGAGTAAATGCGAGCATCAGCGTATACCATGGGACCTCCTGGACCAGGAGGACCTCTTCCTGAAACCGATCGACGTAATGTCCCAACGTCTCGTCCTGCTTCTGCCTCACCGCAAACAGGCACTCCGCCTCCTTCTTGCGCTTCTTCGATGTTGAGAACCTCAACAAGAAACTTCTTTGCAAATCTTCGAAACAGTAGATCGACCTTGCTGGCAACTGGTGGAACCAGTACCGTGCCTTCTCCTTCAATGTGATGACAAACAGCTGACACTTGAAGGCATCCGTCATCTGCCTTATTGAAACAACATCTTCAAACCACTGTACGTGTTGTACAGGATCATTCTTCCCCGAGTAGTAGGACATGTCGGGCTCCCGGAACCCCTCTGACACCGGAGCTGAGATGATGAGCTCACTAAATGGGCTCTCGCCGCCTGCCTGCCGAGAGGGCATGTCTCGCGGCCTCGGTTGGCTGGCCCGATCCGCGAGACCATACCCAGGCAAGAGCTCTCGCACAGCAGCCTCCCTCTCGCCAACTTCTGCCGGAATCTCCTTCCCGGGATGCTGGCCTGGGAAGAGATATCGTGCCGCCACGTCCCTCTCGCCAGCCTCCGCCGGGACCTCCTTCCTCGGGCGTTGTCCAGGGGCGTTCTCGCCCAAGAGCGGGACCTCCTCTATCGGAACCTGAGGCGTTGCCCACTTGTTCCTTGCCGAGAAGGCCAAGCTGATGGTCTGCAAGACCTCTCGCCTGAAGTCCTCCAACATCTTCCTCGTCGCCTCTTCTCCCCGGGAGGGGGAACCTCCTGAACCAGATCCTTCACCTTCACCTCCTGCCATCAAACTAAACTCAAGCTTTTCTTGTATCAGCTACCTTCCACGTTCACCGCACCAGAACTGTTGAAGCCAAAATTTGACCTCGATAAAAGTTTGTAAAATAGGGGCGTGGCTAACATCTACTCGTCCCAAGCTCTGACCTCCGACTGCTAGTGAAGGACTAGAAACTGACCCAAAGCCTCAGCAGGGAGGTCCCACCGCTTACCCGGAAGATCTCTGAGAGCTTCCCCTCCAAAGCCAATAGCTGGGCTTGGAGCTCCTCAAAAAGCACAAAAAAAGCCTCTCAAGTCCCAGGAAAGATATCTATAATGTGCCTCTAAAGAACCCATATAGGTCTATTTATAGTTTTCTGAGTTGGATCTGCAAATAACCATACTGAGTTGTCCTGAAATTACCAGAGTACCCTTGGTTAGGTCTGCCAACAGCCAAACTACGCTGTTCTGAGGAGCTATATACAGACCATCAAGGGCAAAAGGGTAAAAATACCCGGGGTAGAAGAGTAAAATCCCCCTAGGGTATAGATCTGTCAAAATGACCCTCTCTCTTCTGTATGGCTAGTGGAGGAACATCTGGCGGCGAGACGGGCCTTCCTATCCGTCTCGCCGATATCCTTTGCTGTGAGGTCTTCTCGCAATTAAAGGTCTTCTCGCCATCTTAGGAGGGGCATCTCACCTACTGCATAGGCCACTTGTCTCGCCACCTACGAGTGGACCACATGGTCCCACTCGCCCATCAATTCCTCTCGCCCGCTTCGACTATTCGCGCCTTGAGGACCTCTCGTGAGCCCGAGGTTGTACATATCCAACAACTCAGGCACAAGTGCCCTACAACTCAGAGAGAATGACTTTCCTACATCAGGCTCAAAAGCCCTACAGATCAGTGATCAATTGATCACCTACCACAGATCTACATTTGGATCCTACTTTCAGGCCAAAATAGTACACTCAGATTCTCAACAGAATCTTACTTCAGATCCATACTTGGATCCTACCACTCAGATCTGCACCCAGATCCTACTCTCGAGCACAAAGCCCTACCTCAGCCTTTATAACAATAGGCCTACAACTCAGATCCAATGGATCCTATAAGATGATAGTGGATGTTGGTGAAATCTGACTGCAGAGAAAACTATCTCTGAGTCTACCTTCTTAAGCTGAGTTATCTCAGCCCTATCTTCTTCTCAGCAACAAGGAAGGTGGTCTTCAATCAAAAACTGCTTGTGCTGAAAGTAACTCAGAAACCAAGTCTCTGAACTTGCTGTTGAAGACAGAGAATCTGTACTTCAATCAACTGACCTTGACTGCAAAAATATGAAGGTTCTACTCAGTCTTCTCTTTCAGAAAGCTTCAGCTTTACTGACATTGTTGTAGCTGGTGAAGTTTGTTATAACCCATTTTATTTGCTTCTAGTTGCTGCAGCTAGGGTTATCCCTTTACTGCTACCTTCTCTCACTCAAAATTTATTCTGATCTTGATGTTGATGGCAAAGATGTCAACAACTAAATTCTATTTGACTCCAGTTCCTACAGCTAGGGTAAAACTTTGCTGCTCCTTGTTTTTCCTCAAAAATATCTTTTGAACTTGTTGTAGCAGGCGAAGATAGCTACAACTAACTTGTATCAGCTTTCAGATCTGCTTCAGCTCGAGTTATTGCCTTGGGTGCTTCTTCTTATTCAGAGAGATCTCTGATCTTGTTGTTGACAATGAAGAAATCAATAACTAGCTTTTCAATCCTTCAGGTTTGTCGATTCGATCTTCAACTTCGAGCTCTGCAACAATGGCAAGGACGAAGATGTTCCGCCGCTTTGCGGAAATACAAACCCTAAAAAGATTGATTTCTCCTTCATCGATCTCGCCTTTTCTATTTCGCCGATCAACGACTCTTTGCGTTGTGGGGCCCATCCTTAATTACCGATTTACCACCTACCATATGTAGAATACGACAAAAGCTAGCCGCTGACGCCATCAATGACTTACTCCATCTTTCCCGTAACGAATTTGAATTGTGTTGACTTTGTTGACTTTTGCTGACTCATGCTGGCGTCAGCCATCTGTGGACTTAGCTAAAATCAAGCAACATTATTATAGGCGTTGAGTAAGTAAGCTTCACTCAATGCAAGAACACTTAGATAGATTTTCTGTCATTAGGTGTTGAATGAGCAACATTCACACAATGCCAAAACACTTAGACATAATTCTGTCACTAGGCGTTGAGTGAGCAACCTTCACTCAACGCCAAAACACTTAGAGAATATTTAAGTCATTAGATGTTGAGAGCGTTGATTCCACTCAACGTTTTTTGCCTTATAAAATATTCCTACTTCTCTGGCGTTGAGTGTGTCTTCATCACTCAATATTTTTTATCACATGGCGTTGAGAGTGTTGAGTCCACTCATTGTTTGCCTTAGCCAAACTTTCTGCACCTTAGGCGTTGAGAGAGTTGAGTCCACTCAACGCTATTTGCCTTGGCCAAACTTTCTGCATCTTATGCATTGAGTGAGTCTTCATCACTCAACGCCAAAGTACTTAATACAGTTTTTTGTCACTAGGCGTTGAGTGAGCCTTCTGAAAGATAAATCTATGAGTAGTTTATCATCTAGAGGGGGGGGGGGGTTAATAGGTGTCTTTAAAATTCTTTGTCACTTATATTATATGTTCAGTCGATATTTGAAAAATAAACTTCACAAGAACACAACACAAACAATCCACTGAACACAACACAAGCAATCCACAGATCACAACACAAGCAATCCACGGTATACAAAAAATTTATAGTGGTTCCCCTATCTAGGGTACATCCACTTTCCCCTTTTCTTCCTCACTAACAATGTGCTAGGTGAGATTATATCTCCTCCTCTTCAACTCAGATCAATAGATCATACAGGCTCAATTTCTGTTAAGAAACCTACAACTCAGACCAGCAGGTCCTACCTCAGAGATTCACTCAATCTTCTACCTCAGGTCCCTCAAGAACCCTACCTCAGCCTTTATAACACATGCTTACATCTCAGTGATCCCACACAAATCACCTACTTTAGGTCCCACAAGAACCCTACCTCAGTCTTTATAAATCAAGCTTACAACTCAAAGATTAAATCTCCTACCCACACAGATCTCAAAGAGATATTACAAAATTAAGAGATAAATAATAAATAAAATAATCTCAGAAAACATGAATACTGTAATTTGACTTATCTAAGAATTCAGATTCTTCAGTTCAGCAGCAAAGAATTAATTCTTGATGAACAGACTTACTGAAAAGATACTTCTCTGGATCTAGAATCTTCTTGATGATGATCAACTTGATTTTATTGAAGAACTTGTACAAAAGATCCACCTTAATCCTCTGATCAACTTGTTAAAAGGATCAGAAGATTTTTCTTTAAGACCTTTGTCTTCCTTCTTCTCGGGGTTGTCGCCCTCCTCTGACTTAGAAGAAATTAGAATGAGAATTGATTTGTTGAATTGCTAATTCTGTGAAGACGACCCCTCTATATATAGCCTTCATGGGTTGTTGGCTTTTGATTGATGACGTCATCATTACGCCATCATACTTCAAATTCTCCTTAAAACTATTTCTGATAAGATATCACGTTATTGTAGATGATATGATAATTCTAACTTGACTTGACACTTCTGTGTTGACTCTGTTCAACTTTAGAATCAAACGTGTTGAGAAGTCCAAAGTGTCTCGACACTATATTACTTAGTAGAATTTTCGGTCTGAACTTGAAGGTGTCGAGACAGTTAACTTGTCTCGACACAACTGTCGACTGTCTCGACATCTTTAAATCTGCACTGTGTCAAGACAGTTGAATTGTCTCGACACAACTGTCTGCCATTTGTCGGCACTTTTATACTTGCTTTAAATCTCCACTGTGTCGAGACAGTTGAATTGTCTCGACACTTCAGTCTGCCGGGTGTCGACATCTTTAAGTCTATACTATAGTCTTCATTGTGTCAAGACTGTTGTATTGTCTCGACACTTCTATCTTAAGGTGTCGAGATATCTGACTTGTCTCGACACAGCTATCTTGATTTTCAAAGTGTCGAGATAACTGACTTGTCTCGACACTACTGACTTGAACTTCAAAGTGTCGAGATAACAAACTTGTCTCTACGCTGCTGACTTGAACATCAAAATGTCGAGATAGCAGACTTGTCTCCACATTGCTCCTGCAAAGGTGTCGACATAGTTGAAGTGTGTTGACACTTTTGTACTTAGCAATTTCTCTGCACTACAAATTGCTAGGCGTTGACTGTCCTGACTTCACTCAGCACTTTTAGCTATATGACATTGAGTGAACTTGCTTCACTCAACGCTTTTGGACTTAGGCAATGTTTTGTCTTTCCAGTCAGCTTCTTTGATTCCACTTGTTCATATAACTTGAACCACCTGTCCAATCAATATGACATAGGCAACCTGCATGCGTGAACTGAAACATACATCAAATACATACTTATGTATATCATTGAGTTGAAAGGGCTTCTTCAAATCAAGTATATTGTTTCCAATGTACCCAACACCTTCATCACTCAACGCCAAAATACTTATGCTCTAACTGAATAAGGATCAGTCAACGCTTTCCAACTTATGGAGTTGAGTGAACAAGCTTCACTCAATGTCTGTGGACTTAGTCAAATATCAACTTGTCTCTCCTTAGCCTTTGACTGCTTTAGCTTGCCTCACAACTTTTTGCTGTATGACATTGAGTGAGTGGACTTCACTCAACGCATGTGGACTTAGCCACATTTCTGCCATTTTCATCTTAGGCTTTGACAAGTTGAGTCTTACTCACAGCTTTTAGCTGTATGACGTTGAGTGAGTAGACTTCACTCAACGCCTGTGGACTTAGCCACATTCTTGCCAGCCAACATTCTTCCTTACCTCTGGCGTTGAGTGAGCTTGGTCCACTCAACGCCTGTGGACTTAGCTGCATTATCAACTGCTCATTGACTTATGGCGTTGAGTGAGCTTGCTCCACTCAACGCCAGTGAACTTAGGCAAATTCCTTCCTTTCCAGCCAGCTTTTTTGAGTCCACATTTCTACCTTGCGACCACCTATCACAAACACTTAGACAACCTGTCTAAACTTGTTCCTTGAAATATTCTGTACATGATGAGTTTAAACAACATCAAATACAACCATGTTCGTAGTATTGGTTGTGTCTGTCTCTTCAAATCTAGGGAACATTATGGGCAATAGACCCAACACCCATTTTTCACCAATTGATGGGGGTTTCCATGCAAACATGCCGAATAAAGACTTCACATGTCCAATAGAAGAATTGTTACCCTTGTAGATCACTTAGGAGCCATGAATACGAATTTGATCCTGATGGAAACGTTCACAATGACTTCCCCTGACGGATCTAGCCTCGGTTCGTGATTTCGATCTCAAGAACTCCTCTTCTTCCTTCTCATCTTTCCCAAGCTTGAAGAGAGAGAGAGAGAGAGAGAGAGAGAGAGAGAGAGAGAGAGCAAAAGTGAAATGAACACTTCTCTCCCTACTCCTTTGGTTAACCATAGACAAGAATAATCCTGGCCTCATGATTCAAATACAAATAGAGATGGATGATGTGATCAAATCGATCTTTCGCTTAAAAATTGCTATCATCGGGGGATATATCGATATCGTCAGGCGATAGCCTCGGCGGTGGCCACTTGGCCAAGTCAACGCCGCTTTGCCGCTTAACGATCGCTTCACAACCATCTGACATGTGGTCTGCCACGTGGCTCACTACCGCCTAGCGATATCGCTATCGCTAGCGATAGTAAATCGACCGCATTGGCTTGCCGGCTGCATCGACCTGACCACTATCACCTGGTGATATCGCTATCGCCAGCTGTAGTAAATCGACTGCATCGACTTGTCGACTGCATCGACGTGACCACTATCGTCCGCCGATATCGCTGTTGCCAGCGGTAGCAAATCGAATGCATCGACTTGTCGACCGCATCAACCTGACCACCATCTCCTGACGGCATCACTATCGCCAACGGTAGCAAATCGACTGCATCGACTTGTCGACCGCATCGACCTGACCACTATTGCCTGACGATAGCGCTGTCGCCAGCGGTAACAATCAACTGCATCAACTTGTCGACTGCATCGACCTGACCACTATCGCTTGACGATATCGCTATTACCAGCGGTAGCCCCAGAATTGCAACTTGTTGTTTTTCAACTATAGGAAACCAGGGGTGTTACACATATAATGATATCCTGCGTTTAAATCATGAGCTTTAAATGCCCGTACAGAGATCATCTTCTTTAACATTTACAACATTCCATCTTTAAAAATGCTAGCATAGATATCACATTCTTTCTCATTTACATTCTTTCTCATTTACAATCCTCAAATAGCAACCAAAAGTTAGAATTTTAGCACGAAATCCTCTTCTCTTTCGAAGTTTTCTTATCTTTGAAAGTACTCTTCTCTTCTCCTTCTACGACAAAGCAAAATGGACCGGGAAAAAAATAATCACATGCATATAGTTTTGATCTAAAAAGTACCCAAAGTTAATTTAAAAAAGAGAATTGTTATTCACACCCCACAATTGAATATTCATATCAAGAATAATACAAATTTTAACATTTTTTCCCCTAAAATATCTGATATTTGTACCAAACACAAACTTTATTTCTGTTTCTCTCAAGTCCTAAACTCTCACAGCTGAACCTTTGCCTCTCCGCTCGCAGTCTCTCGCCGGCGGTCCGATAATATCTCACTGCCCGTGGCGCCCTCTATTCCGTCGTGCCTTCCGCCTATCTCCTTGTCGGCGCTTCCTTTCTCCTTCGACGCCCCCTATATTTCGCCACAACCCTCCGACCATTCCTGACTGCTGATGAACATGTGAATATAATTTTTCTTAATACGAGAGAAATACATACATTGGAGAAATACAAAACACCCGCATTTAACATGAAAGAGTACAGTGATTATTGTCATGAAAACAAGCAAACAGTTCTCAAGTATGCTAAAATAGGTATTTTGACTACCACAATGTTCTGAGAATAGTCGCACGCCAAACAACTCATATGGCCATGTGCGATGAATACAGAACTTGGTTGGTCAACCTATAAATAGTTCGTTTTAGGTCGTATGTGTATGTTCTAGCATAATAACAGAGTAGGTTAAGCCCAATAACCCACTCCCAAGTTCACGAGTTAGAAGCCGAAGACACATGATGCTGGTTGGCGCGATGACGGCGATGTCGGTTGACGCGACGGCGGCGATGACGGTATTGGTGTGGCGTCGACGATGGCGGTTGACGAGACGACGACGATGATGACGGTTGACACAACGGCGGTGATGGCAGTTGACGTGGCGACGGTGATGACGGTTGGCACGACGGCGACGATGACGGTTGGCACGGCGGCGGCAGCAGCGGTGGCTGTTTCGGTGCAGCGTTGGCGATGGTGGTTTGCGGCGACGCTGATAGCGATTTGCGGCGACGGCGATGACGGTTGACGCGGTGACGGCGATGATGGTTGTTGGCGTGACGACGCCGATGGTGGTTTGTAACGACGACGATTTTGATCACGTCGGGGAAGGTTCAGATATCCGCACCTCATGCATGATATGCTGGCACGGCGAACATCTATAAGAAGACTATATATTATTATGTGTAAGTACAAAAATAAATTATAAATACACATATTCATTTTATATACAATTATTAATTGGTTACAGATAGTCTGTATTAATCGCAACCGGCAAAAAACCTCCCCAAACCCCCCTTTTCAAACGCCGCGTGGATACGAGCGGGTGATAAGCGGCGGAGAAAAAGACGGGCGGCGGTGTCCGAGAGAAGCAGGCCGGAGAAGAGGGAATCCTAAAAGAAATGGCCAACCTCCGGCTGGCCATGGACGCCGGATTCTGGGATCTGAACGTGGCCTCGCCGCAGACGCTCGACGGAGCGGCGCGCTCAGTCGCCTGCGGGCCGGCGCCGCTGCCTTCCGCCCGAGCCAGCCGCACAGACCGGCCGCTGCAGCTCTCCTTCCTCCGCAACGTCTTCCCACTAGGCCTCATTCCCAGCCTCTCCCCCACTCCTTACAAGGAGCTCGGCTCCTTCTCCCTCCAGTCCACCCTCCTCTCCCACGCCTTTTCCAACATGTAAGCCCTCGATCGTCTCCCCCCAGGGTTGGTTTTCGGATGTTTTATTATGTATCATTGGCTGTTGTCAACAATGCTACAACGTCTGTACATATATATGTTTACATATGATTGTTTTTACAGGTGTTAAGAGAGCTTAGAGAGAACCACAATCCTTGAGCTAGCCATTGGGTTTGAGAAAGCCTAATAGCACTAAAGACACTAGTAGAATTGACGGCTGTTCCATGAGAAATGAAGATGTTGGACTCCAATTTAGGGCTTGAGTGAGAAAGAGAGAGAAGGATTTTTTGTTTAGTTGTATGTTGTCTGTGGAAGGAGTTGAAATGTTGAACGCTGGTTTAGTTGTTTGGAGAAAATTTGATCCATTGAGCTAGCTTTTGGGGTTGAGAAGACAAAGTAGCACTCAACAATTTTTTTCATTTTTCTTATACGAGTGACAGGGACAGGGCTCCACCCCTATGTTCAATCGCGACAGTACCCCGATCACGACAGTGCACGGGGCGGGCCCCCAATGTCTCGCGCGATAGTACTTTGATCATGACATTGCACCGGCGTGTCGGCGCTCTCGCCGCTCGCAAATCCACGAACGCTATACTCTGTCCGTCGCTCGTTTTTTTCTTGTGCATGAGGGTTTATGAGCGGCGGTGAGAGCACATTTTTTATTGTAGGCAAGTGATTTTGCCTATATGAGAGCACGTATTTTAAAATTAAGATAATACATAAATTAATGAGATTTGAATTTTTGTAATAAAGGGAGGTAAAATCGGAAAGTTGAATGTTTAACCAAAATTGTTTTTTTTTTCTTTTAATATAGTATAGATTTGTTTCAAGTATGTCTTCTGAGACAGTGTTATGTGCACTTAAGCTTAGTTTTTGTACAAGTAGATGGAATAAGAAAAAAAAGTTGACTGTCTAACATCAGATTACATTATTGTAATTTGAAATGGAAATACAGTGATGGCACGTAGAAAAGAAAAAAAACTATACAGTGATAAATTTGAGAGTTAGATAACGACCTAGCACGGCGGTTGAGGTCGTGAACACAGTGGTTATGAACCGTCGTTCGTGAACGCTTGACCTCACCTAAGGAACTTCATCCACTTTTGTGTTCAAAACTAGTTTTCTTTTCTTGGTGGCGGTCATAACCATCGTCTTGATAAACATGCATTCTATGGAGGTTGTTTTTTTTTTAAACTCACCGGAGAAAAAATGTCATGCCAAACAGAGCCCTAATAAATATCGACAGTCATAAAAAGGAATGACCTAATCATCATTGATTGTTGTAAATGGCATGGTGTTCTTCAAGTAATATGAGATTGATCACATAGTTCCATGTGTTCGGTGCTTCTTAGTTCACAGTTTCATGTTTGAGCTTTTTGTTAGTAGCTTCATGATTATACAAAGTAAATATTATCTTTTGTATGCATATCAATAAAGGAGGTCATGTTGGCCTATGATGTTTGAATCTCTCTTTTGTCACCATAAAGAATATGTATCTGTCGTTATCTTCCTTGGACCTAAATGATAGCTATAACGGACTGCTTAATACTTTAAGAGGTCATTGTTGTGCCTTCCCTTTCAGTAGATATGATGGAAATCGTGTTTTATACATTTTTCAAGATACTAATTATGTCTTTGAGACATGTTGGACTCTTCTTGACCGCCACGCTAGTTATTTGTCTTCTTTTGTTAGCACCGCCTATATCCTCGTGTGGCACCTGTTCTCTTTTACGTTAGTATTGGTGATTAAATGACATTCAAGGATTTGTTATCAATGACTTCAAGATGGGTTGGTTGACTAATGAAGGACCATTTTGTTCATGGCTGCCATTTTTTTAAGTTATAGGCCTTGAATTCTAACCCGTTTGCAGTTTCCAAATTTGACATCGAGCACTTCAGCAGTATGTGCACTTAGATCAAATGCCACTATGTAGAGTTCTTGGGGATTCATCTGACTCCTATTTGTAATTTTGTACGGAGTTATCTAAAGGGTATTTTGGGAATGATAGCTCTCTCACTTTTACTTGATTTCAGTAATAGTTATCTCGTTATGTTTTATTTATTTGGAATAAGTGCACCTGTAAAGTAATTTTCTTTTAAAAAAAAACTTTCTCAATTTATTTTATAGATTACAAAATAGTCCTTTTATGGTTTTTAGTTATGAATCTTTCTAACTCCTCCAAGTTTCTTTTTAAGGTGGGTTGGATTGGTGGGGCAATTTCGTCCAAGGAAGTTGATATCAATGATCAAGAAGGAAGTGACAAGAAGAGAGGAGATGGATCTATCTATATTTAGAGACATTGGAAAGCATTTTTTTGACAAATCCATATATGCTATTGGTCTGCTTTCTCAGTTTTACCTGACAGATGATACAACCTTAATGCTTAATGTGGAAAGGCATGGTGAAAGGAAAGGTCGCCGTGCAAAAGCAGTGCTCTTTCACAAAGTAATGTTTTTTCCCCTTTGGTTCTCTTTCAATTTCGTACTGAATTTTGGGCTTGTAATTTTTAATTTTCTCTATTACTATTAAGCTCTATTTGTGAGAGCGGTGCTGGTGGCTTCACTATAAACTGAAGTTATTGTGAGAAATGGAGATCCCACATTTCATTGGGAGCCTTCTAGCGCCAGAGCTTTACTAAACACATCAATTTCTCCGATGGTGTTTGAATCTCACCAAAATAGAGTTAAAATACCCAAACAAACGAACCTTAATGGCGTTGTAGTATAAAAAAGGACCCTATTTTTCTGTTAAGCTCTATAATTTAGTGTCATTCAAACACAAATTTTTAAGGCATAATGATGATCTTCATTAGTAGTTATTTTCAAAACTTACCACATTTTCTTTTTCTTGTTTTATCCTCATGCACCTGAGGAGTTAAACTTAATAATACAGTATGTTTGCCACCATTTGAAACTTGATCTCATGGTTTTCTTAATCTCATGACACGTGCTTGCGCGCACATTAGTTCTTGTTTAGAAATATTTATTTTTAAAATAAAGACATGTTTTGTACAGAGAAAAGAACGATAGAGAAGAATCGTTGAATATATATAAATATTTTCTCTAAGACCTTTTAGGTTTTTTTCCTCATCAATTTATAATGGCAACTAATGGACTGGATTACTCAGTCAAACTTCTCTAACATATGCAAAATTATTGAAGAGGTACCCGGATAAGTCAGGGCGATCATGCATGATCATGTTTTGTCAGTTTTGATCATGTACAATCATAATGAACACTCATGATCATTATTGTAACCACATGATCACAAATTGATTTCATGCAATAAGAAAATGATCCCTTGGGATCATCCCAAACATAAAAATCTTTGTCTGGGATTCATAATCATTTTTTTTCCTATCATAGCGGCTACATATGTATATTCCTGGCAAAAGGATGGTGAAGCACACTTTTTCCTTCTATTTTTCATTCAAACCCATATCATTGCTGTTCTTTCTCCAATTTTTACTTGAACATTTCCATCTACAGCTTCCCAACCATGATGTCTCACTGGAAGCGGCATGGCCAGAGCTGTATGTTGAAAGGAATGGAACATACTGGGAGGTGCCAAGTTCTGCATCACTTGATGTATCATCTCTTATTTCTGAATCTGGATTCAGATATCGCTTTGGTTTGCATAAAAGTGATGGCAACCCAGAAGGCATTAATTTCACACATAGTGACACACCTTCAACTCTTATGCCTGGAATATGGGCAAAAGCTGCAATTTCTTTGGAGAAGGCAGAGATTTATGGAGAGGAAGGGAAGAAAAAGGTAAACAAGAAAGAGAATCAGAGAAAAGACCTCCTTGGTTGATTCCATATGACATACAACTTAAAGATCCGCATGCTGCAGTATCAGGAATAATAGGTAAAGTTATTACTGCTATAGTTTAAATATATGCTCTTACGTAGGAGTTGTTTGACGGGGTGGAGGCGGCGTGCATTAAATGCCAAAATTGACTAAACCGATCCGAGCCGCTCGGACGGAACCAACATTTACAATGCTCGGTTCTGTTTTCCCTAACTTGAAACCAAGAAAACCGTATCACCCCGACTACATTATATGCATTATGAATTACTCTATGACCATTTTTATAATCAAGAATATTTAGTTATGTTTTCTAAATCACACATAAAATAAATGACCTCAAGCACAATACACACTATCAAACATATTATTGCCTAAATAGTTAGTCATTTATAAGCAGCATTCATCCATCTACCTTGAGCCCATGGCTCATTTAACTTATTAACTTTGAAGGTGTGGTACATACATTACGATTACAAACAAATAATTGCACAAAAATATAATAAACTATCATTTGACATTTAAATTATGATTATAAAAAAATCATTATAGAAAAAATATAATAAACTCTTAGTTAACTCATTATGTTCAAAATTTTTTGCAACCTCCAAGCATTTAGTCCACATGCAATAAAAACTGCCAAACTGACCCGATATATTCATTGATAAGAAAAAGAAGAACGTGAAATGATAAAAGACTTAAAAAAACTGAACTGAGGTAAAATCGAATGGTTCGATTTCAATTTGAATACAAACTGTCTCATGACTGAATTGCTTACACCTGTGGAGTCCCGCAATGCGGTATCATGGACTCCGTGGTCCAAAGCCTGCAATTGAAAGCCGTGAGTTTTCTGAGGATTTTGTTTGCGCGTGGATGGCAAACGACAGATCATGGTGCAACCAAACGGTTGCGGAGCCACGATCACCAGTCCCTGCATCCGCACCGCGGGTTTTCACCCTGCCATATGAATCCTTAAGATTAGTGGATACTCATCCTTATTTGATCATATTACCATTTTGAGGCTAATCAATCACTTTGTGCTTGGTGCAGGCTGTGAAGGTAAACTCTAAATATGCAACTCTAGGTGTGGTGTTAGGTAAAATCAATCCTAACTAATATATGATGATGTATGCAATAAATAACCGATCCGAGGTCCTATTAATATATTAATTACAAATTAATCCACAGATAATCATAGATGCAATAAAAAATTTAATTTTAAGAGCAAACGAGTATGACTTTCGTCCTCTTGAGTGTCTTGATTTCACATGCTAAAGAAGCGAATAAGCCTTGAAATGTGTAAACAATCACGAAACAGGTTCATTAACAAGCTATCATTCCAAACATAAGAGAAATCTCATTTCATATAATCAAAGACACAAAAACACTAAAACAACTAATACTCACGAGGAAAAAGGGAAACCGATGGTGAAGAGGCCAAGATACGGTGATTGTAGTTGTGGTGACAGCTTCCTGAAGGGGATGATGTGGTTGGACGGAGGCGTTTGTGGCTGGTCAGGATTGGATAAGGGATGGAATCCATGAGGAGGGTTGTTCGAAGGTGAGGTGAGGACTTGACTTGCGGTTGGGGTGATGACAATGGTTTACTGTTGAGGAGGGGGGGGGGGACTGGAGGCGGCAATCCAGGGTGCTGGGAGGCGCCAGAAGCCACTTGGGGGTGGTCTAAGGGATGGCGAGGGTGGTGGATGGTAGGGGGCTCAGTTGAGAGGGCTGGGGGTGGAGGAAGGGAGGTGGGGCTATGGGGAAGGGGGTGTGGGAGTCGACTGCCGTAGGGGGAGTGTTTGGCATGAGTGAATGACAGTAGGTGGGGAGTCGACTAAGGGCTTGGGTGAGGGGAGAGGGCGGCAAGGCTAAGACAACATGGGAGCAAATGAAAATACAAAGGCTATTACCTAGGAGATGTCATCTAAAGTCTCGCGGACTACTACACTGCGAGAAGACCACCAAATTCCGTGAAAAGCATAGGAGAAATCTCATTCCATACAATAAAAGACAACACCAAAAATAATTAATACTTACAATTTACAAGGAGAAAGGGAAGCTAATGATGCAGAGGCGGAGATCCGATGATTGTAGTTGTGATGATGACTGCCCGAAGGAGAACCATTCCAAGTCGCCCGTATGGTGACTTTTATCGTCAAATAAACTCGTCTTGATTCTTGAACAACAACTATGTTAAGATCGGGTTGGTTTGCCTCCAACGAATTTAGTGGGGAGTGGAGCCCTCCATGTATATGGTGGCTTTTGAATCTCCGTGGAGCCCTTACTCGAAAAATTCTCGACATGAGCAATCCACACAGGGGGGGGGGGGGGGGTTGTTGAACACTTGGAGATTGATGTGCCCACAGTGAGGAGTGAGAATCGACGAGGGGTTGGAGAGTGGTCGTTGTCATAGAAGTGCCACTATAGTGGCTTGTCGGTCATGAGCATTTTGATGGGCGGTGGCAGTGGAGGATTTGGTTGGTCTATGAGGATGGTGCCCATTTCCGATTTTCCGTATGATAATCTGTAGGTCGGTCAAGGACGTATCGACACGATCCATGCAACCTGAAATGATGGTGACCGTGAGAGATCTGTCGTCTTCACAACTGGCCAATCAAGCCTTAAACCAAGGATTGCAGACACGTGTGGGAAAAATCCTGATGTATTCCTATTTCTGAGAATTGATTTTGAAAGATAAAACTTAGATATCGATTTTTAAATAAGTTGCTCTGGGGGATAATGTCACGAGAATTTTTAAATCGATTACCGTCCAAATGTTTATAAGCGCACAAAAAATGTCTACCACTTGCTCCTATTCAATGTTATGAGTAAATCTTCCCCATGCGATGGCAATTAAAGAAGACAAACACGACTTTAATTTAACGACAAATAGGAGAAGTGAAATATTAAGCTAACAATTTCTGAATTTTACGGGTCAAATAATACTGTGGCATAAACATTATACTATCATTGAGAGGGAGTTGAGTTTGGGAGAGGGTTATACCAAGTCCAAACAAAGGAACGATTGTCAAGTAGGAGAGGAAAACAGAGGCTGTTGGCTCGGGTGGAGGAATGAGGCCGTGAGGGTTCTGCAGCGGTCGCCTGAGGCTGGAGTGCCACTGGGAGGGTCGCCGGGAACCGAACTGCCCCCCAAAAGTTTCTTCACCGTCGCTGGAGTGGGGGTCGGAAGGATCGGCGGGCTGGAGTAGGATGTTGACACCAAATCGTGTAGGGGCTGGTCGATCCCGCTGGTGGGGGCCTGAATCTGGAACGCCGGAGGATGCTGGAACTGCAGGTGGCAGCGACTATTAGAGGAGCTGCGCCGGAGTAGGGGGTTTCGGACAGGTAGTTGCACCGGGTGAGGAAAACGACGAAGTCTGCTATGACTCGTCGTTTTCTTTTTTTTCCCAACCACCGTCTATAGAACTAGAAGACAAGATTTAAAGAGAGTTTTGTCTTTTTAACTTTTGATAATTGATGGAAATAAAGTGGGGGGGGGGGGGGGGGTTACTTGGTCCGCAGTTTAATATAAAAGGGGAAGTTTCGTTTTGAGTAGGTCAGCTATTGATAATTCATAGGATTAAATTTGGGAGTTTCAAAGGTTTAATTGCTTTAGAAATTAGTGGTTGGAATTTCAAAAGAAGAAATACCTAGGCTTCTCCCTCAAAATATTAATTTCAGAAAATATTTTATATTTTAATTAACCTGCTTGCTTAATTTAACCCGACTCCTAATTTGACGGACCTATTCATTCATGATCTTATTGGTCGGTCACTCCAATAAGTCAAACAACAGTGCGCAATACAACATGTGTGAAAACTAAAACATAAAATGCGCGACAACATGCACAACAAAAATAGTAAAATAAAGATGCAAATAAGGGTTGCATCAAATCCCGTGGGTTCGACTATGGGTCTAGTGACTGTTTGGAGGTGAAGAAGTTGTTGGGTGGTGGACGTTGGTTGGAAAACTAGTTGTTGTGGATGTACATTAGCTGGTTGGGGCAAAGAAGCGGCGATACAACGATGCGGGCTGTTGGTGTCGACGATGCGGGCTGCTTGTGTCGAGGCTAAGGCAGGGGTTGGCATGGCCACAAGGTGCATAATCTTTATCCCGACCCCATGAGGAGGACAACTGCGTTGCCACAAGTTGTGTAGTTTGATGCCATCGTTGATGAAATTTTCATTCGTTATGTTAAAAAACATCATGAATCGAATCAAAGGTGTGTTGCCTTGTTGTATAAGAGGAAGTGATGATTTGACACAAGTTAAAGATTATTGTACAGAACTACACACATGAATCAGTTCAAAAAACTTTAGAACACATCATGGTTAATTTCTATTTGAAGGTGAAAAAGATCAGGGTGACAATTCTTTTTGAACTTGTGTGGTATGCCACCAAAATTAAGGCAGAACACTCGTATTTGACATGTCTCTTATAGTCTTTGACCATTCCAACTCAGGTATGGGTATGTGTGCCCATACATTTTGTCGATGACCCGGGAAGTCTATCTTGTTGGTACTGGCGTATAGATTTTTCCAAGTTCAGACATTTTTTTCTACTTTCTCATTCGAATATGATGTTGGCAATTAGAGAATAGATATTTGCTTGTAGATAAAAAATTAAAGTACAGTCTCACAAGATATGCTCACGTCAATTACTTTTGAACTGGTTCCCCTTTAGTATTCCTCTCAATGAGAGTTACAGGACTACCTGGCATGGCCCCCTATGGCTCACTAATTTCCCTTAAATAGGGGACGATCGCTGGTGACTCCAATTACCAAATGTCTATCGAGAGGAATATATACATAAGCAATATTCGTATCAATACTCCGATGCTCAAAATCGATCAGGTCCTCAAGAGCGAGTCCTGGCGTGGCCATCATCAAGCTTAAGAATCTCAAAATCAACAAGGTGATGTCTTCGTCTTCAATACTAAGTAGCATGCGCAATTTTGTATTTAGATATTTGTTGGTGAGAGCGTAAGGCTTCTTGTAGTAGAAATAGAGACCATGTCTACGAAGATGGAGGATTGAAGGTAGTTTTGGTGTGATAATTTGTGCGGTGGGTTTGTCTTGGGTTGGGGATATGGTTGAGGAGGTGGTGACATGTTTAGAGGGAATGTGGTTTCCTGTT
The DNA here is from genome assembly GCA_039583875.1 of Platanthera guangdongensis. Classification (NCBI taxonomy): domain Eukaryota; kingdom Viridiplantae; phylum Streptophyta; class Magnoliopsida; order Asparagales; family Orchidaceae; genus Platanthera; species Platanthera guangdongensis. The sequence goes on from CM077156.1 coordinate 6,194,392, forward strand.
GGTGAGTGTGAGAGGGGGAGGAACGAGGTGATGAGAGCATTAGTGCAATGGTTTAGGGGATTGGTAGCGGGGTGGGGTAGGTGCGCACATGGGCATATAACTCCTCTTCAACAAATCTGGCTTGCTCTACTACACGAGTACGATTATCTGGATTTTGGATGTGAAGATGTGCCCTGATGTAGGATTGGAGCTCGATGAGGAAGTAGCCCAAGTAGTGATCGGCTGGGAGATTGAACACATATGCATCAACCTCGATGAAATCATCAACGTAGGCAGTGAAAAACTATATTTGACTAACCGTTCCAAGTCGCTCATAGGTGTTGCTAGTTTGGAGGCTATCGTAGCGGTGAATAAACTCTTCCTTGAACTACACCTATGCATGGCGGGTCCAACAAAGCCATCAGACAACAAATTCTTCCATGTAGATGGTAGACATACCAACCTTCTAAAATTTGGTGGTGTCCCGGAGTTTGAAAAATTACTTGGTATGAGAAATCCACCAAAGGAGATCAGTCATGTCGATGACTGAAATGTCAAGATGCCGACAATGTGCTGAGTGAGCCTCAATGAGGGGTTGGACTGCTAGAGGACGTTGGTTGGTGCGAAGTGCCACCTTTTGATGGTGATTGGATTCGTGGTCGCAAACGACGACAATGGAGGATTGGGGAGCCGACTATGAGGACATGTTTCTTGCACATGACAATCAGTAGGTTTGATAGGGAAGTCTATACAAGATCCATGTGACATGAAAGAATGACGACTGTGAAGATTATGTCATCTTCGCGAGCAGACATGGAGCGTGTGACAAACATGAATTGGAGTGCAGGGGTCACTAGGTGAAAGTGATTGGTTGCTCGAGAACTGGAGGAAAGCTGCGATGAAGAGGGCAAACCTATTGGTTGGACGCGTACAATGTGGAAGAAGTGTTTAGAGGGAGGGGTTAGGGTGGAGGAGGAAGCGTAGGTGGTGTGTCTAACATGGACGAGACTTCTAGTTTGTGGAAGATGTTGAGGCTTCACATCCAGAGACACGTGGTTGCAGAGTGTCCCGCTTTGGCCAAGTTGATCTTGAAATGGGTGTTGATTGTGAATTTGTTATCAATCGCGCGAATGCGAGCTTCATCATAGAGGAGAAGCAGGGTTGTAAGACTCATCATCAACCCTGGTTGAAGAGTGGGCGTTGGGGCTAACACATGCATGAGATACGTGTTGGGAACACGCGATAGATGCTGAGGCTTGAGATTGTTTTTCTGAAGGATTGGGTTCTTCCGAAACCCTAATTGATGTGGGATCTGGACGACCGGGCAAGACGGGCTGGTTAGACCAGTTGATAACAATTAGAGAATAGAAGATTGTTTGTAGATAAAATCTGAAGTACAATGTTACGTGTTGTGTATTATTATAATTATCTATATTATCTAGGTGTCTAATTGTTATCATTATGTAGTAGCCTCGAGCTCCGGGTCTAGTATTTGGTGTCATCATTAGTGTTTTGTCTTCTTATATGTTGTAGCTTATATAAAAGCATGAATGTGTTGTAGGAAGCAAGCAAGAAATAATTCTAGTTCCCATCTTTTGAAAGCGAGATCTTGGTGGCTATCTCCTTTAACGAGCAACTCTGCCTAGGCAGCCGCGGTTCCGGCTCCATGGTATCTCCACCATCGTCATCTCCATATCCTGCCACCTCCGAGCTAGGTCCATAACAACTTGGTATCAGAGCCCCCCGGTCCTCTTCCACAAACGCACCTCGACGACTCAGCGTTTTTCTGATAGGAGATTGGAGAGGGAGGGGAGAACTAGGGGAAAATCTAGAGAGGAATTAGGGTTGGAAGAGAGGGAAGGAGACAATACCTGATAATATTCTTCTTGCCGTAAAAGAGAGAGCCCCAGGTATATTTATACCCGGGCCTAAGAGGGGCCGTTCGGCCCCTCCCATACGGGGCTGAACCAGGGTGGTTCAGCCCCAAGCCGCCGGTCTTCTCCTTTTGCCTGCGGGCATATTGACGCCCAAAGAACAGTGTCATGTTCGGAGGCGTAACATTCCCCTCCTCATCAAGAACCAACTTGTCCCCAAGATGGTAGTCGGGGTAGAGCTCCCTGAACACCAATAGATCGACCCAAGTATTGTGTGCCTCAGACTCGTGTTTCCATTTGACCAGGAGCTCAGGACGGTACTCGGTACCCCGCCATTTCCATTTGAGCATCAGGATGTCCTCGGTTATCGGTCGTTGTTCCTCCGCAACTGTTGCCTCTGGCAGTAACGGACTGGCCTGAATTCTGTTGCCGATCTTCTGTTTAAGTAAGGACACATGAAACGTCGGATGAATGCGTGACCCCTCAGGAAGAGCCAACGTGTATGCACCAGGCCCCACACGGTGGAGAATACAAAAGGGCCCATAGTAGCGAGGGGCCAATTTCTGGTTCCTCCGGCGGGCAACGGACACCTGTTGGTAAGGTCGGAGCTTGAGAAAGACTTCATCACTGACTGCGAACTCCCTGTCTTTGCGATGCTTGTCTGCTTGGGCCTTCATGCGATCTTGTGCGGTGCAGAGATTCTCACGCAAAGTGGCGAGAGTGCAATCCCGGTCGCGAAGCGCCCGGTCCACGGCCGGTAATGCTGTGCTGCCGGGTTCATAGCTGCCCAAAGAGGGGGGGAGGACGTCCGTAGACGACCTCAAATGAGGTCATCTTGCTGGCGAAGTGGTCGGTGTTGTAGCAATATTCGACCCAGTGTAGCCAACTGGTCCAAATTCGCGGCTCGTCCATCACAAAACAACGAAGATAGGTTTCCACCCCCCGATTGAGAACCTCTGTCTGGCCATCCGTCTGGGGGTGATTCGCCGTGCTGAAGCCTAAGCAAGTACCCTGTAATCGAAAGAGCTCCCGCCAGAAGTTGCCTACAATTCTACAAGTGTCGGATCCCGGTCGGAAATGATGGCGCGCAGAATTCCGTGGAGGCGGACAATTTCATGGGCAAAGAGATCGGCGACTGACTCGCCTGTGTACGGATGGCTCAACGCCAAGAAATGTCCATATTTAGAGAGCTTGTCGACCACGACCATTATGACGGTTTTGCCCTTAGACTTGGGCAACCCGTCGATGAAATCCATGGACACTGTCTCCCAAACGTGGTGCGGAATCTCCAGGGGTGTAAGCAGGCTGGCTGGGGAGGTCGTCTCGTACTTATGACGCTGGCATATCTCGCATTGCCGCACAAACTGCTGGATGTCGCTCCGTAAGCCTGTCCAAAAAACATTCGCCCGTGCCCGTTGTAGAGTACGGAGTAGGCCCGCATGGCCGTCGGTCGGGGATGAGTGGAACGTGCATCATGACTGTCTTCCAAGCGGACTGTGGCGGAATGACCACTCGGTCCTGATAATAAAGTCCGTCATTCAGTAGCTGGTAGCCTGGTGTAGTGATTTGCCCCTGTCAGAGAGCCTCCATAATGGCCCGCAGTGCCGTATCTCACATGATCTCCTCCTGAATATCATCTAACGAGTTGAGTAGGGGACCAAAAATTTGGGCGATGGTGCCCTCTGGTAGGCGGGATAGTGCGTCAGCAACCACGTTCTCTTTTCCCTGTCTGTAAAGAATCTTGTTATCGTACCCCAACAGTTTCGTCACCCACTTTTGCTGAAGTGGAGAGGAGACCCGCTGTTCCAAGAAGTGCTTCAAACTTTGATGGTCAGTACAGATTTTGAAATGTCGCACGAACAAGTGAGGCCGCCACATGACCACTGCATGAATGATAGCCAGCATCTCCTTCTCGTACGTGGATAGTCCCAAAGTACGGGGCGCCAACGCCTTGCTATAGAAGGCTAGTGGCCGACCCTCCAACATCAATACCGCGCCGATGCCCACTCCGGATGCATTGGTCTCCAGTACAAACTCCTTGTTGAAATCAGGAAGAGCGAGAATCAGAGTGGTTGTCATAGCCCCCTTGAGGGCCTGGAACGCCGCTTCCGCCTCGTTCGGCCAATGGAAGGCATCCTTCTGTAACAATTGCTTCAGTGGGCGAGCGATTTTTCCATAATCTTTGACAAACCGCCTGTAATACCCTGTAAGTCCCAGGAAACCCCGTAATGCTCAGACCGTGTGAGGACGAGACCACAATAACATGCTCTTGATCTTCTTGGGATCAGCCTTGACCCCGCTAGCGGAGACCAAATGTCCCAGTACTCCACCTCCTCTTGCCCGAACGAACACTTAGACTGCTTGACGTATAGTTGGTGCTGGCGAGGATGGAGAACACGTGCTCGACATGGGTCAAGTGGTCCTCCCAACTGGTACTGTAGATGAGGATACCATCAAAAAATATTAATACTGATCGACGGAGAAGAGGACGAAAGATCTCGTTCATGACTGTCTGGAACGTGGACGGGGCGTTGGTAAGCCCAAAAGGCATTACCAGGAATTCATAGTGGCCATCATGCGTACAAAAAGCTGTTTTGGGTATGTCGTCTTCGCGCATCTGAATCTGATGGTAGCCCGACCTGAGGTCGAGCTTGGTGAAGAGGCGAGCGCCGTGTAGTTCGTCAAACAGTTCTTCGATCAGAGGAATGTGGAACTTATCTTTAATAGTAGAGCTGTTCAGACCGTGGTAATCCACACAAAATCGCCACGTCCCGTCTTTCTTCGTGATTAGGATGATGGAGACGAGAAAAACTAGTACTGGGACGGATAATTTCGGCGGTAAGCATTTCCCTGACACTTCGCTCTATCTCGCTCTTCTGGATGTACAGGTAGCGGTAAGGTCGGATGTTGGTAGGCTCCGCACCCGTCTTGAGCTGGATTTGATGATCTCTGAATCGCGGTGGAGGAAGTGTGCGGGGTGTCTGGAATATATCGGCATACCATGCCAGAAGTGCCTGCATCGGAATGGGTACAACTGGAGGGGTTGTGGGAGTCGGTGTCACCTCCATAATCACAGCCATTGTGCTGCCCTGGGTCTCAAGTTGCTCCAAACTCCGAAGAAATACCTCCTTCATCGGGGATGATTTTAGGCCCCCCAGACGGTATTGCTTCCCGTGATGTACGAACTCCATCGTCATTTGGTCTCAATCAAAGGTCACCCGCCTCAGTTGCTCCTGCCACTGAACCCCAAGCACCATGTCAGAGCCTCTGATGGGTAGAAGATATACGTCTGTGCATCCTGAGTACCCCTGTATCCACAGCTCTACCCCCTTCATAACTCCTTCACACTGAAGTTTGCTCCTATCAGCCACCATGACGTGAAAGGCGGCGGCCGTATCGATCCCATGTCCCACTCGTTGTGCAACGTCGGTGAAAGTTTTTTAACTTAAGGTTAGCTAATCACCTAGAGTGGAGGTGTGAATAGGTGTTTGAGGTTTTCTTAGTTCTTTTGCTGATTTCTAAGATGATCTATCTAGAGCTTGTCCTTAGCACCTGCAATAAAACATAAGACAAACACACAACAAACACACAAATATTTATAGTGGTTCTCCAATTGGGTACATCCACTTTCCCTCCTACCTATCCAACCGATTTGTTGGACTAAGCACAAACTCCACCAATATGCTCCTCAGAGCTTACACCTCAGGCCCTTAGCCTTACACACAGGTTCACTTCAGAACCCAACCTCAAAACCACAAGGGTTCCTACCTCAGAGCCCTGCAGAGCTCCTACAGCTCAGTGATCCACTGATCACCTACCTCAGCCTTATTTCTAAGGCCTACAACTCAGGCTCTTCAGCCCTACAGCTTCAGGCACACAGCCCTACTCTCAGAGTGTTGCAACACTCCTACAACTCAGTACCCTTACAGGTACCTACAACTCAGTCTTCTCCAAGGCCTACAACTCAGTGACACACTTGTCACCTACAGCTCAGTGACTCTCCAGTCACCTACCTTAGGCACAAGACCCTACACTCAGGCTGGGAGGATAGCCCTAACTCAGATCCACACTTGGATCCTATCTCAGAGAGCAACACTCTCCTACCTCAGGTAATTAAGCCATACAGCTCAGATCCACACGTGGATCCTACCTCAGTAACTAATTAGTCACCTACAACTCAGGCACAAAGTGCCCTACACTCAGATTCAGATAACCTGAATCCTACAGGAAATTAATACAAGATGTTAAGAAAAAATAAAACAACTGACTTAGAGATTAATCACCGAGTCTACTCTGCTGGACTGAGCAGATATCAGTCCAGCTCTCTCTTGCTGTAGAAGAGATGAGTCTTCCTCTACAGCTAACATGTCATTTGCTGCACAGATGAGCAGCTATCAGCTTGCTGAATGGATGAATCCGCTTCTTTGTTTTGATGAGAACTATTTTGCTGAACTTGAAGAGCTTCAACCATCTTCCTTTGCTTTCAGGCTATCTCTGCTGGACTTGTGTTTTCAAGCTTATTGAAGAAGATGAAGTCCAGCCGCCTCTGGTTTTCTTTTAATATTCCGCATTTGTTCTCCGTTACCCTAATCCCCTTTTCTTTTTTCCTTTTTATATGCACTAATTTGAATCAACGATATAAATGTGTGTCGGCCCAGCCAAGGATTGGTGAGCCCCACCTCCTTCAGAAAATCTTCATTAAGCTCAGCTCGACGATCTGTGAGCTGAGCTCGACGAATTTTGAGTTTTCCACCAAAGTCATTTTCTTCACTTGTCCAATCATGTACTACCTGCATGCATGAACTAAAACACACATCAAATACATTATGCTCCTTAGCATGATTGGTGATGCCTCTTCAAATCTTGAGGAACATTGTAGGACACAATTCCCAACAATCTCCCATTATTTGAAAAAGACAGAACACCCATCCATGCTAAGGTGCATCAACACAAGAAATATCATGATAGGTCTGATGAAATATTATCATGACAACTAGCCATCCCACTACAGATAACTCCCCCTAGATGAGATGACTTAACACTTTGATTGAAAGATCAATAGTACAGGTGAATTATCAATCATTGACAATGTAACTGTTATGCTACCGCTAGAGATCTAAGCAAGAGAAAACAAAAGACGGCTAGGGTTTAGTGCATGAAGAAGAAGATACCTGAAAAATAGATCAATCATGCCTCAAAGAGGGGGGAAAAGGGGGGTATTTATGGAGCCCCCTTTTCCCAGGGCCGGCCGGCCCCAATTGAGGGCTGAACCGGTGTGGTTCAGCCCTCCCTCCTCTTAATGATTAATTGCGGGCTGAACCGGATGGTTCAGCCCGGTCTTGGTCCGGCGCTCCTTTAGGTCTTCTGGCGTACTTGAATCCTCGGAACCGCAGATTGTCCGGGGCCATAACATTCCCCTCCCCATCAAGAGGCAACTTGTCCCCAAGCTGGAAGTCGGGAAATAACTCCCGGAACTCCAAGAAATCCACCCACGTGTTGTGAGCCTCGGATAGATCCTGCCACTTGACCAGAAGCTCTGAACGGTACTCCGTGCCATGTTTCTTCCATCGGGACAGCAAGACAGCTTCGGGACTAGGGCGCAGCTCCCCCGTCGTAGTGGCCGCGGGTAGAGAGGGAAGCACTGTGGCGGCTGCTCCCAGCTTCTTCTTCAGCAGTGAGACATGGAAGGTGGGGTGGATGCGAGAGCCCTCAGGAAGGGCAAGCGTGTATGCGACCGGCCCACCCGGCGAGTGATGCGAAATGGCCCGTAGAACCGTGGGGAGAGCTTCTGATTGGAGCGGCGAGCAACTGAAAGCTGTCTGTACGGCTGGAGACGGAGGAAGACCTCGTCGCCAACCTGGAAGGTCCGCTCCGTGCGGTGCTTATCGGCCTGCAACTTCATCCGGTCCTGAGCAACCCGGAGATTGTCCCGCAAGAGAGCCAAGGTCTGATCCCTGTCACGTAACGCACGATCCACGGCCGGCAGAGCGGTGCTGCCCGGCTCATACGACCGCAGGGTTGGTGGTGCGCGCCCGTAGACAACCTCGAACGGAGTAATCCGCCCGGCCGTGTGATACGAAGTGTTGTAGCAGTACTCCGCCAGTGTAACCATCGAGTCCACGTCCGGGGCTTATCCATGACGAAGCTGCGAAGATACGTCTCGACGCCCCGATTCAGCACCTCTGTCTGACCATCTGTCTGCGGGTGGTGCGCGGTGCTCATGCGCAACCTAGTGCCCTGCAACCGGAAAAGCTCTTGCCAGAATTTGCTGAGGAAGGTCGGATCGCGATCCGATATGATGGAGCTTGGGAGACCATGGAGGCGCACTACCTCCCGGGCAAAGAGATCCGCAACGGCTTCCGCGGTGTAAGGGTGGCTGAGAGCGAGAAAATGACCGTATTTGGACAGCTTGTCCACTATGACCAAGATCGTGGACTTGCCCTGAGACCGGGGCAGGCCGTCAATAAAATCCATCGAGACCGTCTCCCATATCTGCTGAGGAATGTCCAAGGGCGTGAGCAACCCTGCCGGTGATGACGTCTCGTACTTCTGCCGCTGGCACATGCCGCACTGCTGCACAAAACGCTGCGCGTCCCTGCGCAACCCCCTCCAAAAGACATTGGCCCGCAGCCGCTGTAACGTGCGAAGCACCCCGGCATGACCTCCGGTCGGGGATGAGTGGAACTCCTGTAACATGACCTCCTTCCAAGCGGACGAAGCGGGAATGACCACCCTCCCGTGATAGTACAAATGTCCTCCAATCAGATGGTACCCTGGAGTGGTGGGTTGGCCCTGAGACAAGGCCTCCACAATAGGCTGGAGCTCGGGATCCGCGGCTATCTCGCGCTGAATGTCATCCAAGGACTCAATCAAAGGTACCGACAGGCGAAAGAGGGTGCCTTCCGGTATGCGGGATAGGGCATCGGCCGCCAAATTCTCCTTGCCCTGCTTGTACACGATCTCATAGTCATACCCGAGCAGCTTGGTCAACTACTTCTGCTGGAGAGGAGATGCTAACCGCTGATCCAAGAAATGTTTCAGGCTCTGGTGATCGGTGCGAACTTTAAAATGATGGCCTAGCAGGGGGACGCCACAACGTCACTGCGTGAAGAATTGCTAGCATCTCCTTCTCGTACGTGGAGAGGCCCAAGGTGCGGGGTGCCAAAGCCTTGCTGAAGTAGGCCAACGGCCGCCCCTCCTGCATCAACACCGCCCCAATTCCTACTCCTGAAGCGTCCGTCTCCACTACAAACTCCTTGGTGAAATCCGGTAGTGCGAGCACCGGTGTGGTCGTCATAGCCTCCTTGAGGGCGGAAAAGGCCCGCTCCGCCTCGTCATGCCACGTAAAGGACTTCTTGTGGAGGAGCTGTGTGAGCGGGCGTGCCAGCTTCCCATAATCCTTCACGAACCTCCTATAGTACCCGGTGAGGCCCAGGAAGCCTCGAAGTGCGCGTACGGTAGCCGGCCGCGGCCACTCCACCATGCTCTCAATCTTCTTTGGGTCTGCCCTGACCCCTTGTGCCGAAACCAGATGCCCCAAATATTCCACCTCTGACTGCCCAAACGAGCATTTCGACAGCTTGGCGTAGAACTGATGCTGCCGCAGAATTGTAAGAACCTGTGCCACGTGCTCAACATGCTCCTCCCATGACCGACTGTATATCAGAATATCGTCGAAGAATATGAGTACCGATCGCCGTAGGAGTGGCCGGAAGGTCTCATTCATCACTGCCTGGAAGGTCGATGGGGCATTGGAAAGCCCAAAGGGCATCACCAGGAACTCGTAATGCCCGTCGTGTGTGCGAAACGCGGTCTTGTGGATGTCTTCCGTCTTCATCCGAATCTGGTGGTAGCCGGAACGGAGGTCCAGCTTGGTAAACAAACTCGCCCCATGCAGCTCGTCCAAGAGCTCTTCTATCATCGGTATCAGAAACTTGTCTTTGATCGTGGACTCATTCAGGTTGCGGTAATCCACGCAGAAACGCCAAGACCCGTCTTTCTTTTTCACCAGGATGATGGGTGAGGAAAAGGCGCTGGTGCTCGGCCGTATGATGCCGGTCGCCAGCATCTCTTTCACACTCTTCTCGATCTCGGCCTTCTGAATGTACGGGTATCGATAGGGTCTGACGTTCGGGGGCGCAGCCCCCTCCTTCATATGTATGCCGTGATCCCTGAATCTGGGTGGAGGAAGGCCCCGGGGCTCCTGGAACACATCTATGAACTGGGACAAAAGTACCTGTATCTCCTCTGGAATGTCTGGTGGGTCGTGGGCCACGGCCTCTACCCCCACTACCATGGCTATCGGGGATCCCTGCTCCTCTAACCGCTGCAAGCTCCTCACAGAAATCTCCTTCAGTGGTGAAGACCGAATGCCCTGTAGGCAAAAATCCTTCCCCTGCTGGGTGAATTCCATCGTCAAACGGACCCAGTCGGTAGTCACCCTCTGTAATTGCCGTAACCATTGGACCCCCAACACCATGTCTGATCCCCGAATCGGAAGTAAGTACATATCCGTGTGGCACAAATAGCCCTGCACGCGGATCTCCACCCCTTCATCACCCCCTCGCATCTCAGCTTGCTCCCATCTGCCACCATAACCTGGAAGGCCGCCCCCTGTCGATCGTCTGTCCCACCTTTGAAGCAACTGCCGGGTTGATGAAATTGTGGGTGCTCCCACTATCCACCAGGATGGTCACACGCTCCTTGCCCACCATGCCTGTGAAACGAAGCGTCACCGGGGCGGTGCACCCCTCCATGGCCTGCAGGAAACCCCGAACTCTGCCAAATCCAGATCCTCCACGTCGGCTTCCTCCGGATGGTCCTCCTCGTCATCCTCCTCCCGCAGCATAAACACCTGGACCTTCTGGCAGGCGTGTCCCTTGGTGTACTTCTCATCACAATTAAAGCACAGTCCTTTCTCCCTCCTGGCCTGCATCTCTGGCCATGTCAACCTGGTCACTGTCGGCCGTATGGCCGGCGGCTGCTCGCGTCGTACCGCCGCGGAAGCCGCGGGTGGCTTGGTCGTCATCCGGCTCCGCTGCCTGTTGTAACGCTCCTCCTGTATTCGGGCGATGCTAATGGCATGACTCAGACTGCGTGGTAAGTATGCGTGGACCTCGTCCCGTAAGTGGTCCTTCAACCCTGAGATGAAGCAACTCAACAAGGTCTGCTCCCCCCATGCGACACGGTTTGCTAATCTCTCGAACTCCGTCCGATACTCCGTGACGGTCCCCCTCTGCCGCAGTTTTTGAAGGGTGGCTTCCACATCCTCGTACTCCAGAGGCCCAAAACGAGCCGAGAAGGCCTCGATGAACTCCGGCCACGGGGCAAAAGTGCGTCCCCCGCAAAAACCATTGCGTCCACTGATACGCGTCCTCCTCCAGATGGAAGGCTGCCAGTTGTACCCACTGAGCCTCAGGAATCTCCTGATATTTGAAAAACAGCTCTGCCTTCTGTATCCATTCCAGGGCGTCCCCTCCCCGGAACTTAGGAAAATTCATCCGTGTCCGCTTGGGTTGCATGTATGGTCTCTGATAAGCCCCTCCCAAACCGCCACCGTCTGGTCCCATCCCTCCGGGTTGCCCAAAATCCCCTTGGATTCCTCCCTGATTCCACCCCGGATTCCTTCCCGGTCCCATAGTGGCCGGACCGTATCCCCCGTTAGGAACAGTTGCTGGTGGGGGCGGGAAATTCCCCGTTGTGCCCCCGAGAGGAACCGCATTTGCTCCGGTGGGGCGAAAACACCCCAAATCCTTGATGTTGTGGCCTCCATGCTTGTCCTGGATGCTGTCCGGGACCTCCTCCTTGCCGCAGCAGTCCGCCGTGAGCCGGCAGGGGCTGTTCGAACCCCCACGTAGCAGCCGCACCTCCGCCCGACCCCCAGGGCCCTCCCGCAGCCTCCGCCGCCCGACTGGGCCCAGTCCGGGGCTGTTCCGGCATCCAGGAGGAAGCCGCACCTCCGCCGAACCCCCCGCTGCCCCATCCTCCAGGATCGGGGTATCCGCCCGTCAAGCCGCTGGAGCGGGAAGGAAGCGGAGGCCCGCGCGCGGATTCCCGCGCCGAATCCGGGTCCCGACGCGCCCGTCGTCCCGCCTCCGTGACTCCCGCACCCCGTGCTTCCTCCGTTAGGGAGATTGGTCGCCTCTGTGTCCGATCCCGCGCCGTTTACGGCTTTTCCCTTCAGATTTTGCAAGAGGAGGGATTTCAACTCCTCCATCTTCTCATCGAGGCGTTCCTCCAAGTGTTGTTGTGAGTCCTTCATGTTTGCTTCGATTGCCGCCACGGAATCCGTCAACGCAGCGTAGTTCTCCTCGATGGCGGCCAAACGTGCCGTCTCTGCCTCCGTACGCGTCACCATGGTCGCAGGAAGGATGCTCTGATACCAAATGTTATGCTACCGCTAGAGATCTAAGCAAGAGAAAACAAAAGACGGCTAGGGTTTAGTGCATGAAGAAGAAGATACCTGAAAATAGATCAATCATGCCTCAAAGAGGGGGGAAAAGGGGGTATTTATGGAACCCCCTTTTCCCAGGGCCGGCCGGCCCCAATTGAGGGCTGAACCGGTGTGGTTCAGCCCTCCCTCCTCTTAATGATTAATTGCGGGCTGAACCGGATGGTTCAGCCCGGTCTTGGTCCGACGCTCCTTTAGGTCTTCTGGCGTACTTGAATCCTCGGAACCGCAGATTGTCCGGGGCCATAACAGTAACATTGTGATTAACAACAAAATCTTCATTAATCATTGATAATGTAAACTTTATGATTAAGATAACCTAATCATTAACTAATTTAGATATCTTTAGTCAACCTATAGTAGACAAACTTTGTGATCATAAGATATCAGTCAAAAATAACATATTTATCAAACACAGATATAAATGAGAATTTCATGCACATTTGTCACATCAATGTATTCAGAGCCAAATCATATTCATTTCCTTGATAGAGATTTGAATTTTTTTTTTACACTGTTGATATTCATTACAAAACATGGGTTAGATATTTTTAAATAAGCCTAAGTCTTGCAACCTTCTTTCATCTATTCGTTGATGAACTTGCACCAGCATCCTTGGTTGCATCAGTCTTCTTCAAGTTTTTAGCTTTGTTCTTCTGACTCTTGAAGTAAAGAAATCACTTTGGAATATATCTTGAGGGCATTTTCTTAGGATTGCTTTTTTTACCAGATTTCTTTGAATACTCTTTCTCTTACGGTCCGTTCGTTTCGCAGGAATTGAGCTGTAGGAATTGGAATTGAATTCAATTCCCATTCCCGCAGGAATTAGAATTGAATTCAATTCCAATTCTGCTGTTCGGTTGAATGCAGAAATTCTGTCACAGGAATTGGAATTAACAATTCCGATGTTCGGCTGTATCCTGGAATTCAAAGTACAAAATTCAAATTTGTAATTTTTATTATAAACTGAATTGAAATAGCTAAATAAAAATCATACTTCAACAAAATAAAAATTAATAGTCCACGCACCGAACATTAAAAAAAGTTCAAAATAGTCTACATCATTATAATAGTCCGCACATGAAACCAAAAGTCTTAACATAATCTAATCAATCGCGTAGATGTAAGCGGAGCCAGGTCCTCCTAATTGGCATCGGTAAAGCCATGAACACGTCGGCCTTCTTGTCGTTATCACTCAGCGTATCGATAGCCTGTATGACCTCAGTCTCAGTCAAATCCGTAATAGCTGCAATGACGGCATATATCCTGTCTGCCCTTGAGATCGGCGACAGTGGCGGTGGCGGCTGAGAAGTCACGCTGCTATTATGCTCCATGTTCCTCGCTATCGCAGAAACAACATCAGCAATAATATCTACCGCAGATGTTTTCTCCTTCCTCTTCTTGCTCTTTGGCTCAACCTCCTCCATGCCGTTTTCGTCCACTGAGTCGTCAATGTGAATCTCGTTCATTTGCTCAGTCGCAGTAGCAGCAGTAGCTCCAGTGGCCCGATCAACCCCACAAATCATAGCTAAGTCGCCCCAATTGACGATCACCTTGCTCCGATAATGTCTCACTGTCGGATGCGCCTACAAGTTTAGTTTAAATTAGAATCAAAATTTAATATAATTTCTACACAGTTAAATATTTGCTCAATTAAAATATTACCTGTACGTAGTTAGCCCAGACTTCCTCGCTGTCAACCTTCACCACATTACGCTCCCAATCCCATCCGAAACCACTGGTATCCAGCATAGTCGATATTTCCCGGTAGTATTTGTTCCATGTTTTAATCCCGACCATTATCTTCTCCTTACTAATATCAACGTGACAATCATCCTTCAATGCATGTATTGCCGCCGTGTACGCGACACTTTTCCAGCCGCTAGCCGCCTTATTTCCCAGATTTTGCTGCTCAAGGAGAGCAGTCGATAACGCACAATCCATCTGCGACGTCCATGGAACATAGGACCGTTCACTTGGTTTGACCCCCTTTCCTTTTTTATCCATTTATTTCTGCATAAATAAATCAGACACACAAAAATAGATTAAATAGAAGTTAACAAAATATACACAGACACACACATAACATACCCATAATTTTGCACATAAATGGATTATAAATAAGTTAACAAAATATACACATTTTAATTGCCCCGATGAGTACAATACTCATTAAACATATTCATAGCCATAGTTTCCCTAAACGTGCTCCACTCTTGTGTTGCTTGGACTCGAGCCAATGTATCCGCGTACTCGAAATTAGCAGAAGTCTTGATTTAATATTTCCGCATCTACCTCGGCAAGCAATCGACCGTGATTTTCTAATATCCTCTCTATAAGAAAATTATGCAGAATGCAGCAAACGTTTATAATTTGAACCTGTTAAAATTAAAGGTAATTAAAAATTCATTATAAATTAACTTATTCTAATGTTAAAGGTTTAAATGTATATACCTGGACTTTGATGCCATATAATGATGGTCCACTCAAAATTGCCCATCTTTATTAAGGAGGCCGAATGTCCGCTCTATGACATTCCGTTCCTTTGAGTGTTGGAGATTGAACAACTCTTTATAATTGGTGGAGTTATTGCCTTGTGCAGACCACTCTTTCAGGTGATATCTGGTTGACCTATATGAAGCTAGATAGCCAGGGCCATTGGTGTATCCCACATTCACCAGATAGTACTTTCCAAGTGACACCTCAAAACGATCTGCTCTTTCGAGTGCATTGCGCAAAACTCTGGAGTCCGATGAGGACCCCTCCCGTCTAGGTAACACGTACAAAAACCTCATATTTGAATCATATGCGGCCATTACATTCGTTGTAATGGCCTGTTTCCTATTCCGATACCTACCCTGATCTTTAGTAGGCACTGTAACTTCAATATGAGTGCCGTCAATCGCACCAATGCAATCCTATATGGACATATGAACAGTTTTGATATTTTAAAATATATTTTTAAATAAAACTTAGGATTGTAAAAAAAAACTTACAGAAAAATGACGTCATCTTTGTACTGTTGACGCATCAGAGAGTTTTATAAAGTCAGGACCTAATTTCAAAATTGCTCGCAACACCGTTTTGAAATGACGACTAATTGTATCTGTTGATCGTAGATACATCCCCCCCACAACCCTAAATTTTTTGTTGTGCCCCAAAACATGTAAAAAAATGCTAACTGTCTCTCTAATTCCTATATTTTTGTGTCTCTTAACAAACCACGCTGGGTTAGCATGTTACACAAAACTTCGAACGAGCTTCTATTCATCCGAAGCTGGTTAAAACAATTTATATCTGTTCCGCCATACAAACAGCTAAACAAACTTTCCCTTACAACATTTTTGCATCACCTCCATGATATTTCTTCTAACCCCACATTTCATCATCACTATGACGGAAGCTGCAAGAGCAGCAGCTACTGTTGTTCTCCTACGCCTACGACGTTTCAATGTTTCATCCATCTAAACATAAAAAAACACACATTATATTGCCAACCACAAAAGCACACACACAAACACATACACATTTTCTGTCTAACTGAACACCTAGAAAAGAATTATTAATCACCAAAACCAATTCCTAATTCCTAATTCCATTTCCTGCCTACTCTAGATAAAACTAGAAAAATAAAAAGTTTATGCCTCTGTTATAATTTTCTGTTTTGTATACATAATTAACCGATGGTGATGGATTCCGATGGTGATGGATTCCTAGCAGTATCCATGAAGCAGAATCATTTTTCCATGTGGAGCAAGAGCCGCAACTACTTCTACTCTCCTACATCTACGACGCTTCAATGTTGCATCCATAAATCCCTATAAATCATAGGAGAAATCATAGAAAAATATAAACATACAAATACACACATACATACCCCCAAAACAAACACACGCAATGCAAACATAAACACATACCCAATCATACAATTTTTTACACATTCACATACATACAATTTTTTACACATATACAACCAAATAACACATTCAATCACACATACCAAATCATACACACACACACACACCCAAAGAAACCCCCCCAAATAACATACATATAATGCACACCATAAAAACACATACAACCACACACACACACGTTCATAATTTCATACACACACACACACCCAAAGAACATAAATACAATGCACACCATAAAAATACATATAACCACACACACGCTGATAGCGTCACACACACACGCTGATAGCGTCACACACACACGCTGATAGCTTCACACACACACACAAAGAACATACATATTGTACAACCTCGGGCTCGCAAAGAGCCTCAAGAAGCAAAGGAGCGAGACAGGCAAAGGGTACCAAGAGGGTCCACTCGCTAGCGGCGAGATGATGGGCCTCCAAAGGGCCAAATACCCACCCAGAGGCGAGAGGGCCCCCCAGAGGCGAGAGGGCCTCCAGAAGCGAGAGAACCTCCAGGGCGAGAGGCGCCGGCGAGACGGGCGGTGGGTCCTTCTCGCCGACAGGTGCCTTTCCTCTCGCCAGAGGGAGAGGAGGCCTTTTATTTTTTCCTATCAAAGCAGGGGTTTTTACTCTTCTACCCGGGTATCTTTACCTTTTACCCTGGTGGACTGCGTATAGCTCCTCAGAGCAGCGGAGTTTGGCTGTTGGCAGACCCAACCAAGGGTACCCCGGTAATTTCAGCCGGAGCAGTTCTGTTATAGGCAGTTCAGATTCTGAAATCTATAAATAAGCCCATAAGGGTTTTTCAGAGGGGACCTTTTTGGAGACTCTTAAGAGAATTCATTGGCACGGTCTTCTGAGGAACTCCAAGCCCAGCTTTTGGCTTTGGAGGGGAAGCTCTCTGTGACCTTCCGGGTAAGCGGTGGGACCTCCCTGCTGCGGCTTAGGGCCAGTTTTTCTAATCCTTCACACCGGACAGAGGTCGGAGTTCGGGCCGAGTAGGAGTCGACTACGCCCCTATTTGTGAACATTTGTCGGAGTCAAATTTGGCTTCAACACATATAATGCACACCATAAAAACACATACAACCACACACACACATTCATAACTTCACACACACACACACATTCATAACTTCACACACACACACACACACACACCCACACACACCACACACCCACAAGAACATACATAAAATGAACCCTAAAGCAAAGAAAAAATTTACTAACGAAACAATGAAAATCAAAGCCGGAGAGATCCACAAAGAATTGGAATCACTATTTTAAAGAACAATGAAACCCTAAGCAAAAGAGGAATATCACATTGCACTCTAAATCATCAAAACCAAGCAAGGGGGAGGAAAAAGGAGTTACCAACAAGGATGAGAAATAAGCCACGATCGAGCCAGACGAGGTGAACGATGCCCAGTTGTGTTCGCCGGAGGTTTCCTTCGCTCCCGCCGTTGAGGAGAACAGCGATCGACGAGAAGATTTCAGTCGGGGTCGGGAAGGAATGGGGGCGAGATCGCGAGAGAAGGAACGCCTGGCTTCGGAATCGGGAAAGAAGACCTATCGAGGTCGGAAATGAACTGCGTGGGTTTATGCTGAACCCGATTCCGATGAAATTACAATTGAATGTCGATTCCCACGTAATTTTCGGCACGCCGAACAACGACAATTGGAATTGGTAATTGAATGCAATTCCAAAGCCTCAATTCCATCATAACGAACGGGGCATTAGGGAATTGCTTTCCAAATGCTTGATCCATTCCTCAGAAGGATATACGCTATCTATGTTCTTTAGAACTTGTCCATGGCTAATCCAAACATTTATGATGATGGATTCAGAGACATCACTTAGCTGTTCATAGTCTATATCATCTCTGTTCTTAGCTCTCCTCTTGGCCATGAACTATTCAGCCATCTGAGTTCCTTTCATTTTTCTTCTAACAGCAAGTTGTGCATCCTGTGCAACTCTAGCTTGTGCTGGGAAGTCTAGATCCTCTGGTCTCTTTTTATCCAGTAGGGGCAGGTGCAGTGCCACCCTGGTGCCTTGAATTACATTGAAGGCTTGATCTTCAATGAGTGCTGCTGTCTTAGCATGGCTGCTCTCCCCCTTTTTGCCTTCTTCAGATATTGTCTTTTGCAGTAAGGAGGTGTTGACTTCATTTTTGTTTGATATAGATTGGAGTATTCTCTCATTGTCAGTAAACAACTCATTCCTCAAGAGTATTGCCTGCTCCATAGAGTGGAGAGCAACCTTGGTGACATGCTGATTGACATGGTCTGCTGCACCCCTGATCACCTCATCAGTTGTACTCACAAAATTTTTGACATATCCTATATCAGTTGCAGAAAATTTCTGGCTTGTTTCCACGGATTTCATAAGGGTGGTCAGCTTTATGCCAGTAGTTCCAGCTATATCAAACCAGGTGGTGACCTGTTTGTTTAAGTGAGAGCTTTATTTTTTACATTCCTTAACTTCACTTAACAATTCATCCCTCAGCTTGGCAACTGAGTGGTCAACATATTCCTTAAGAGTTGTTGTCTGAGCATCCAGGAGTGCTTTGATATGATTTAGACGTGACTCATCAGGGATTTGGGTAGTGGGTGGTTGGCTTACTGGAGGAGGGACTACAGTCAGAGCAGAGACCTGTGAAGACTCCCCCTCAATTTCAGCACCTGTAGAAGGACCCATTTCCTCAGCTAAGGTTGTATTAGCATTATAACTTAAGAGGGTGTTAGTATTACCTGCAGTGGGTGTAAACTCAACTAATTTGTTGACGACCTTGTCCAAGGTTTTCAAATCCATATCATTATGCTCTCCCTCAGACTGAGCATTTTCTCTGGCTGGACTTATCAAGATAAGTATCTAATGTCTCAAGAGGCTCCCTGTTATCTTCTGCAGCAGACATAACTTCAACTGCTGCAACATCATCAATAACTTCCATGTCTGCCCCATCCTTAAACATTTTCTTCTTCAGTAACATTCTTTGAGACTTCTCCTGACCTAGAGCTGACACGGATTTTATCAACATGCACTGTAGTGTCCTGGAGTTGGATGTTTGTTGAAGAGAGACTCAGGGTTAAGGCTCTATTTGTTTGGGCGTTTCGCAACTCCATTTTGGGCAAACGCCACCGGAAGGAGGGTAAACAAATGAACCTCCGGCGGCGTTTGCTCCGTTTCCACCCGCCCGCCTTGAGAAACGCCCCAAAAAGCTCCGTTTGGAGCAGCCACCTCCCCCTCCAGTTCGAACTCTTCGTTTCCACCCGCCGGATCGACCCGTCACCGCTAAAACAAATGAAGCCTAAGTCTGTCTGTAACCCAACATTAGCAGGAGGGGAATTTCCTAGATCAGGTTCAGAGCAGGAGGAACTATCTACTTCAGCAACTTGCTATCTTTTATCCCTTGAGGAGTCCTTTATTGTTGAAGGATGGCTTTTGGGTAAGATCCTGGTGAACCTATCCAATGTCTTTATATCCATTCTCTTCAGGTAGCGAATCTTCACCCCATGATCCTGTTTGAAAGTATCAGGATAGATGTTCACTAGGTATAAGGAAATAATTCTGCCTATGTTTGGAGTGGGTATACAGTCTACTAATCTCTGATAGATCAGAGAAGACCATGAGGTCTTTCTATTCGGAGTAATTCTGGTCATGACATCAAACATTGATCTGGAGATTGTCATGTGATTCAGGTTTGCAGATAAGAGCTTTCCCTACAATATCTGTCAGCAGTTTGTCTCTCTGATTGAAGAATTTCCTCTTAAGAGATCCCGATTTGGCCTCACTGTATCCACACCATCTGAGAGCTCTGTCTCTGTCCGTGACGACGGACTCTTCTTCCTCGCTAGGGCTGACGGAGGGTATATGAAGGGCTTTGCCTAGTCTTTTAGGATTTATCTTTATCTTGATATCCTCTATCTTAGATTTAAGATAGTCTTGAGAGGAAGACACCTTAATGTTGGAGAAGAATTCTACTAGCTCCTTTCTAAGAATTGTGGAGGGTTCAGACAGGGTGCACTCCAGGCCTGTGATTTCAATCATCTTTATCACTGCTTTAATCTCTGGAGAGGCATGACTGAATCCATCCCTCAGAATTTCGTATCCTTCCTGGAGCTCCTTGATGATATTTGACGCCATTGAAACAGTGCGGCAAGACGCTGAGAGGGTTTCGGTCTCGACGGCTAGGGTTAAGAGTTTTAAGAGTGGATTGGCCTTTCGTTTCTTGTTGCCTTTATATTTATACCGAAAAAGTTTAATTATCTTATTATCTGAATGACCAATTAAGCATTTTAACTTTATCTTGTACATTTCGTTTTTAACGGGTTGCGTTACGCTTCCTGTTATGAAGTGGAAGATTTAGCAATTCTATTTTACCTCTCATCTTTTCTTCTATTTGTTCCATGCTTGTTTAATTTGTGGCTTCCCTTATTGATTGGATGTACACTTTATTTGACTTAGTAAAAATTTTATTAATGTTAAATAGAAGGGGTCCTAACATGTTAATGAGCCAGTTCTATTGACACTCCAATTTATGCATTGGTTTACCTTAAAGCTTGTTAATAAGTTATTTGAATTTTAGAGTAAAGCCTACAAAAATTAACAGTGTAGATAATTGAATCGCTATTTTCTATTTGGTATGCTTGATTAGGTTCAACCTGAGCACATCCAACATAACTTAACAATTAACAAACTTAATCTCTATATAAGAGAGAGACTTACCTTGAGGCTTGCTTCCTCTAGCTTTTGAGGATTACATACCTGACAGTCTCAACCTTAATTTGTTGCTTTTTCTGGAGCATATTTCTAGAGCAACTATCCTGTCTCAGACATTTGCCTGGAACACCCATTGTCCAAATACCAAGTCTTAATTGGACAGGTACTTGGACTATCCTGCAAAACAGAATTCATTTACCCTTAGACACCAATGATAATTGGGTCCTAGGTTCTTCTTAGCATTATAAAACATCTGCTCAACTCTCTGCCTGGGCTGAGCACCTTTCTGTCCACTAGCCATATTCAGGTTGTGCCAACAATCAATGACAAAATGACCCACCTTCCCACAACACCAACATCTATAAATGTTGTACCTTCTCTTCAGGACAACACAGAATTGTTGTCCATGAGAGAAGTGGGCTGCTCCAGATTTTGCTGGATGAGCATAGCATGATGCAGCTTCCTTTTTCCTGAGTGAAGGTGCTGAAGATCTAAATACAGCTGATCCAGAATGGGCCAATTGTATTTTTGGAGCCTGTCATTTAGTGGACTCTTTCATCTCTTTAGATAAATGATACTTAGATACAAATCTAAAGAACTTATCCTGAGGATTCTGGCTAGAGTGGACAACATCACTCCTCCTGAGATCATGTGTCTTTACCCCACTGGTAGAGCACACATTAGATTGATTCTTGAGAGGAGATCCAACCTTGACAGTTCTAGAAGGTGACTTTGCCTTTTGAAACACTGTCATCTTATCATGGAATTCAGATTTGAATTGATGATTGATGTGATTAATTCCCAGCTTCTCAAGGACTTGGCAAGCTGCAGTTTTTGGCAACTGACCCTGTGACTGAGAAGAGTTAATCACAATCTCCAATCTCTCTGTGAACTTTTGTTCCAGATATCTAATATGTTTTTTCTTCTCTTCCAGAAGCAAAGTCTGACACTTAAGATTTTTCTTGAGTTCAGGCACCTCATGACTTTTCTTATATAACTCAATAGATTTATTGTTATAAAGAGTTTTATAAGGCTTTATGACTTCTATCTACTTGTATTGCCTTTTGACAAAAATTCTGCTCTTCTTTAGGGTATCTAGGAGTAGTCCATACTTGTCAATCAATTGATTGACATCGGTCTCAGATTCTGAGCAATCTTTATCATAGGATGAAGATGCACCAGTATCTGGACTGGTCTCATAGTCAGAGGAAGATGCAGAATTGGAAAGAGGTTGTACCTTGATTGATTCTGAATCTAGCTGACTTCTTTCTTCTTCAGTTATTGCCATCATACCATGACATCCATAGTACTTTTTATCCTCCTCATTGTCATTGTCTGAGTGTGACAGAGGGGCCCTGATTCCTATCCTGGCAGCAGGATATTCCTCTTCTTCTTCTGGATCAGTAACAACAGATATCAGCCCTATATAGGCTTCTTCCTCTTCATCTTCAGATTCTGAGGAGGAAGAATCTGTCCAGCTTCTCTCCTTCTTAGCCACAAAGGACTTCTCCTTCTTCTTGCCCTTGTGGTGATGGTGATGTTTTTTCTTCTTCTTATCTTCTTCCTTTCTTTTGACTGGGCAATCAACAATGACATGCCCAGCCATGCTGCAACAATAACAGATGACATTAGAAGAAATCTATTTACTAGTTTTAGAGACATACCTGTCATCCTTGGATGACTTCCTGTGATAAGAGGATGAAGATGGCTTGCTCCTCCAGTCCTTCTTTATGAACTTCTGAAATTGCCTGGAGAAGGCAGCAAGATCTTTATCAGACATGTGGTTGCCTGATGAGCTTGGCTCAGAATTTTCTGAGCTAGATTCAGCTTCCCTCCTTCGTGGTGAGGGAGTATTTATTCTGCTTATTCTTGGGGCTTCTGCCTTGAATGCCACAGACTTGTCCTTGTACTTGAATTGACTGCTCTTCTCCTCTTTTTGTCTAGCAGCCATCTGCATTTCATAGGATAATAACTTTCCAAATAAAGTTGGTGGAGGAGTGTCTGTCAGCTTAGCCATTTTCCTAATGACATAAATCTTTGTGTCCCAATCTCTAGAGAGAGATTTAAGGAACTTGTCATTTAACTCATAGTTGCTGAAGACTCTACCATAGGTTCTTAGTTCATTTACTGTCCTGAAAAACCTTTCAAAACAGTCAGCTACTTCTTCAGTTTTGCTTTTGCCTGAAAGTCTCATACTCTTGATTGAGCATGAACTTTCTATCATCTCTAACTTCCTCAGAGCCTTCCATGTAGACCACAAGGGTGTCCCACATTTCCTTGGAGGTCTTGCAATGTACAAGATTTTGGAAAGTTGAGTCATCAATAGCACTGGCTATAATATTCTGTGCCCTTTTGTCCATGGTGGATAGAATCACCTCATCTCTGTCCATTTCTGAATAAGCCTTGGGCACTCTCACAGTTGGATTTATGGTGAAAGCCTTTGTGGGGACAAAGGGGCCTTCCACTACTGTTACATAGATCCTAGGGTCAAATGCTTGCATGAACAGTCTGACCCTTTGCTTACAGAGGCCCAATACTTCCTTCCTGCAGATGGGTAGCTTCATGTCCCCTAGCTCCTTATAGTTCATTTCTGACCCCATAATTTTATCTTATAGCTAACCTTGGAGGTATACTCAGATTTTTAAATCCTTTTGAGAAACCTCCCTCTGATACCACTTGAAAGTTATTTAACTTAAGTTTAGCTAATCACCTAGAGGGGGGTGGAGGTGGTGAATAAGTGTTTGAGGTTTTCTTAGTTCTTTTGCTGATTTCTAAGATGATCTATCTAGAGCTTGACCTTAGCACCTGCAATAAAACAGAAGACAAACACACAACAAACACACAAAGATTTATAGTGGTTCCCCTGGGTACATCCACTTTCCCCCCCACCTATCCAACTGATTTGTTGGACTAGGGACAAACTCCACCAATATGCTCATCAGAGCTTACACCTCAGGCCCTTAGCCTTACACACAGGTTCACTTCAGAACCCAAACTCAGAACCACAAGGGTTCCTACCTCAGAGCCCTGCAGAGCTCCTACAGCTCAGTGATCCACTGATCACCTACCTCAGCCTTATTTCTAAGACCTATAACTCAGGCTCTTCAGCCCTACAGTTTCAGGCAAACAACCCTACTCTCAGAGTGCTGCATCACTTCTACAACTCAGTACCTTTCCAGGTACCTATAGCTCAGCCTCCTCCAAGGCCTACAACTCAGTGACACACTTATCACTTATAACTCAGTGACTCTCCACTCACCTACCTCAGACACAAGACCCTACACTCAGGTTGAGAGGACAACCCTACCTCAGATCCACACTTGGATCCTACCTCAGAGAGCAACACTCTTCTACCTCAGGCAATTGAGCCCTACAGCTCAGATCCACACTTGGATCCTACCTCAGTGACTAATTAGTCACCTACAACTCAGGCACAAAGTGTCATACACTCAGATTCAGATAACCTGAATCTTTCAGGAAATTAATACAGGATGTTAAGAAAAAATAAAACAACTGACTCAGAGATTAATCTCCGTGTCTACTCTCCTGGACTGAGCAGATATCGGTCCAGCTCTCTCTTGCTGTAGAAGGGATGAGTCTTCTTCTAGAACTAACTTGTCCTTTGCTGTACAGATGATTAGCTATCAGCTTGCTGAATGGATGAATCTGCTTCTTTGTTTTGATGAGAACTATTTTGCTGAACTTGAAGAGCTTCAGCCATCTTCCTTTGCTTTCAGGCTATCTCTGCTGGACTTGTGCTTTCAAGCTTATTGAAGAAGATGAAGTCCAGCCGCCTCTGGTTTTCTTTTAATATTCTGCGTTTGTTCTCCGTTACCCTAATCCCCTTTTCTTTTTCCTTTTTATATGCGCTAATTTGAATCAACGACACAAATGTGTGTGGGCCCAGCCAAGGATTGGTGAGCCCCACATCCTTCAGAAATGGACAAAGCAGCTTTCGGCGCCACTGCAACTTTCCCACAACGGCTACATGTAAGTTGACTTTGATGACGTCAACAATGGTCATCACCATCTGGACTTAGAAAATATTTCAGAAATTCATAAAGCGTTGAGTGATGTTAAGTCACTCAACGCCATCTATCTTGACTCTCAGCGCTTCTGGACTTGTGAATTTTCTCTGGATTTGTCTCAGCGGTTCTGTCTCAGCGGTTTCTTATTAACAGCTGAGACAAGCTTCTGTCTCAGCGCTTTCTTCTCAGCGGTCTCAGCGCTTTATTCTTAACTGCTGAGACAACCTCTTGTCTCTGCGCTTTCTTCTCAGCGGTCTCAACGCTTTCTTCTCAGCTATCTCAGCTGTCTCAATGCTTTTTGCCTTAGTCAGTTTTTCTGGCTTTAGCTGCGTTCGACGATCTGCGAGCTGAGCTCGACGAATTTAGTCTGAACTAAACTTCTGAATTTAGCTCAAGGAGTGGTGAGCTGAGCTCGACGATCTGTGAGCTCAGCTCGACGAACTGCAACCTGAGCTCGATGAATTCTGAACATCAAGCTTCTGAGTTTAGCTCAAGAAACAGTGAGCAGAGCTCGACAATCTGTGAGCTGAGCTCGACGAACTGTAAGCTGAGCTTGACGAATTTTGAGTTTTCCACCAAACTCATTTTCTTCACTTGTCCAATCATGGACTACATACATGCATGAACTAAAACACACATCAAATATATTGTGCTCCTTAGCATGATTGGTGATGCCTCTTTAAATCCTAAGTAACATTGCAGATCACAATTCCCAACAGTCGGGATGAATGAAGTTGTGGGTGTTAACCCCGAAATTGGCGATCCTTCCCAAGGGAGCCAGCTCGCTCGTCACGGTCTGCCCCAGGTCCCCCCTGGAGGCCGTGATTCCTAGGTTGGGCGAACAAAATGTTCTGTTCGCTAAGGCCGCGCGGCTTGCGCGGTCTCAGTAGTCTGACCCCCAGGCCGCGCGCCTTTCCTTGGTCGGCAGGGCCCGCGGACTGCTTTCGCAGTCCGCCTCTGCAGGCGGCCCCCTTTTTCAGCTTAACCGCAAGTTTGTCTCCGCAGGTCTCTCTCTGCCGGACTCAACCTCCTGTCCGCTCAGGCCGGCAGCAGGTCACATATCCCTTCACCCAGCAACACGGGCAGCCGACTCCTCCAGCTCGCCTACAGAGCGCGGTTTCCAGCTCCGGCTACCCGCTAAGACCAGCAGCATCCCAGTTCCTCGCGAGCTGGGCGGACTCGAAGTGCGATCAAGACTTCCAGTCCGCCTTCAATGGTGAACCCCAACAGCCTCAACAGCCAGGCTCTCCATCTTCAACGTAAGCGGACTCGGCCTTGCAGCAGCCGCGGACTTGGCGGACTCTCTATGCAGTCCGCCCTTTTCTTAGCCAGCACCAGCTTCTCGGCAGCAGCGGGGTCAACTCCTCCTCCGGCCGCAGGCCTTTTCACAGGCTCCGCCAGTAGTAGCAGACTTCTCCCTCAGCCCGCAGCCTTCGTGCGGACTCAGTCAGTAGTTGCGGACTCCTTCCCGTCCGCCACTCAGCAAATCCTCCAGAAAGCAGTCCCTGTCCGCATAACCTCGTGCGGACTCGCCGGACGCCGCGGGCTCTCTCCTGCTCGCACCCCTTGCAGCACGCTCAGTTCAGCAGTGGCGGACTCCGCGGATTCTCCTCGCAGTCCGCCACATAGCTTCCAGCATCCGCCACCCCAGCAGTAGGCGGACAGTCCCAGCTCAGCAGTGACGGACTCCGCGAACCCGCATCGCAGTCCGCCACTGAGTCTCCCATTTTGCCGACAACAGCTCCGGCTTCAGTACCAAGTCCCAGTCCGCGCGGCCTATGGCGGACTCGGCGGACTCCGTCTCCATCTCGCTCAAGTTACCGTCTCACCGGGGGTAACGTCACCGCAAGCCGTTACCTCCTCGGGCCTATAAATAGCCCCCCATGCCTCTCGTATGGGGAAGCGTCTGGGAGGTCAGCGCCAGGAGGTCTCGTCATCACCAAGGTGCTCACGCCCGAAGTCAGCCAGCAAGCCTTCCTGCGGACTCTGTTTCTCAGTCCGCCGTCTCTCTGCCCCTAACCGCGCGGCCTGCCGACCTGGATCTCCAGTCCGCGCGGTCTGCTTCCTTTGCTTAGCCGCGCGGCCTGCCGGCCTCCATAGTTCAGTCCGCGCGGCCTCCTCTGGCATTCTTCTTCCTTAGCCGCCAGCTTCCCGCTTGTACCCTTTATTGCTTTGTTGTAAAGGGGTATCAGCAAGTTGTAACTCTCGCTATTAATAAAAGGAAAGCCCGTCGCAAGAGTGACGTTTAAGCCGCGGCGGGCGAAGTCTGCTGTTGCCGCTGCTAGCGGCCCCTTCTCTCTCCCTTATTCCTAGCTCAGCTCAGCTCCCTCGGCAAGCAACCTGCAAGCACAACCGTCATATTAACCGTGTGCTCGACAGCTCCTGATCAACCTCCTCCTCTCTTCAATCTTTCCGGCTGCTCTCAACACCCTCTCCTCTATCCGCGCTGTTGGGTTTTCTCTATGAGGATGACACAACACTTGTGCACGCAGCGAAAGAATAAAACATCAAGAAAAATACAAAAGAGATGAGATCGGGCCATGGTAGTTGAATCAAGAAGTTAACATACAATTAGGCAAAAATTACCTCGGTGGCGTTGAGTCACAACTCAACGGAGATGCTCCAAGCTTCGTGTTCTTGCTGGTGGCGAGTTCTACGTGGAATGATATCCACGTCTTTGCAGAAATCCACACGAGCGGGAGAACACCGACTTTTCCATCGCACGGATAATCGGGAAGGAGAATGACCACACCTTGCTTTTCCACGGACTGCTAGGTCCGCGCCAGGAATAACAACACCAGCGACAATCGCCGGAGAGGAGGAGGTCGACGGAGCGAGCACGGCGGCGGAACCCTTCCGTCGGGGGGATTCGGGATCGGCGGAACGGCGGGATCCGGGATCGGGATCGGCGGAACGAATCCGATTCGATCAGAATAATATTTCCCGAAAACCCTAAGTATCTATTTATACCAAAGACATAAACAGACTTAGGAATATCGCTATCTGCAGACCACCCAGAAAATTAGGGTTCCAGAATCGGCGAGAATCACCTAGCAAATTCGGTGAGAATCAATCGGCGAGAATCACCTATGATCGGCGAGAATCAGTCGGCGAGAATCAGAGTACAATACTCGACGATTCACGTCGAACGTGGGTTGACGATAATCATCGATCTGCGGTCGACGATCGTCGACCTTGCGGTCGACGATAGTCGACCCGCGGTCGACGATACTCGTCGACCCGCGGTCGACGATACACGTCGACCCGCGGTCGACGATACACGTCGACCCGCGGTCGACGATACACGTCGACCCGCGGTCGACGATACACGTCGACCCTCGGTCGACTACACGTCGACCCTCGGTCGACCCTCGGTCGACCCTCGGTCGACCCTCGGTCGACCCTCGGTCGACCCTCGGTCGACCCTCGGTCGACCCTCGGTCGACCCTCGGACCCTCGACCCTCGGTCGACCCTCGGTCGACCCTCGGTCGACCCTCGGTCGACCCTATTCTTACCAATGCTTCAAGGCAACATTTGCCCAACCCGACGATCCTTTAAGACAACACTTTGCCCATAACCCCATTCAGGTCGGTGATTGGTAACCTTTACCAACACAGTCAATCATCCAACTTCTCCACATCTCTTATGTGCGACCCTGCAGGCTCATATCGCGTTGACAGTGAGATTACATGTTTGACCACTTCTAGATCACCATGGTAACTCCAACAGTCTCCCACTTGATCGTGAAAGTATCAAACCAAAAACCTCACAAACAATGAGCGACATCTAGCAATGCATCATTGCTCCCCAAGCAATAAGAGTTTATAACTCATAAGCCTTTATGACCAATGTATCAGCGTTGTCTTTGTCTCTTACATCCGGAAAGAACTAGAGGCATGGACCGTGTCACCCTCGTAATAGCTCAATCCAAGTTTCTTGATCCAGGACGGACTTCCAGAGAATGGTGAGTCCAATATCACATATTGACTCAACCAAGCATGATCATGCATTTCTCAGTCTAGTTCCATCAAGGGGCCCATGGATGCAACTCCTGTCATACAGGAGGACAAATCCCATATCTGCCCACACACAAACACCCAAATGATTCGTAACATGCTCAACAACCACCATTATCATCAACCTTTCTCAAGGAAGACTTTAGATGACATCAAAACACGCTCTTCCTCACTTGATGAATGCTGTGACTTCAGGTCAAAGGACCACAACACCATTGTCAATTGAGACCTACTCGTGACACGATTGGATGACAATCCACATAGTAGTCTCAGGTTGGGTCTGTCCAGTACAACTTGTTCACTAACAAGTACCCACGTGATGACTTGATATCACAATATCATGACCTGTGAGAACCGGTCATCAGTCAACGCACGTGCTAGCCTTCATGTACCATCATCACCCTTAGCTTCTATGATGATACTCGACCAGGGACCTTTTAAGAATGAAGCTTCAAATAAATCATAGGCTCTCACATTCAAGTAACGTACTTGATGTCCCATGGAAGCGAACATTCTAAAGTATCTATTATGTTAACATTTAAATATCATATAAAAGAAAAAACTCATAATAAAAGAACTTGCCATTAATTGTAAGAGAAAAACTAGGTACACTTTCATCATATGAACAAATGGCCAACAAAATACATGTTTACATGCAATCCACAAGATTCTCACTAGAGTTGATCATTTAGGTATCGTATACCCATCGATCTAGTATGACCATCATGCTTTCTCTGCGCGAGAGGCTTTGTCAGTGGATCCGCAATATTCTCCTCAGTCGGCACTCTGCAAATGTTCACATCTCCTCGTTCGACAATCTCACGAATAAGATGAAACCGCCGAAGTATGTGCTTGGAGCGCTGATGGGATATATGTTCCTTAGATTGTGCAATTGCACCATTGTTATCACAGTAGAGAACTACGGGACCAACAATGCTAGGAACTACATCAAGCTCGCCGATGAATTTCCTAATCCATACAGCCTCCTTCGCCGCATTAGCTGCGGCGATATACTCGGCCTCTGTTGTAGAATCAGCAACTGTCTCTTGCTTGGAACTCTTCCAGCTCACAGCTCCTCCATTCAGGCAAAACACAAAACCTGACTGAGACTTGTAGTAGTCTCTATCAGTTTGGAAGCTAGCATCCGTGTAACCACTTACAACGAGCTCTTCCTCTCCACCATACACCAAGAACACATCCTTAGTCCTTCTCAAGTACTTCAGGACATTCTTGACTGCAATCCAGTGACACTCACCGGGGTCTGACTGATACCTGCTAGTCATGCTCAAAGCAAAGGAGACGTCGGGTCGAGTACATAACATCGCGTACATGATTGATCCAATTG
The DNA here is from genome assembly GCA_039583875.1 of Platanthera guangdongensis. Taxonomy (NCBI): domain Eukaryota; kingdom Viridiplantae; phylum Streptophyta; class Magnoliopsida; order Asparagales; family Orchidaceae; genus Platanthera; species Platanthera guangdongensis. The sequence goes on from CM077156.1 coordinate 6,224,727, forward strand.
CCGAAGCATATGGAATCAACTTCATGCGGTCCTTATCTTCACAAGACTTTGGACACTGGTCCTTAGAGAGATTCACACCATGAGACATGGGCAAAAATCCTTTCTTGGACTCAAGCATGTTAAACCGCTTCAACACCTTTTCGATGTACGTACTCTGGGTCAAACCCAGCAACTTCTTCGATCTATCTCTATAGATCTTAATAACGAGTATGTAAGTCGCTTCACCTAAATCCTTCATTGAAAAGCAGTTCCCTAGGTTGTTCTTAACAACTTTCAGGGTAGGAATGTCATTCCCAATCAACAGTATGTCATCTACATACAATATCAGGAAGACAACAATGCTCCCACTGATTCGCTTGTAAACACAAGGCTCATCTTCATTCTTGATGAAACCAAACTCTTTGATTTTCTCATCAAAATGAAGATTCCAACTTCGAGAGACCTGTTTCAGTACATAGATGGACTTATTCAGCTTGCATATTTTAGTGGCTTCATCTGAGGATACATGATAGTTTCCATTTCGGATTTCATGCAGCCTATCCTTATGGACTTTACCATGACAACAGGGGAAAAGGTCTCATCATAGTCGAATTTGCTTGAGCCACCAGTCGCCCTTTGAATGTCTGTACATTCATATGCCTTCTTCTTGGTAGGGTTGCTTCCAAACTTGGTTCATACATCCATGGATCCATAAGCCTCTTGGTAGGTTGCTGGTTCATCATCATGATCCATAAGCAACACATTACCTATTTGAGACACGAGAAATCCATATCTCTCAGGCTCAAACCTCGGTCTACCAGATCTACGTAGGACTTGTGTTTCTTGAGCAGGTTCTCTAGCTACAACATCTTGTAGTCCTGTCTCAGAATCCAATTCCGGTTCATTCACTACATGTGGTTCTTGAACTTCTTCAAGCTATACCTTTTCAGTCTTTCTTGATAATAACTCTTTCTCCAAGAAGACACCAGTACTTGCGACAAACACTTTGCCCTCAGACGGTAGGTAAAAGTAATACCCTTTCGTTTCCTTAGGATATCCCACCAGATAACATTTATCCGATTTGGGTTCCAGCTTGTCAGGCATTTGACGTCTCACGTATGCCTCACAGCCCCAAATTTTAATGAACGACATACTAAGACGCTTCCCAGTCCATATTTCATATGATGTCTTCAGAACCGTTTTCGTTGGAGCGCGATTCAATGTCATTGCAGCAGTCTCTAAAGCAAAACCCCAAAAGGAAACAGACAAGTCTGCATGAACTCATCATCGAACGTACCATGTCTAACAGAGTACGATTTCTCCTCTCAGACACACCATTATGTTGTGGTGTTCTAGGTGGAGTGAGCTGTGATACAATACCACACTCTTTCAGATGATCACGGAACTCATGACTCAGGTATTCGCCACCTCGATCAGATCGGAGTGCTTTAACCCTTTTACCCAACTGGTTTTCTACTTCATTCTTGAACTCTTTGAATTTTTCAAAGGTCTCGGATTTGCACTTCATAAGATACACATATCCGTATCTACTGAAATCATCAGTAAATGTAACAAAGTAGAAATACCCACCTCTAGCCATGGAACTCATGGGTCCGCATACATCACTATGTACAACACCCAAGAGATCCTCAGCTCTCTCAGTATAACAGTGAAAGGAGCTTTAGTCATCTTGCCTAACAAACAAGATTCGCATCGCTCAAATGATTCATAATCAAATGAGTCCAAAAGTCCATCTCTATGGAGCTTGGATATGCGCTTCTCGTTGATATGACCCAGACGACAATGCCAGAGAAATGTAGGGTTTGAGTCATTTGTTCTTAGTCTTTTATTATTTTCTACATTACAGATCAGATGGTTCAAGTTCAAAACATAAAGACCATTAAACAATTGGACTACAACATAACAAACATCATTCTTAAATATAGAGCAACAGTTGTTCTTAATTATAAAAGAAAATCCAATCATGTACAAACATGAAATAGATATAATGTTTCTAGTTATGGCCGGAACAAAATAACAATTATCTAGTTCTATTACAAGCCCACTGGGCAAAGAAAGACGGTAAACCCCTACGGCTACAGCAGCAACTCTTGCTCCATTGCCGACGCGGAGGTCCACCTCCCCTTTACTCAGCAATCTTCTCCTTCCCAGTTCCTGCACATTTGTACAAATGTGAGAACCACATCCGGTATCCAATACCCAAGATGAAGGAGCAGAAAGGTTTATCTCTATAACGTGAACATTTGAAGCGGAAGTCATACCTCCCTTCATTTTCTGCAGACCTTCAATGTACGAAGGACAGTTCCTCCTCCAATGACCAGTCTTGCCACAGTGGTGGCATTTCCCTTCCTTCACCGTGCTTTTCTTTTTCATCAGTGCAGAAGACTTGGGCTCAAGATATGACTTAGGTCCCACCTTCGTCTTCTTAGAGCCCTTGGCCTTGCCCTTGCCCTTATGCACCATCAGTATGGGGCTGGCAGACTTTGCCTTCTTCATATTGATTTCGGCAGTTCTCAACATGCCTAGGAGTTCGGGCAGTGTCTTGTCTATTTCATTCATGTTGTAGTTCAAGACGAACTGCTCATAACTGTCCGACAACGATTGCAGGATCAGATCTGTGGCCAACTCTTGACCAAGAGGAAAACCCAGCCTTTCAAGGTTCTCTATATACCCAATCATCTTGAGTACGTGAGTCCCTACTGAGTCTCGAACTCCCATCTTGCACTGAAACAACGCTTTTGTGACGTCGAACCTCTCTTGACGAGCCTGCCCTTGAAACATTTTCTTGAGATGCTCGTCAATCTCCTTGCACCCCATGTTCTCATGTTGCTTCTGAAGCTCAGAGTTCATAGTGGCAAGCATAAGACATTCGACATCTAAAGCATCATCAGTATACTTCTTATAAGCATCCTTCTCAGCACGGGAAGAGTTCCCGGTCGGCACCTCGGGGGCTTCTTCTTCCAAGACATAGAGCTTTCGCTCTTGCCTGAGAACAATTCTCAGGTTCCTGTACCAGTCCATGTAATTAGTCCCACTGAGCTTATCCTTCTCAAGGATGGCTCTCAGAGACAACGTGGAGTGGGAAACACTTGTCATGAAATTCTACAAGAATTTATGCAGAATAAAATCAGTACCAAAATTTCAAATACAATTTATTTTAATTTGGACTTCAATTAAAACACTCCCACTATTTTATTCGAAATGATAGCCCTCACTAACAATTCGGAGAGTTCATGCGAGCTACTCTCTTAGTGGACAAGATCCGTATTTCACCAACACAATGAGTCAGATTTGACTTTCCTCTCACGATGCGGTTATTTAGGTAGTCAACGCTTGCCAATTGCATCCTCATGCAATTCTTGTATGGTTGGTGAATAACTCCTTACTCGCATCCATCATATGGTGCATGCCAACCCTATGCCTCTAGGCACTCAACCTTTGAGGTCACCTAGTTAAGCTGGACCCGATGTCGACAGTGAGATATCACAATTATCCGCTCGCACCCTTACCAAGATAGATTAATGCACCTTGCTTTGGAAAGCCCACACTTCATCGATCGAGGCAGGAAGAGTGTCATCCATCGGAAGTCATCCGAACACTTAATATTTGATGAAGGGATTTTGATTATAGGTTAACAGTTAACCATGATCAACATTTGATCAATGTGCACATCCAAAGAAAAACAATTTTTCTAAAACCACATGCATCCCTTATGTGCACAACCCGACACCATCAACATTTGATAGAAGCAAGGGCTAAATCTGAACATCCGGAAACTTTCAAATCCTCAGATTTACATGCATTGGACAAAAGCAAAGACAACTCAACTTAAAGCAGTAGACAAGCTCATCTCTCTATGTTGGATTCAAAATCCAAAACAATCTCGAGGGATGGTTACTGCTAAGAAGACTACAATTTCTAACAATTAGAAATTTCCACGAAATCTCAGACGTTCTTAGCGGGGTACCAAGACTAAATCTAGACATTTAGAACACTTCTAAATCCCTAGGTTTACACGCACTGGAATAACAAAACTTCCAATACAACAATCATGGCCGCAACCTCCGTCTGATACCACTGTTGGGTTTTCTCTATGAGGATGACACAACACTTGTGCACGCAGCGGAAGAATAAAATATCAAGAAAAACCCAAAAGAGATGAGATCGGGCCATGGTAGTTGAATCAAGAAGTTAACATACAACTAGGCAAAAATTACCTCGGTGGCGTTGAGTCACAACTCAACGGAGATGCTCCAAGCTTCGTGTTCTTGCTGGTGGCGAGTTCTACGTGGAATGATATCCACGTCTCTGCAGAAATCCACACGAGCGGGAGAACACCGACTTTTCCGTCGCACGGATAATCGGGAAGGAGAATGACCACACCTTGCTTTTCCACGGACTGCTAGGTCCGCGCCAGGAATAACAACACCAGCGACAATCGCCGGAGAGGAGGAGGTCGACGGAGCGAGCACGGCGGCGGAACCCTTCCGTCGGGGGGATTCGGGATCGGCGGAACGACGGGATCCGGGATCGGGATCGGCGGAACGAATCCGATTCGATCAGAATAATATTTCCCGAAAATCCTAAGTATCTATTTATACCAAAGGCATAAACAGACTTAGGAATATCGCTATCCGCAGACCACCCAGAAAATTAGGGTTCCAGAATCGGCGAGAATCAGTCGGTGAGAATCAGAGTACAATACTCGACGATTCACGTCGAACGTGGGTTGACGATAATCATCGATCTGCGGTCGACGATCGTCGACCTTGCGGTCGACGATACTCGTCGACCCGCGGTCGACGATACTCGTCGACCCGCGGTCGACGATACACGTCGACCCGCGGTCGACGATACACGTCGACCCGCGGTCGGTCGACCCTATTCTTACCAATGCTTCAAGGCAACATTTGCCCAACCCGACGATCCTTTAAGGCAACACTTTGCCCATAACCCCATTCAGGTCAGTGATTGGTAACCTTTACCAACACAGTCAATCATCCAACTTCTCCACATCTCTTATGTGCGACCCTGCAGGCTCATATCGCGTTGACACTGAGATTACATGTTTGACCACTTCTAGATCACCATGGTAACTCCAACACGCGCAACCCCTTTGACAAGCGCTTGCTCCACTCTCGAGCACTCAGAAGCTTCCCTCTTCCCTCTTCTCCTCTATCCCCACAACCTTCATCCTCTTCCTCTCCTAGCTTGTGAGACCGAACACACCCCCTCCGTGTTAGCTGCCCCGGTGCCGTTTCCGCGCATCAACAGTTAACACGCGGCCTTCAGATCCGATCAGACGGTGAACAGCGACAGTTTCCCATGTCAGATCGTCAACCAGCCGAGAACTTTGCTCCAAGTCCTAGAGATGATCCTCTCTGGGAGGCGTTTGAGCAATCGCGCCGTGAGAATGCTCAGCAGTTCCAAGCAATCAACCAAATGCTTGCTATGATCACACAGCGACTAGACTCTCAACCAGCAACAACTCCAGTTGCTTCAGCTGCTCCAATCAACCCAACCCCAACGTTGGAGCATCAGCAAGCTTATCCTCCAGCTCGCCCACCGGTCTATCCTCCTCCTTTTACAACAACCTTCCCGCAAGGTCCTGCAGCTCCTCTGCGACCTCAAGATGAAGAATTTGCTGCTCGCCAAAACTTCTTCCGGGAAGCAGCCCGGGGAAGTCCTGCTAGATTTCTCAATTTTCAGGGAAGTCACCCTTACCCTGCAGCTCCTGCATTTGCTCCTCCTACATCAAATTTTCCTTTTTATTCTCCTGCTTCTTTTGCAGCTGCAAATTATGCTCCTTTTTATCCTTATGCTGTAGGAGATCAAGAAGAACCTTCGCCATTCACAGAGAATGCTCGACATGAGCCAACTCCAGCTAACTTCAGAGAGCCTCGACTGTCAATCTACACCGGAGAGACTGATCCAGTAAAGCATCTGCAAGTTTTTGAGTCAGCCGTTGCTCTCAAAACCCTTTAAGATGCAACCAAGTGCAAGCTCCTTGTCACAACTTTTGATGAGCAAGTGAGGGACTGGTTCTATGGCCTTCGTCCTCACTCCATCACTTCTTTTGCTGATCTGCGAAGGGAGTTCTTCTCAAGTTCTCTACCTCCACCAAGAGAAAGGGCGGTCCTGAAGCCCTCTTTGAGATCAAGCAGCGCTGCGATGAAACTTGGTCTCAGTTTGTTGATCGATTCTAGAGAGAAATTTTGGATATCGAAATTGCTGATCAGGAAATGTACAGAGTAGCTCTTATCCACGGTCTTCGTGAAGGGCCTCTCAAATTCGAAGCCAATGTCCGTGCACCAAGAACTTACCAAGAGTTGATTGCCTTAGCCAACTCATACATCCGAGGAGAAAAAAGCAACCCAGGCTTCGTCTCCAAGCTCTTATCAGAGAAAGATCCTTTTCACAGGCATCCTCCAAGGTCTCCTCACAATCATTTCCCATCTCACTCAAGAAAGGAGAAAAAGTTTCAACGCCTTCGATACTCCTTCCCGAGCCGTGAACGTGCTCAAGATTCATTGCTACCACTAGCTCCGTCTTCGCAAACAGCAGCAGTTCATCAGCAGCAAGACAATGACTTGCATGAGTCTGATCTCGACGAGGCCATGCAAGAAGTAATCCAAATCATGAAAGACAGGGCAAACTACAAGAAGCCCTACCGACCAGCCGATCAAAGGTCTAAGGATTCCGAACCTTACTGTGAATTCCACAAAGAGTCAGGCCACTTGACCGAGTACTGCCGAGCACTCCGCCAGCTCGTGCAAAGGATGCTCCGGCAACCGCAAAGGGCAAAGAAGTCGTCGATGTTCCTTGCTCCTCCAAAGGAGTGAATCTAGTCGAAGAGCCTCCTCTCCTCGTTGTTAACAAAACTGTCGAATGCTTCGATGCCGACGACGAGGGTGTGCTTGGAAGGCTATTCTAAGCCAGCAACGGACTTCACAGTCCTCCAAAGCTTCTCACAATTTTGATGGATTATCTCAACTCTTGCTCTTACTCTTTTCAGACATTTTCATTTCAAAGCACTTCTAGTGTTCATTTCTGTTTTTCAACAAAGCTTTTATCAGAGATCTTATACTGACACAGTTCCCCTCTTGTGATGCTTCCTCCTCTATTTTTTCTCTTTGCCAAAGAGATCACTACACCAATGAGATATCGCCAAGTTTGGAATGCTCCCTCCGTAGTTTGTTCTCTGGCACAACCGCTTCGACCACATATGGCGGGAGTATACCCATATGTGTAGTGGGAGCCGTTCAATCTACGATGTTGGGCTTCAGACTTAGGATCCTAGCAGACATCTTACACAGAGTGTGTGCTAGGGGAGCGCCATGTGTTAGCTCTGTTGTGCTTCACAAAGGATACGTTACAGTTACGATGATCTTTGCTTGACAAGCAATGACGATCAAGCGTAGCCTTGTCTCTTTGATCATCTCACAACTGTGATGGCCGAACACTCTCTGGTACTCTCGATCCGTGCCTTCGCGGGATCCCACAATTCCACTGATCAATCCACAGACAAGCAATAGGCCACTTGGCGCAACTAGTCTCATTGATCAGTGATGATTGTACCCGAGGCAAGAGAGCAGTGCATCTAGCGATCCTTCTCAGGATTCTTCTCGCTTTTCTCTTTTGTGCCCTCCTAGAGGATGCGCGGCCAGCCCGCTTTGAGTAGGACTATACTCGGGATGATCTTCTCAGACAAGCGATGCATAAGGACCACGGGGAACACCTGTGGCAGCATCCAGCCTTCTTTAGTCACTTCCGAGTATATATCTTTTTTTTGTCAATTGCCTTCTTTCACAGGTGAACATGTTAATCCAACCTACCAAAAGGATTTCCTGCATTCATTTTGCTTATGCTCATCTTATATACATTGCTTGCTCAAAGCTCTATCGGATGATGACTTACAAGCTCTCTACTTGTACAAGCTCTATTACTTTCATCTTTTATTCACTGCTTGCTTAAGTGCTATCAGATGAAGATTCACAGAGCTATTCATTACTCTTATCAAAATCTAATGGTATCAAACATTGATCAAAGAATCTTACTCTCCTCGATCATCAAGTCATGCTATTGCAATCTAGTTAAGATTGACAGAATTCATCAAGTTCCTTCTCTGCTAATCTGATCATGTCCATTCTGCCATATCAACAGTTAACGCTCGATTTATTGATCTGGGCTTCATGATAAAGAGTTCATCAGACATTTTTCTTACTATTTGGTCATATCGGTCTTATCTCATCAACAGTTAACACTTGCAAGCCCTCTCCCAGGTACTTGCAAGCTTCTTTCATATATATGTTTGCTTCTAACTCTTCTCTTTGCAGAAATTAACAAACACTTGCAAGCCTTCTCCCAGGTACTTGCAAGCTTCTTTCATATATATGTTTGCTTATAACTCTTCTCTTTACAGAAATTAGCAAACACTTGCAAGCCTTCTCCCAGGTACTTGCAAGCTTCTTTCATATATATGTTTGCTTCTAACTCTTCTCTTTGCAGAAATTAGCAAACACTTGCAAGCCTTCTCCCAGGTACTTGCAAGCTTCTTTCATATATTGTCTATTTCTGACTCTTCTCTTTGTAGAGATCAACAGACACCTGCAAGCCTCATCCAAGTACTTGCAGTTTAATTTATTATTCTATGTCTGCTGCTTACTCTTTTCTTAGCAGTGGTTAACAGACACCTGCAACTCATATTCAGGTACTTGCAGCTTATTTTTGTATACAATACCTGCTCCTAACTCTCTTTCTGCAGAGATCAGCAGACCCTTGCAAGTTTCTTCACAGGTACTTGCAAGTTTCTTCACAGGTACTTGCAAGTTACTCACATATACCATGTTTATTCTTAACTCTCATTTTGCAGAGATCATCCGATACTTGCGAGTTTCTCCACAGATACTTGCAAGTTACTTTCATATACTATGCATGCCTTTAACTCTTCTTTTGCAGAAACCAGCAAAGACTTGCAAGTTCCTTCCAGGTACTTGCAGCTCATTTTTTCCTTCTCGAATACTCTTCATCATTCCTTTTTTGCAGAGAATAACAGGTGCTTGCAAGCCTCCATCAGGTACTTGCAAGTCATTATTCTTCTGTGTTTTCCTCTTACTTTCATTTTGCAGAACTTAGCAGAAGACACACCTTCTTCGTTTTGCAATGGTAAACTCATGTACACACTCGATGTATCACCCATATATGCCTACCCTAACTTTCCTCTTGCAGGAAAATAGACAGACAACACCAAACTCCTAAGGAGAGACTTCAGGTTCTATCTCTCCTTGCCCCTTTCTCTTTACGTTGGGGTGGATCACGATTTTCGTGGGTCTCCAACTTTTTCGAAGTTCTATTCGGAACTTAAAAAAGTGTGTGGATTATGTTAACCCCGAAATCGGCGATCCTTCCCAAGGGAGCCAGCTCGCTCGTCACGGTCTGCCCCAGGTCCCCCCTGGAGGCCGTGATTCCTAGGTTGGGCGGACAGAATGTTCTGTCCGTTAAGGCCGCGCGGTCTCAGCGGTCTGACCCCCCAGGCCGCGCGCCTTTCCTTGGTCGGCAGGGCCCGCGGACCGCGGACAGCAGTCCGCCTCTGCAGGCCGCCCCCTTTTTCAGCTTAACCGCAAGGTTGTCTCCGCAGGTCTCTCTCTGCCGGACTCAACCTCCTGTCCGCTCAGGCCGACAGCAGGTCACATATCCCTTCACCCAGCAACACGGGCAGCCGACTCCTCCAGCTCGCCTACAGAGCGCGGTTTCCAGCTCCGGCTACCCGCTAAGACCAGCAGCGTCCAAGTTCCTCGCGAGCTGGGCGGACTCGAAGTGCGATCAAGACTTCCAGTCCGCCTTCAATGGTGAACCCCAACAACCTCAACAACCAGGCTCTCCATCTTCAACGTAAGCGGACTCGGCCTTGCAGCAGCCGCGGACTTGACGGACTCTCTATGCAGTCCGCCCTTTTCTTAGCCAGCAGCAGCGGGGTCAACTCCTCCTCAGGCCGCAGGCCTTTTCACAGGCTCCGCCAGTAGTAGCAGACTTCTCCCTCAGCCCGCAGCCTTCGTGCGGACTCAGTCAGTAGTTGCGGACTCCTTCCCGTCCGCCACTCAGCAAATCCTCCAGAAAGCAGTCCCTGTCCGCATAACCTCGTGCGGACTCGCCGGACTCCGCGGGCTCTCTCCTGCTCGCACCCCTTGCAGCACGCTCAGTTCAGCAGTGGCGGACTCCGCGGATTCTCCTCGCAGTCCGCCACATAGCTTCCAGCATCCGCCACCCCAGCAGTAGGCAGACAGTCCCAGCTCAGCAGTGACGGACTCCGCGAACCCGCATCGCAGTCCGCCACTGAGTCTCCCATTTTGCCGACAGCAGCTCCGGCTTCAGTACCAAGTCCCAGTCCGCGCGGCCTATGGCGGACTCGGCGGACTCCGTCTCCATCTCGCTCAAGTTACCGTCTCACCGGGGGTAACGTCACCGCAAGCCGTTACCTCCTCGGGCCTATAAATACCCCCCATGCCTCTCGTATGGGGAAGCGTCTGGGAGGTCAGCGCCAGGAGGTCTCGTCATCACCAAGGTGCTCACGCCCGAAGTCAGCCAGCCAGCCTTCCTGCGGACTCTTTTTCTCAGTCCGCCGTCTCTCTGCTCCTAACCGCGCGGCCTGCCGACCTGGATCTCCAGTCCGCGCGGTCTGCTTCCTTTGCTTAGCCGCGCGGCCTGCCGACCTCCATAGTTCAGTCTGCGCGACCTCCTCTGACATTCTTCTTCCTTAGCCGCCAGCTTCCCGCTTGTACCCTTTATTGCTTTGTTGTAAAGGGGTATCAGCAAGTTGTAACTCTCGCTATTAATAAAAGGAAAGCCCGTCGCAAGAGTGACGTTTAAGCCGCGGCGGGCGAAATCTGCTGTTGCCGCTGCTAGCGGCCCCTTCTCTCTCCCTTATTCCTAGCTCAGCTCAGCTCCCTCGGCAAGCAACCTGCAAGCACAACCGTCATATTAACCGTCTGCTCGACAACTCCTGATCAACCTCCTACTCTCTTCAGCCTTCCCGGCTGCTCTCAGCTCTCTCTCCTCTATCCCCGCAACCCCTTTGACAAGCGCTTGCTCCACTCTCGAGCACTCAGAAGCTTCCCTCTTCCCTCTTCAACTCTATCCCCGCAACCTTCATCCTCTTCCTCTCCTAGCCTGTGAGACCGAACACACTCCCTCCGTGTTAGCTACCCCGATGCCGTTTCCGCGCATCAACAGTGGGTGCTCCCGCTATCCACTAAAATCGTCACCTTCTCTTGCTTAATCTTTCCCGCGATCCGCATAGTTAGGGGGGCGTTGCAACCTTCCATCGCCTATATGGACACTCCAAACTCGGTCAAATCCAAGTCCCCTTCCAACTCAGACTCGGGGAAGAGCTCCTCTCCATCCTCTTTTAACATGTACACCTGTATCTTCTGGCATTTGTGTCCGGGCGCGAATTTTTCATTGCAGTTGAAACACAGTCCCTTCTCTTTCCTCGCCTGGAGCTCAGCCTAAGATAATTGTGTCACAGTAGGTTTACTGGTCTCCAGTGGCTCTCTCCCGACGGTTGTTGGTGGAGCTGTGGGTCTCCCCGTGGTGCGGGTCCGCTGCCTGTTGAAGCGCTCTTCCTGGATGCGGGCTAAGCTGATGGCATGATTCAGACTGCGAGGTATATGAGCCTGAACCTCATCACGTAAGTGTTCCTTCAGTCCCGATACAAAACAACTGAGTAACGTCTTCTCTCCCCAGTGTACCCGATTTGCCATCTTTTCAAACTCCGTACGGTATTCCATCACTGATCCCTTCTGACGTAGCTTCTGCAGGAGGGCCTCAAAGTCCTTATACTCCAGTGACCCGAATCTGGTGGTGAACCCTTCCACAAAATCAACTCAGGGCACGTAGTCCTTGCCTCTCAAAAACCACCGCGTCCACCGGAAAGCGTCATCCTCCAAGTGGAATGATGCCAGCTGTACCCATTGGACTTCCGGAACCTCTTGATAGCTGAAAAAAGCTCGGCCTTCTGTACCCATTCGAGAGCGTCCCCACCGTTGTACTTTGGGAAATTCATGCGTGTCAATTTTGGAGGCATGTACGCTCGTGGGGCTGCTTGACCTTGCCACCCTTGTTCGTGCCCATGCCATGTCGGCCTTCTTGGCTCTGAGGGGCCGAGATTTGGGCCCGGGTAGCCGTGACGTTGCTTGCCGCCCCAAGGAATGTCGATCCCGTACCCTCCTGGAGGTACCCAGCCCCGTGGATGGGGAAGGAGGCCACCCAGACCACTCAACAGAGTGCCTGGAGCCCGCCCGACACCTCCCTGCTCGCTGCCAAACCGTCCCCAGACCGCGCGCCCTGTTCCCACGTCGAGAGGTCCGATCGGGATCGATCCCGCGCCGGTGGAGGCTACCGCGCCCATGCCGCGCCAGTCCTGCGCCCTCGTCGATGCCGATGCTCCGTCGGCGCCGCTGTGTTCCGCCCCGAACCGGGACGGGTCGCCCGATCCCGAGCCCTCGCTCACCTGCGGGGCGATGCACTGTGACGCGGAACTTGCGGCCTTTTGCAACCCGCCGAATTCCTCGTGTGTCTTTCCCTTCAGATTTTGCGATAATAGGGCCTTGAGTTCTTCCATACGGGCATCGATCCGTTCCTCCAAGCGTTGCGCAGAGGCCCTCATCTTCTCTTCGATGGCGGCTACCGAATCCCTCAACTCGGCGTAGTTCTCCTCTAGGGTTTCCAACCAGTTGATTTCTTCTTGCGAGCGGGTGTTCACCATGGCCGTAGGACGAATGCTCCGATACCAAATGATAGGGGATTGGAGAGGGAGGGGAGAACTAGGTGAAAATCTAGAGAGGAATTAGGGTTGGAAGAGAGGGAAGGAGGCAATACCTGATAATATTCTTCTTACCGTAAAAGAGAGAGCCCCGGGTATATTTATACCCGGGCCCAAGAGCGGCCGGTCGGCCCCTCCCATACGGGGCTGAACCGGGGTGGTTCAGCCCCAAGCCGTCGGTCTTTAGTGAGTGGGAGCTGAACCTGATGATTCAGCCCCGTTGTCGCCTGTCTTCTTCTTTCGCATGCGGGCATATTGACGCCCAAAGAACCGTGTCATGTTCGGGGGCGTAACAGTTTTTTCCTAAACCAGTCGGAATCTCTGTCGAAATCCTCCCTCCTCCCACGGCGCAACCTTCTACTTCCTTCCCGCTACATTATTTTTTCCGCACCCGATGAACAACCACAATTTTCCTGGGCCGACCACAGCGGGCCGTCCCTTCTTTCGCTCCATCTCCGGTCGTCGAGTGGAACAACGCACTCAGCCAAGCCATCGCCGCACCGTCGCACCGTCGCTGTTCCGACCCAAGCCGCAGAACCCGCAACAACCATCGATCCCAGTCGCAGTCCCCCCGAACCAGACGCAGTCGACCAGCTCTCAGGCACGCATCGTCGAGCCGCTCCGCATCGCCAGGCCTCGTCAGGCATCGTCGACCCCAACCCCGCACGTTTCTTCTGTTGCTGTCGGAATCGCTGTTGCAGCAGCTTCCTATCCCATGCGTCCGCCGCTTCCTTCGAGCCGTCCGACCCCATTATTTTATCGAGCCCAACGCTGCTTCCCAGGCGCCCTTTAATGCACTTATTCCCCCCTTACTAAGACAGTCACAAAAAACAAATCAAACTTTTAATTAATTGATTAGTTCTAAAGTGGATTAATTAATTATTAATGGCTTGATTACTTCTTACTTAAATTACTTAACTCATGATATGGGGAACACCAAGTTAACTGTGGTAGATGCCGCTGCCATCCAATCGAGGCTATGAGAAATGATGAGCTCCATGCACACTCCTCCGGAGTGCTGACGCACTCCTCCACCACATTAAGAATCCGACAACCGCCTTTCTGCCGCAGCCCGTGTCCCTGCCGCTTCCACCACCGCCTCTCTTCGTGCAATCGTCATCTGCGCCGGCCGCTGACGTGCCACCGCTCTTAGCAATAATTGCCCTTCCGTCATAACCTGCCATGGCGGTACCGCCCCACCTTGGGCCACCTTCGTCAGACATCTTGGCCGCCTTTCCACTTGAACTTGCTCCGCCGGCCACCACTCCGCCGATCCGGACGACTACCTCACCGCCTACAGATCCGTTCCTTCTGCCGGTCATCACTTCCCCGATCTACTTGCTGCTGCTGCTTCTCATAACTTCACCGACCTTGCCAAAGCCATTACTTACGCCGTTCGTCTTTCCAACAACGCTGTCGCTACTCACCGCAGCCGCCGCCGTCGTTACGCGATATCATGCATTATTTTGGCTGGAGATCAAGCTGTCAGATGCTTCGGTCATCACGTGGAGTTCGGGCTTGGGGACAAGCTCGATTTTAAGGGTGGATGAGATGTTACGTGCTGCGTATTATTATAATTATCTCTATTATCTAGGTGTCTAGTTGTTATTATTATGTAGGAGCCTCGAGCCCCGGGTCTAGTATTAGGTGTCATCATTAGTGTTTTGTCTTCTTATATGTTGTAGCTTATATAAAGACATTGGATGTGTTGTAGGAAGTAAGCAAGAAAGAATTCTAGTTCCCATCTTTTGAATGCGAGATCTTGGTGGCTCTCTCCTCTAACGAGCAACTCCGCCTAGGCAGCCGCGGTTCCGGCTCCACGGTATCTCCGCCATTGTCATCTCCATCTCCGGCCACCTCCGAGTTAGACACATAACATACAACCTCACAACCCTAAAGGTATGGTCACATCAATCACTTGGAGGTTGGTTCCCCTTAAGGATCCCTCTCAATGTGAGTTCTAAGACTTCTTGACATGCCCTCCTAACTCCTAAGACTCACGACTCTCCCATATATAGGGGAGGTCTCGCTAGTGACTACAATTACCAAAATACCCTTCAAGAGGGAAAGTACATATGATCAATATTTGTATCATACGCCCACTGTTGTTTCCAACATGTTCAAGTATATTATATTTGATATGGACTTGCTGTTTAAAAGTCGGTTTTGACTGGAATTATTTAAGCTCAATGGAACGAAGTTACACGATTCTTCCGCATATCGAAGACCGATCTCCATCTAAGGGAAAGTCTATTTTGTTGGTAATGGTGATTGATTTTCCAAGTTCGCCCACGTTATTCTTCTTTCTCATCCTTATATTGCTATTGCCCACATGTTCTTCAGGGATATTATCTGTTTACACGGGTCACCTTAGTATATTGTGTCTGATAGGGATCACGTGTCCACAAGTCCGTTTTGACCCTAATTATTCTTGCTCAGTGGAATGAAGTTACACATTCCTTCCCCATATCACCATAAGTAGGATGTGTAAACAGAAGGGATCAATCAGACTATTAAAATCTACCTCCGTTGTTGTGTGCGGGTGTAGCAGACATGAAATAGCATTCCGCTACATTTGATGAGCTGACGACTTGTGCCAAGCCTTCAACATATCCAACGGTCATTTAATTGCACCGTTAATCTTCTTGTAAATGTGTATATATACTCTGCTCCTGTTCACAGGAAAGGGTAGAACATTTTTATTAATGAAATTAGTATTTCTCTCTTCTCCTTTACCTTTTCTGTCTCCCTCTTCTTCCGACCATTAGGGCTAATTCTGCCTCCAGTCACAGGATATGTAACAATGGTGCTCTCGTCGAGTTCGCCCTCTATGGAGGTGCAGGCTAGCACTCCCGCTGACCACCCGGTTGCTTCATCTTCTTCCGCCGTCGTCTCCCGACAGGAGTTGGATATGTGACACGCCGCATTTATGGATCAACAGGAAGCCCTCTGTGACTCCATCAAGACATCACATCTTCACTTTGCTAATGACATTCAACAGCTACAATTGTCAATCGCTCAAACCCAACAACATCAAGATCGTCTCCAACAGCAGCAAGATCGGGCAACAAAAACACAATCGGCATTCTACAAAGATTTCCAAGATATGCGCAGCGAATTACAGAGATTTATGCGAACGATCGTGGCGTGTCCACCCGGTTCCATCTCTGCCGTTTTGGGTCACGACGGATTACAACCACCACCATCGCTTGGATCGACTGTATCACTGCTAGTACAGTCTTCGGGGGTATCATACGGCCTCAATCAACCATGTATTCCGATTATCGACTTCACCGGGACCGATGCTTCACATCCGAGTCTACTGGGGAATGTCCCTTTCCCGTTGGTTTCATCGTCTCCACCACCGGGTCTGATTCCGGCGTGGAATTTCCCTTCCCCGTTTGCCTCATCGTTTATACCTTCGGGGCATATTCCGCCTTGGAATGCTCCTCCATCGTTTCTTTCCGCTTCCATGTCCGCAAGCCCCCTGCCAACCATACCTCCTTTCATCTCTCCATCACTTCCTAACAATTCTGTCTTCCCAACCCATACCTGCATATTCTACATATAATCATCCCATTGCCCCACAGATTAATCAGTTTACTGATTATAATACACTTCCACAAAACCTCAGATTTCCGGGACATTCAATGGCCAAGATCCACTGCACTCGATTTGCGTCCGAGGATCCGGCAGACTGGATCTTCAAAACTGAGTTATATTTCAGGTATAATAACATTAATCCCTTGTATTATGTCTTTCTTGCTTCGCTATATTTGGACAGGCCAGCTTCTACATGGTTCCAAGGGCTTTTACGAGATGGTTTTTGCTCGGATTGGAATACCTTCAAGCTGGATATTCAAGATTGCTTCGGCCCTTCGGATTACGATGATCCGCTCGATATTACAATTCTTGATCTTCCTGAGAATATCGCACATAACACTCAACCAACATCTGCACTGGAATTGATAAATACACGTGAAATTGAACACAATTGTCAAAATATTAAACAAGGGTTAATCTGTCGGGAGGGTTTGCTATTAGAAGAAGCTACATGGGAGAACTGGGATGAACTGGATCCAGCCATTCGCGACCAATTTGATCAAGCATGCAACTGTCCGCTACCAAAGGAGCCATCCCCTCTACCTCAATCGGTTCCAAGGTCCGACACCTCAACAAATCCAGACAGGGAAGTGCTCACCTCTTCCACTTATGTCATCCCTCCATTGGCAGATGCACCTCCATCTAAAGGCATTTCTCTGCAGGAATTTGTGGCAAGCAAAGAAGTGGATAGCATCCCGTCAACAACAAAAAACACAACAATCCACAATCCTAACAGGGACGATGTTGATCTCATTAATCAAAATGTCATCCTTTTATTGACAGAGTCTTCCACTAACGACATTTTCTCACAGGAACAACCACAAGAGTATGCTACACAACGGACCCCGACAATATCCAATAGCAATCAACACGAACAGTTCTCAAACAAATTCACATCCCCAACATTCGCGAACAGGGATGATCCCTATCTTACTAGTAACAATGTCATCCCTATCTCTACAACAGCATCTGCTCCTAAAAATTATTTTCAAAATTTTCAGGACACATATGGAAGGCACCAACACTCAGCAATCACAAACAGACCTAATAACACAGCCGGACGAACTACAAATATTCTTCACCCAACATCGACAAAGCCAGATTCGGGCCCCCGACGCTGTTTACGAACCGCCTCTAAACTCCTGTGCAGCCTGCCTCTTCTTCCCCGCGTACCTCGACGATGTCTCTCTAGCATCCGGAAGAAAGAAGCATCGGTTTTCTGCCCTGCGTCTCCTTTAACACATGTGATCCCGGTCACTTCGGGTACAGACAGAAACACAAAAAAGGGGAAGGACAGGGATGTAGCGGACATGAAGTAGCATTCCGCTACATTTGATGAGCTAGCGACTTGTGCCAAGCCTTCCAACATATCCAACTGTCATTTAATTGCACCGTTAATCTTCTTGTAAATGTGTATATATACTCTGCTCCTATTCACAAGAAAGGGTAGAACATTTTTATTAATGAAATTAGTATTTCTCTCTTCTCCTTAACCTTTTATGTCTCCCTCTTCTTCCGGCCATTAGGGCTAATTCTGCCTCCAGTCACATGATATGTAACAGCGGGGTTTTGTTACAATACTTATTATCACTCAAAACTTCAAACTACACCTTTTAGAGTGGCATGTGGTCGAGATCTTCCTAGTCTTTTTGTCTTATGTACCTAATTTCACCTCCATTGAAGGTGTGGATTATCTCTACAAAGATGCAATCATACTTTAGAGAGTACGAGAAACTTCAACAAGCTCAGGACCGCATGCCAATATTATATTCATCATCAGGACATTTACGTTACAGTAGGTGATTGGGTGTTGCTTAAATTACGACCACATAGGCAATGGTGATGGCAAAAAGTTTGAAGCTCAAATTATCACCCAAATTTTATGGGCCCTTCAAGATCATTGAAAAACTGGCGAATTAGCATAAAAGTTGGACTTTTCAGATGACTTTAGGATCTTCAACGTCTCTGATATTTTGATCCTTTAGAGGTATGCTGGAGCCACACTCGCTCAACCACCACCATTGCCACAAATTGTTGACGAGTGGGTTGCTCTATGGTCGCTAAAGGCCATTTGCTCGTGACTTTGACAAGAAGTATATGAAGTTCAATTCTGTGGAAGGGTCTTTCGGAAGAAGAGGCAACTTGTAAACTCATATATACTTTCAAGAAAGCTTTTCCTTTGTTCGTCGATGACTAGCTCAATTTAGAGAAGATGACTATTGTTACAGACATACTATGTGGCAAGACCTATTAAAGAAAGCAGATAAATTGCAGTCGTGCCTGTATTTTTAAGGTGTACCTCTTCAGGAGAATAACAAGCAGAGAATTCAGGATTTCTGAGCCCTCCCAACTCTCAGCCTATTGAAGTGAACCTCTATAATGATCTTGTTGGAATGCTTGATTTTGATCTACCAATTCTTTTATTTTTGATTCTATAGATCCAAATATTTGACTATTTTTCACCCTGCAGACTCGAATCTATTTACTTATTCAATTTGTGTTGTCAAAATCAGATTTCTATCTGGTCTTGACTAATCTGACCGCCATATGCTTTTGGATATTTATGCCTTCCTCTCAAATCCAAAAATTGCAAAGTACCTACAACATTTTTGAGCCTTTGTCCCTATGAATCGTTTTTTTTGGACAAAGAGGCGCTTAGTAGTTCTTTTGATATTTGTTGGAGATCTTGATATCACACTTGACTACCCAAAGGTTTTCGAGGTATAATTTTAACTAGAAGCAATAACAATATGGAAGGTTTCATGTGTAGCTCAGCGGTTAATGAGACAAACAACTAGAGTTGTAGGCGAAGAAGAAGAGACATGCTCAAAGATGGAGCCCCTCTACACAGGCATTGTAAAAAATGTGACGGTTACACTGCAAAAAGAAACTACCAGAATGCAATTGCGATAAGCATAATCATGGTGTTGCTAGAATTGCGCACAAAGAAGAATGTGTTGGAAAAGCCATAGTGATGTAGGGTAGGCTACGGGGGTGCACAAAACCAAGGCTTCTAGGGGGTGGAATGTAGATTTGACACACTAACCCAAATCTAAATGCAATGATACCATCGGTGACGGCGACAGATTAATTCGAGCAAAAGAAATTTCAACCTACGCAAATATTTAAAAGGATAGAAATAACATTCGATAAGCAAACAATTAATGATTTTCCTCCGCTCGGAGGGCCAAGGCTAAGCGCGCGGCGAATAAATCTCACCTGCAAATTATAAGCGTATCGAAGCGAATTTCCACAAACAAGATTCCAAGCAAATGCAGCGTCCAATCCAATAAAAATGTTAAATAAAATAATCCAAGTAGTGGGATGACCAAGACACTGAAGTTTCCGGAGCCGGATGCGTTTTGACGGCGATCTAATGCGGAACCGGTGGCGTGGAAATAACGTAGGTGGTTGTCCTCGACGGTGAAAGGTGGAAACAGATCAGAAATGAGTAGATCCAGCGATGTATGGATAGATCCGGGCGAGGAAGGATGGATCCGATGTTTGGGAGCGGGTCCGAGCTAGGGGATGAGGGGAAATGGCAGATCGAAGCAGCAATAGTCCAGATTTGGACTGATCTTGATAGGGTGGCTGATTGGAGGTGATTCCACGAGAGGGGAAGCGGTGGAGAGCAAAATCGGCGGCTGGGTGGCCGTTTGTTGGGATGAATAGGGGGGATGTCCAGGTTTGTAGGGGGTGGTGGCAGTGAGAGGGAAAGGGGGAAGCAGGTGGCGGTTACCAGAGGAGTTGGGGCGGAGAGGCAATGAGGTTTTGTTGGCAGGAGGGGCGGCGGCGGCAGGGGGGGTCACGAGAGTGGGACTTTAGGAAGCAGGAGTTCTAGACAACAGGGCGGCAGTTGGATTTGGGGAGGCTGGGAGGCGGCGACCAAGGGATTTGGAGGGGGAGAAAGTAGCTTAGGGTTAGGGCAAATCTTGGAAAGGGAGATACACACCTAGTAGTCGTCACCCAGGGTTCCACGGAGTTGGCACCGTGGCGGGATCGTGGGAATTCAAAAATACAATTCTCCAAACTCTGCAATGTCTAAAACCAGCCCCCCACTTGTTTATTTATAATTGTTAAGATATAATGAAGAAGCCCATTAAAAGGAGCCCATGTATAGTCTATTTAGTCCCACATTGTGGATGTAAAAGACTCTCCCTCTCTTCCTCTCTATATAAGTGTATGTACTCATGTATTTGAAAATTAATAAAATTACTGTGTGGTTTTCTCTCACTTACATCGTTCTCTACATGGTATCAGAGGGAACGATCCGGTTTTTTTCTTCTCCTAGCGGCTAGCCTTTCTCTAACCGCCGGTCTCCTCTGCCTATCCGCGGTCTGCTGCAGACTCCCTCTAACCGCAGTCAGTCCACTCCTCTACTGCGGCTTCCCATTTATTACCCGCAAGTTTGCCCCCTTCCTCCGTGGATCCACCCCTCCTCGTGGACTTTATATACTTCCTCGTGGGACCCACCGGTTTTTTCGCTGTGACCGCCGCGACCTGCTTCTGTTCGCCGCGGACCATCTTCTCTGTTCACTGTGGACTGCCTTTTCTGTTTGTTGAGGACTAGGTTCCTGCTCGCTGCGACTTGCTTCTGTTCGTTGCAGACTAGGTGCCTTCTCTGCTCGCTGTGGCCTGCTTCTTCTGTTCGCCACAGACTGCCGTCTTGTTGCGGCCTGGGCTCCTGCTCGTTGCGGCCTGCTTGATTCTTCTCTATTCGACGCAGACGACCTTCTCCGCTCGTCGCGACTTGTCTTTGCAGTTCGCTGCGGACTCCTCTCCTTGCCGCTGCGACCTACCTTCCCTAGCCGCGGATAGCTTCTTCCTATTCGCTGATTGTGTCTGCGCGACGTGTTGGCTGCAAGGGTTTTGCCACTGCGACCTTCCTTCCCTAGCCGCGACGACCTCGTCTTTATGGCCCTCTCTTGCGCGGACTCCTGCCCTAGCCGCCATGGACACTGCAGCTCCCTCACTTCCCGCACGTGCTGCACCGCCGTCTGAGGTTCGTGATGAGCTTTGTATAACCCCCTTCTCTCTCAACGGGAAGACTAATTTTGTTGAATGAGTACATTCGGTCTGCCGTGTTCGACAAACCAAGGGTCTTCTCCACCATCTCACTCGGGCGAAATCTGTTGAGCTCACTGATGACTGGATCCGTGATGACGGGCGGGTCCAATCATGAATGCTTAACTCTGTGGACACCGAGCCCTACCGAATGGCCATGTATTATGAAACGACCAAGGAAATGTGGGATGAACTGCATTCTCTCTACTCTGGCAAAGATAGCTTACAATACTTGTTTGATATTATCTCCGCCCTCCAATCACTGGACCCTGGCCCCACGGGCAACTTAACTTCCTTTGTCGCAATGGCTAAATCTCTGGTAGAAGCCTGGATACAACATCAGCCCCCCTCCACCGATCTGGCTATTCAGCGGGCACAAAAAGAAGCTGTTGGGATCGCGATGATGATGGCCTGAGTTCCCAGTCATCTTCACAGTGTTAGGGCTTAGATCCTTTCCTCTTCTGTTACGCCTTCCTTATCTGATGTTTGCTCCATGTTGCTCAAGGTCGCACCACCATCCGAGGCTCCCGCCAGTTTTTCTCCAGCTCTACTCCAGCAACCACTTTTACCTACTCCGACTCCTCTGGCTCGTAACCCTTCTACTCGGGGTGGTTGCTTCACGTCTCGAGGACGAGGCCGTGCCAGACGCTCTACTCTCAAGTGTACCCACTGTGCTCGGGATGGTCATCTTGAAACCACCTGCTACGGCAAGCATGAATTGCCTCCTCATCTTACTGCTACTACTACTGTGGCACCACCCCCCGCAGCCCCTACAACTCAAGATATCAATGACCTTCGTCTACAGCTTCAACAGCTCTAAGGCATTGTTAATCGCTCCTCTGATTCGGTTGCTTATTTCTCTACCGAAAGTATATCCTGCCTCTCTCATAGTTCTCACTGGATTGTCGACTCCGGTGCTACTCACCACATTACCTCCAGAAACCACCTCAGTATATGCACTCTGAATATCCCAAGTTAATCACCGTGGCAAATGGAGACAACTCCGTTTTCTGGATCTGCTGACCTGCGCCTCACTCCTACTCTCTCATTATCCTCAGTTTTCATGTTTTGTGATCCCCCTTCAATCTACTCTCTGTGAGTAGGCTTACACAGGACCTTCATTGTGTTGGGTTTCTCTATGAGGATGGCACAACGCTTGTGCACGCAGCGGAAGAATAAAACATCAAGAAAACCCAAAAGAGATGCGATCGGGCCATGGTAGTTGAATCAAGAAGTTAACATACAACTAGACAAAAATTACCTCGGTGGCGTTGAGTCACAACTCAACGGAGATGCTCCAAGCTTCGTTCTATTCCTGCTGGTGGCGAGTTCTACGTGGAATGATGTCCACGTCTCTGCAGAAATCCACACGAGCGGGAGAACACCGATCTTTCCGTCGCACGAAAAATCGGAAGGAGAAAGACCGCACCTTGCTTTCCCACGGACTGCTAGGTCCGCGCCAGGGATAGCAACACCAGCGACGATCGCCGGAGAGGAGGAAGTCGACGGAGCGAGCACGACGGCGGCGGAACACTTCCGTCGGCGGCGGGATTCGGGATCGGCAGAACGAGCGAACGGCGGAACACTTCCGTCGGCTTCGATTCGATCAGCACGCACAGATCCTATATATTCCCCGAAAACCCTAAATGTCCTTTTATACCAAAGGCATAAATAGACTTAGGAACATCGTTATCCGCAGACCACCCATAAATTTAGGGTTCCAGAATCGGTGAGTATCAATCGGCGAGAATCGACGACGATCGACGAGAATCACCTAGCATGTTCGGCGAGAATCAGTCGGTGAGTATCACCTAGGATCGGCGAGAATCAGAGTACAATACTCGACGATTCTCGCCGAACGCGGGTGGACCATACTCGTCGACCGTCGACCTGCGGTCGATGATTCTCGTCGATCGTCGAGAATCAGAGTACCAATTCTCGACAATTCTCGTCGATCGGCGAGAATCAGAGTACCAATCCTTGACGATTCTCGTCGATCGACGAGAATCAGAGTACCAATCCTTGACGATTTCTCGTCGACCTTCGGTCGACATTCTTACCAGTCCTTCAAGGCAACATTTGCCCAACCCACGATCCTTTAAGGCAACACTTTGCCCATAACCCCATTCAGGTCGGTGATTGGTAACCTTTACCAACACAGTCAATCATCCAACTTCTCCATATCTCTTATGTGCGACCCTGCAGGCTCATATCGCGTTGGCAGTGAGATTACATGTTTGACCACTTCTAGATCACCATGGTAACTCCAACAGACTCCCACTTGATCTTGAAAGTATCAAACCAAAAACCTCACAAACAATGAGCGGCATCTAGCAATGCATCATTGCTCCCCAAGCAATAAGAGTTTATAACTCATAAGCCTTTATGACCAATGTATCAGCGTTGTCTTTGTCCCTTTGTCCCTTTGTCCCTTACATCCGGAAAGAACTAGAGGCATGGACCGTGTCACCCTCGTAATAGCTCAATCCAAGTTTCTTGATCCAGGACAGACTTCCAGAGAATGGTGAGTCCAATATCACATATTGACTCAACCAAGCATGACCATGCATTTCTCAGTCCAGTTCCATCAAGGGGCCCATGGATGCAACTCCTGTCATACAGGAGGACAAATCCCATATTTGCTCACACACAAACACCCAAATGATTCGTAACATGCCCAACAACCACCCTTATCATCAACCTTTCTCAAGGAAGACTTTAGATGACATCAAAGCACGCTCTTTCTCACTTGATGAATGCTGTGACTTCAGGTCAAAGGACCACAACACCATTGTCAATTGAGACCTACTCGTGACACGATTGGATGACAATCCACAGAGTAGTCTCAGGTTGGGTCTGTCCAGTACAACTTGTTCACTAACAAGTACCCACGTGATGACTTGATATCACAATATCATGACCTGTGAGAACCGGTCATCAGTCAACGCACGTGCTAGCCTTCATGTACCATCATCACCCTTAGCTTCTATGATGATACTCGACCAGGGACCTTTTAAGAATGAAGCTTCAAATAAATCATAGGCTCTCACATTCAAGTCACGTACTTGATGTCCCATGGAAGCGAACATTCTAAGGGTATCTATTATGTTAACATTTAACTATCATATAGAAAAGCTCATAATAAAAGAACTTGTCATTAATTATAAGAGAAAAACTAGGTACATTGTCCATCATATGAACAAATAGCCAACAAAATACATGTTTACATGCAATCCACAAGATTCTCACTAGAGTTGATCATTTAGGTATCGTATACCCATCGATCTAGTATGACCATCATGCTTTCTCTGCGCGAGAGGCTTTGTCAGTGGATCCGCAATATTCTCCTCAGTCGGCACTCTGCAAATGTTCACATCTCCTCGTTCGACAATCTCACGAATAAGATGAAACCGCCGAAGTATATGCTTGGAGCGCTGATGGGATCTAGGTTCCTTAGATTGTGCAATTGCACCATTGTTATCACAGTAGAGAACTACGGGACCAACAATGCTAGGAACTACATCAAGCTCGCCGATGAATTTCCTAATCCATACAGCCTCCTTCGCCGCATTAGCTGCGGCGATATACTCAGCCTCTGTTGTAGAATCAGCAACTGTCTCTTGCTTGGAACTCTTCCAGCTCACAGCTCCTCCATTCAGGCAAAACACAAAACCTGACTGAGACTTGGAGCCGTCTCTATCAGTTTGGAAGCTAGCATCCGTGTAACCACTTACAACGAGCTCTTCCTCTCCACCATACACCAAGAACACATCCTTAGTCCTTCTCAAGTACTTCAGGACATTCTTGACTGCAATCCAGTGACACTCACCGGGGTCTGACTGATACCTGCTAGTCATGCTCAAAGCAAAGGAGACGTCGGGTCGAGTACATAACATCGCGTACATGATTGATCCAATTGCCGAAGCATATGGAATCAACTTCATGCGGTCCTTATCTTCACAAGACTTTGGACACTGGTCCTTAGAGAGATTCACACCATGAGACATGGGCAAAAATCCTTTCTTGGACTCAAGCATGTTGAACCGCTTCAACACCTTTCGATGTACGTACTCTGGGTCAAACCCAGCAACTTCTTCGATCTATCTCTATAGATCTTAATACCGAGTATATAAGTCGCTTCACCCAAATCCTTCATTGAAAAGCAGTTCCCTAGGTTGTTCTTAACAACTTTCAGGGTAGGAATGTCATTCCCAATCAACAGTATGTCATCTACATACAATATCAGGAAGACAACAATGCTCCCACTGATTCGCTTGTAAACACAAGGCTCATCTTCATTCTTGATGAAACCAAACTCTTTGATTTTCTCATCAAAACGAAGATTCCAACTTCGAGAGGCCTGTTTCAGTCCATAAATGGACTTATTCAGCTTGCATATTTTAGTGTCTTCATCTGGGGATACAAAACCCTCGGGTTGTGTCATATACACTTCCTCAAGGAGGTTTCCATTAAGGAAAGCCGTTTTGACATCCATCTGCCAGATCTCGTAGTCATAATACGCAGCAATAGCAAGCAATATCCTTATGGACTTTACCATGGCAACAGGGGAAAATGTCTCATCATAGTCAATACCATGAATTTGCTTGAAACCCTTAGCCACCAGTCGCCCTTTGAATGTCTGTACATTCCCATCCATGTCAGTATTCTTCTTGAAGACCCACTTGCACCCTATGGGTCGTACCCCTTCACGTGGTTCCACCAAGTTCCAAACTTGGTTTGCATACATGAAGTCCATTTCGGATTTCATAGCCTCAAGCCATTTGTCGGAGTCCGGTCCATTCATAGCCTCTTGGTAGGTTGCTGGTTCATCATCATGATCCATAAGCAACACATTACCTATTTGAGACACGAGAAATCCATATCTCTCAGGCTCAAACCTCGGTTTACCAGATCTACGTAGGACTTGTGTTCCCTGAGCAGGTTCTCTAGCTACAACATCTTGTAGTCCTGTCTCAGAATCCAATTCCGGTTCATTCATTACATGTGGTTCTTGAACTTCTTCAAGCTCTACCTTTTCAGTTTTTCTTGATAAGAACTCTTTCTCCAAGAAGACACCAGTCTTGCGACAAACACTTTGCCCTCAGACGGTAGGTAAAAGTAATACCCTTTCGTTTCCTTAGGATATCCCACCAGATAACATTTATCCGATTTGGTTCCAGCTTGTCAGGCATTTGACGTCTCACGTATGCCTCACAACCCCAAATTTTAATGAACGACATACTAGGACGCTTCCCAGTCCATATTTCATATGGTGTCTTCAGAACCGTTTTCGTTGGAGCGCGATTCAATGTCATTGCAGCAGTCTCTAAAGCAAAACCCCAAAAGGAAACAGACAAGTCTGCATGACTCATCATCGAACGTACCATGTCTAACAGAGTACGATTTCTCCTCTCAGACACACCATTATGCTGTGGTGTTCTAGGTGGAGTGAGCTGTGATACAATACCACACTCTTTCAGATGATCACGGAACTCATGACTCAGGTATTCGCCACCTCGATCAGATCAGAGTGCTTTAATCCTTTTACCCAACTGGTTTTCTACTTCATTCTTGAACTCTTTGAACTTTTCAAAGGTCTCGGATTTGCACTTCATAAGATACACATATCCGTATCTACTGAAATCATCAGTAAATGTAACAAAGTAGAAATACCCACCTCTAGCCATGGAACTCATGGGTCCGCATACATCACTATGTACAACACCCAAGAGATCCTCAGCCCTCTCAGTATAACCAGTGAAAGGAGCTTTAGTCATCTTGCCTAACAAACAAGATTCGCATCGCTCAAATGATTCATAATCAAATAAGTCCAAAAGTCCATCTCTATGGAGTTTGGATATGCGCTTCTCGTTGATATGGACCCAAACGACAATGCCAGAGAAATGTAGGGTTCGAGTCATTTGTTCTTAGTCTTTTATTATTTTCTACATTACAGATCAGATGGTCCAAGTTCAAAACATAAAGACCATTAAACAATTGGGCTACAGCATAACAAACATCATTCTTAAATATAGAACAACAGTTGTTCTTAATTATAAAAGAAAATCCAATCATGTCCAAACATGAAATAGATATAATGTTTCTAGTTATGGCCGGAACAAAATAACAATTATTTAGTTCTATTACAAGCCCACTGGCAAAGAAAGACGGTAAACCCCTACGGCTACAGCAGCAACTCTTGCTCCATTGCCGACGCGGAGGTCCACCTCCCCTTTACTCAGCAATATTCTCCTTCCCAGTTCGTGCACATTTGTACAAATGTTGAGAACCACATCCGGTATCCAATACCCAAGATGAAGGAGCAGAAAGGTTTATCTCTATAACGTAGACATTTGAAGCGGAAGTCATACCTCCCTTCAATTTCTGCAGACCTTCAATGTACGAAGGACAGTTCCTCCTCCAATGACCAGCCTTGCCACAGTGGTGACATTTCCCTTCCTTCACCGTGCTTTTCTTTTTCATCAGTGCTGAAGACTTGGGCTCAAGTATGACTTAGGTCCCACCTTCGTCTTTTAGAGCCCTTGGCCTTGCCCTTGCCCTTATGCACCATCAGTATGGGGCTGGCAGACTTGGCCTTCTTCATATTGATTTCGGCAGTTCTCAACATGCCTAGAAGTTCGGACAGTGTCTTGTCTATTTCATTCATGTTGTAGTTCAAGACGAACTGCTCATAACTGTCCGGCAACGATTGCAGGATCAGATCTGTGGCCAACTCTTGACCAAGAGGAAAACCCAGCCTTTCAAGGTTCTCTATATACCCAATCATCTTGAGTACGTGAGTCCCTACTGAGTCTCGAACTCCCATCTTGCACTGAAACAACGCTTTTGTGACGTCGAACCTCTCTTGACGAGCCTGCCCTTGAAACATTTTCTTGAGATGCTCGTCAATCTCCTTGCACCCCATGTTCTCATATTGCTTCTGAAGCTCAGAGTTCATAGTGGCAAGCATAAGACATTCGACATCTAAAGCATCATCAGTATACTTCTTATAAGTATCCTTCTCAGCACGGGAAGAGTTCCCGGTCGGGACCTCGGGGGCTTCTTCTTCCAAGACATAGAGCTTTCGCTCTTGCCTGAGAACAATTCTCAGGTTCCTATACCAGTCCATGTAATTTGTCCCACTGAGCTTATCCTTCTCAAGGATGGCTCTCAGAGACAACGTAGAGTGTGAAACACTTGCCATGGAATTCTACAAGAATTTATGCAGAATAAAATCAGTACCAAAATTTCAAATATAATTTATTTTAATTTGGACTTCAATTAAAACACTCCCACTATTTTATTCGAAATGATAGCCCTCACTAACAATTCGGAGAGTTCATGCGAGCTACTCTCTTAGTGGACAAGATCCGTATTTCACCAACACAATGAGTCAGTTTTGGCTTTCCTCTCACGATGCGGTTATTTAGGTAGACAACGCTTGCCAATTGCATCCTCATGCAATTCTTGTATGGTTGGTGAATAACTCCTTACTCGCATCCATCATATGGTGCATGCCAACCCTATACCTCTAGGCACTCAACCTTTGAGGTCACCTAGTTAAGCTGTACCCGATGTAGACAGTGAGATATCACAATTATCCGCTCGCACTCTTACCAAGATAGATTAATGCACCTTGCTTTGGCAAACCCACACTTCATCGATCGAGGCAGGAAGAGTGTCATCCATCGGAAGACATCCGAACACTTAATATTTGATGAAGGGATTTTTATTATAGGTTAACAGTTAACCATGATCAACATTTGATCAATGTGCACATCCAATGAAATACAATATTTCTAAAACCACATGCATCCCTTATGTGCACAACCTGACACCATCAACATTTGATAGAAGGAAGGGATAAATCTGAACATCCGGAAACTTCCAAATCCTCAGATTTACATGCATTTGACAAAGGCAAAGACAACTCAACTTAAAGCAGTAGACAAGCTCATCTCTCTATATTGGATTCAAAATCCAAAACAAAATCGAGGGATGGTTACTGCTAAGGAGACTACAATTTCTAACTATTAGAAATTTCCACGAAATCTCAGACGTTCTTGGCGGAGTACCAAGACTAAATCTAGACATTTAGAACACTTCTAAATCCCTAGGTTTACACGCACTGGAATAACAAAACTTCCAATACAACAATCATGGCCTCAAACTGCCTCTGATACCACTGTTGTGTTTCTCTATGAGGATGACACAACGCTTGTGCACGCAGCGGAAGAATAAAACATCAAGAAAACCCAAAAGAGATGCGATCGGGCCATGGTAGTTGAATCAAGAAGTTAACATACAACTAGACAAAAATTACCTCGGTGGCGTTGAGTCACAACTCAACGGAGATGCTCCAAGCTTCGTATTCCTGCTGGTGGCGAGTTCTACGTGGAATGATGTCCACGTCTCTGCAGAAATCCACACGAGCGGGAGAACACCGATCTTTCCGTCGCACGAAAAATCGGGAAGGAGAAAGACCGCACCTTGCTTTCCCACGGACTGCTAGGTCCGCGCCAGAGATAACAACACCAGCGACGATCGCCGGAGAGGAGGAAGTCGACAGAGCGAGCACGGCGGCGGCGGAACACTTCCGTCGGCGGCGGGATTCGGGATCGGCAAAACGAGCGAACGGCGGAACACTTCCGTCGGCTTTGATTCGATCAGCACGCACAGATCCTATATATTCCCCGAAAACCCTAAATGTCCTTTTATACCAAAGGCATAAATAGACTTAGGAACATCGTTATCCGCAGACCACCCAGAAATTTAGGGTTCCAGAATCGGTGAGTATCAATCGGCGAGAATCGGCGACGATCGGCGAGAATCACCTAGCAGGTTTGGCGAGAATCAGTCGGCGAGTATCACCTAGGATCGGCGAGAATCAGAGTACAATACTCGACGATTCTCGCCGAACGCGGGGTGGACCATACTCGTCGACCGTCGACCTGCGGTCGATGATTCTCGTCGATCGTCGAGAATCAGAGTACCAATTCTCGACGATTCTCGTCGATCGGCGAGAATCAGAATACCAATCC
The DNA here is from genome assembly GCA_039583875.1 of Platanthera guangdongensis. Lineage (NCBI taxonomy): Eukaryota > Viridiplantae > Streptophyta > Magnoliopsida > Asparagales > Orchidaceae > Platanthera > Platanthera guangdongensis. The sequence goes on from CM077156.1 coordinate 6,255,255, forward strand.
TTGACGATTCTCGTCGATCGGCGAGAATCAGAGTACCAATCCTTGACGATTCTCGTCGACCTTCGGTCGACCATTCTTACCAGTCCTTCAAGGCAACATTTGCCCAACCCAACGATCCTTTAAGGCAACACTTTGCCCATAACCCCATTCAGGTCGGTGATTGGTAACCTTTACCAACACAGTCAATCATCCAACTTCTCCACATCTCTTATGTGCGACCCTGCAGGCTCATATCGCGTTGGCAGTGAGATTACATGTTTGACCACTTCTAGATCACCATGGTAACTCCAACACATTGCTGTCTAATATTCTCTCTTTTCTCTTTTGTTGTGCAGGATCGTCGAACGCGGAATATCATTGGTAAAGGACGACTGTCAAATGATCTTTACCTCTTGGATGTCTCCCCTACTATCCTCTCTGCAGTCCCCTTCGTCAACTGACATCGTCTTGGCCATGCTTCTCTCCCGATTCTCAAGAAGGCTCTTCCTGATGTCTCTCTACATGAGTTTTCTTATTAATCATGTATCTTTGGCAAACATCGTGTTTCTTTTTCGCCTACTTGTACTCGGAATTCTTCTCCATTTTCTGTAGTACATTCTGATATATTGGGCCCCTATAAGTCCCTAGTGTTTTTGGTTATCAGTACTTTGTTACCTTTATCAATGATTATTCACGTCTTACATGGTTGTACCTCCTTCGTGATTGTACTGAACTAACATCTGTTTTCCGTACTTTTATTACTGAGACCAATGTTGTCAAAAACGCCTTTTTGCACGTAAGATTGTACGATCTTACGATTTTTACGGGGGATACGATCTTCAGGGAAGCCTAGATCGCGTGCACCATAGAAACGGTAGGATCGCCGTTTAGGATCGTAGGATCGTACGATCCTACGATCCTAAACGATCCTACCGTTCCATCAGAAAACATTATATTAAGTTAGGCGCGATGTTATTAACCCGAACCCGTCGCACGCCTGAAGAAGAAAATCGCCTCTTCCCCTAGGGTTCGGCCCGACACTCCCCTCCCGCGAGCTCTGCGAAGCAGCCGCTGCCCGTTGCCGCCCATTCCGCCTGCACGCGACATTGAGACGCCGCTGCCGCCATATTCCGTCGCCGCCGCTAGTGTTTGCTCGCCCGAGAAAGGTTCTGTTGAGCTTTTCTGGTACGAGAAAGGTCCTTCCCGCTGATCTGGTGCAGTGGTGCGAGCTCTTCTTCTCGATCTGATACGATTTTTTTTTTCTTGCCTTATTTTGGTTCCATTCCTAATCTCTTACATGAAATCAGCCCTAGTGATGAATATTTTGTTGCTTTTTTTCTTGCCTGATTTTTTTCTTGCCCTAGTGATATTTTCTTGCCTTTTTTCTTGCTTGATTTTTTTTCTTGCCCTAGTGATTTTTTCTTGCCCTAGTGATATTTTCTTGCCTTTTTTCTTGCCTGATTTTTTTCTTGCTTATGGTTTGATTTATTTTGTGAGTAGGTAGTTAAAAATGGGCAAAAATGCTCCTGGAAGTAAGAGTGATATTGGTTGGAAGTATGATATCCCAGTTGAAGAAGATGCGAGAAAAATAAAGTGCAATTTTTGTGAGAAAATAGTGATCGGGGGAATTTATATATTGAAGCATCATTGGGCGGGTACTCAAAAAGATGTTGGAGCATGTAGAGCTGTTCCTGCGGAAGTGAAGAAAGAGATATGGGGGATTGTTGTTGGGTTGCAAGAGAAGTTACTGAAGAAAACAATCCCCCATGTGGAAGAAGAAGAGGATGTTGGAGACTTGAAGAGGAAAAGGGAAGATAAGCTCAACTGGACTTTTTAAGAGAAGTGGAGCAAGTACAACTCAAAGTACCTTCAATTCAATTTTCAAGAAGGGATTGCATGAAGAAACATGCAATGATATAGCATCATTCATCTACAACAATGCTTTACCATTCAATGTGGTAAAAAGTGAAGAATTTCATAAGATGTGTGAATCTATATCAAGGCATGACTTGGGTTTTAAGCCTCCATCATATCATGATATCAGAGTGAAATATTTGAAACAACAATATCAACTGACTATGGAGAATATTTCAGGACATAGAGCTCATTGGAAGAAAATGGGATGCATCATAATGATAAATGGATGGACTGATAAAAGAAGGAGAACATTGATCACTTTCTTAGTGAATAGTTCAATGAGAACTATATTTCTAAAGTCCATTGATGCATCTCATATCTAAAACAATAAAAAATGTCTTCAAGATGATTGACGATATTGTTGATGAGGTGGGTGAAGAGAATGTTGTCGGACAACGCTGCAAATTACAAAGCCGATGGAAAAATCTGAATGTTAAAGAGTAAAAGATTATATTGGACTCCATGCGCTGCTCATTGTATTGATTTGATGTTAGAGGATTTTGAGAAGAAGATACAAGTCCATCATGATACAATTCTTAAAGCAAAGAGAATCACGACATAGATTTATTCCAGAACATCCCTCATATCTTTATTGAAAACCTTCACTAAAGACAAGGAATTAGTGAGACCGGCAATGATACGTTTCGCCACTTCATACTTAACTTTGGGCTGTCTTAATGAGAACAAACTTGCTTTGATAAGAATGTTCAATTCAGATGAATGGAAAGCTAGCCGAGCTGCATGTTCGAGTGAAGGAAAGCTAATTGAGGAGGTGGTGATGGATAAAGATTTTTGGAAGAATATTGTCATTTGCTTGAATGGTGCTTATCCCTTAATGAAGGTGCTTCGTTTGGTTGATTCTGATGAGAAGCCTTCTATGGGATATATATATGAGGAAATGGATCGAGCAAAAGAACACATTGCTCATGCCTTTAATTGTGTGCAAAAATTGTAAGTCAATTAGTTTACTTTTTTTTAAGTATTATAGTCTTATAAATATGAGATTTTTTTCCTTATATACTAATTTTATTATTTGTGATGATTAGTTATCAATCAGTTTGAGATGTGATTGATGCTCGATGAGACAAACAATTGCACAGACCATTACATGCTGCAGGCTATTATCTAAACCCTCAATTTTACTATAGTCCGTCATTTAAAGCTGATTATGAGGTGAAGCGAGGACTATATGACTGCATAGAAAGAATGACCGGGGGAGATATTGATGAAATTTCAAAGATTGATGGCCAATTGGAGGATTTTAAGAATCAGAAAAAATTCTTTGGCTATATAGTAGCCAAAAATGGTATTAATATCAAAACTCTGGCGGCATGGTGAGATTCTTATGGAGAAGAACATCCGGAGCTACAAAATTTTGCAAAACGTGTATTGAGCTTGACATGTAGTTCTTCTGGATGTGAGCGAAATTGGAGTGCATTTGAAAGGGTATAGTTACAATTTATTAAATATTTTTAATCACCAATATTATTGTATACTAATTAAATTTTTTTTCCTAGGTACACACAAAAAGAAGAAATTGTTTGAAGCAAAATACAATGAATGATGTTGTCTTTGTGATGACGAATTCTCGTTTGACAAATAGCAAGTTAAAGAAAACTCGAAAAAATAATTTTGATGATATTCTATCCGATAACGAGTGGATTGTTGCCGATGAAGATAATGGAGAAGATCTTGAGATAGAGCCTCCGGATGTTGAAAGCTGCTCGCATAGGAGGAGGAGAACAAGATCTTGGGATAGATGAAGGCGACGAAGATGCTTCATTAGGCAATTTAGACTTTAGCTTAGATGACTTATTTTGAACGAGGTAAATGTAGTAATGTACTATTATTATTTACTATCATACTATGCGGGTGAACTTTTCTTTTATATATGTTGTTTTTTGATTAATGATCTACTACATATATTTATATATAAATTAGATTTATTTAATTTTGTATACGAAGTAAGATCTTACCGTTTCGTGTCGATCCCACGTTTTATGATATTACCACTGCCGACCGATCTTAAGTAAGATCTCGATCTTGACAACATTGACTGAGACGCGTACGCAACTCTCTGTTACTTTTAAAATAATTCGCATCGATGATGCTCGTGAATATACTAGTCGCACATTCTCCAATCTATGCACCGAGTTTGGGATTATTCATCAGACATCCTGTGCTTATACTCCCCAGCAGAATGGTGTGACCGAGCGGAAAAATCGACATCTTTTTGATGTCACTCAGTCCCTCATGCTTCAGATACATGTACCCACAAAATATTGGAATTTCGCTGTTTCTACTGCTTGTCATCTCATTAATCGCATGCCCTCCGTTCTTGACTTCGCTTCTCTGTTTGGCCTCCTCTTTCCTACGAAGTCTCCATTCTCTCTCACGCCCCTTGTCTTCGGATGTACCTCCTATGTCTACTCTCTCAGCCCGCCGACCGACAAACTTGCCCCCACCTCTCCGGGCCACAAACTGTATGTTTGTTGACTACTACCGCACCAAGAAAGGATATGTTTGCCACTCTCCTGAAAATGAGAAGGTGTTCGTCTCCGCGAATGTCACCTTTCTTGAAGAACAACTCTTCTACTCCACCTCATACATACTGCCTCCACCTTCCACTATTGCGCGTCCGGCTGTTCCCGTCACCACGTTGCCCAACATCACACCTCCTCCTACTCCACTCCCAGTGCCAACAGTGCCTCAACCCCCTCCTCCTCCACTTCCCCGTGTCTACACCCGTCGCTCATCCCGGATAAAGGCCCTACAACAGCTCCCTTCTACTGATGCTATCCCGCAGATTGACGATCAGGCAACATCCTCTACAGCTCACTCAATGACAAATTATGTCTCATTGCATCGTCTTTCTCCGCCTCTTCTCAAATTTGCCCTCTCTCTCCACCATCTCCATCCTAACTCCTTGCAGGAAGCTCTCCAACACCCGGGGTGGCGTGCGGCTATGGACGAAGAAATGACAGCTCTCTGGACTAACCAGACTTGGGACCTTGTCCCCTACCTCCTGGACAGTCTTGTGTTAGCTGCAAATGGGTATTTGCTATCAAGCATGCTCCGGATGACACTATTGAACGTCTCAAAGCCTGCCTTGTGGCCAGAGACTTCACCCAACAACATGACATTGATTACGACAAAACATTCTCGTCGGTCGCCAAGCTGAATATTGCTCGAGTCTTGATTTCCCTTCCTGTACATCGACAGTGGCCTCTACATCAGCTCGCATCAGAAATGCCTTCCTCAATGGAGATCTCCAAGAGACTGTGTATATGCACCGACCACCTGAGTTTGAGACCATGGGGGAGTCTCGTGTATGTCATCTGTAGAAGTGTATATACGGTCTCAAACAGTCTCCTTGTGCTTGGTTTGACAACTTCAGCAAAGTAGTTCGCGGGATGGGCTTCACACGTAGCTCTGCTGATTTCTCTCTCTTTACACGGCATCAAGCAACAGACACTGTGATTCTTCTGGTATATGTTGATGATATCCTAATAATAGACGATGATATTACTGAGATCCGAAACTTCAAGAAACATTTAAACTCAGCATTCAGACAAAAGACCTGAGCAATCTTCGATACTTCCTTGGGCTCGAGGTTGCAAGGAGACCTGATGGTCTTGTTCTGTCCCAATGGAAGTACTGTATTGATCTTCTGCAGGATGCAGACTACTCAGGATGCAAACTTGCGGACACTTCGATGGATGTGACTCACAAATTGTCTTCACATGACTCTGGAACTGATCTTGTTCTTAAAAATCCAGAGTACTACCGTCAATTGGTAGGGAAACTAATCTATCTCACGGTTACACGACCCGATATTTCATTTGCTATTGGGGTTGTGAACTGATTTATGCATGCTCCTCGGACGTCCCATCTCCAAGCGGTCGAATGGATTTTCAGATACTTGAAGACTGATCTAGGACAAGGGCTTGTTTATAAACCGTCCTCTCTGTTCCTTGTTGCGTATTCTAATGCTGACTACGCAGGTTCCCTTGATGATAGGCGTTTCAAGACTGGTTTTTGCTCCTATCTTGGTGGACACCTTATTACCTGGCGTAGCAAGAAATAGTCAGTTGTGGCTCGCTCATCTGCTGAGGCTGAGTACTGTGTCATGACCGCGGTTGTATCTGAGCTCACCTGGCTGGAGAGTTTATTTAGTGATTCGGGCCTCATACTCTCTTCTTCGGCAACCCTATTCTGTGACAGTCAAGCTGCCATACATATTGCCTAGAATCCTGTATTTCATGAGAGGACAAAACATATTGAAGTCGACTGTCACTTCATTCGGGAAAAAGTTCAATAAAAGAAGTTGGAGTTAGAGCATGTCCATCAGGACAAATTGCTGATATATTTACCAAAGCTCTCTCTCGGACATTATATCATCATTTCTTATCCAAGCTTGATGCCTACGACTTGTACGCTCCAACTTGCGGGGGAGTGTTAAGAGATAATGAAGAAGCCCATTAAAAGGAGCCCATGTACAAGCTCATGCATAGTCTATTTAGTCCCACATTGTGATGTAAAAGACTCTCCCTCTCTTCCTCTTTATATAAGTGTATGTACTCATGTATTTGATAATTAATAAAATTACTGTGTGGTTTTCTCTCACTTACATCGTTCTCTACAATAATAATAGAAAAGCTAGGGCATCCCACCATCGACGATTATGATTGTCCGGAGGTGGGACCATTCAAATACAATAAAAATAAACCAAAAATACTAAAGTAATATATGATTTTGACTCGCAACGCGGATCCAGACACATCCACGGAGTCGTATCGGTGATCCAATCAAGCCCTCCTGCGTGAATACATGAATGTGGGTCCCTCCTTGTGGCGAACCCCTCTTGGTTTATGATCTGATGGATCCCCAACAACTCCACCCGACTGAAAAGCCTTCATCTCCGATGCATGAAGACGATCGTACTGAAGTTGAAGTCCATGAGATAGTCGATCGAGCTCTGCTGGTAGTATCCAAACGTCATCTGCATCTGGGCGCCCCTATTAATGTACCAAGTAACGACATCGAGGCTCGCCTATGGTAGGAACGAACTGGTGGGATCTGACCTCTGTAATGCTTTTATCACTCATCTCTCGAGTGGTGGATCCTGGTGTGATCGGCGGTGCCGTCGGTGAAACTAAGAAAGACGAATCCCTAGGTGGGTGGGTCTCAGCAAGAGGTGAATTGTGGTGGCCATCAAACGTGGGTGAACTATGAAGGTTGTAAGGTAACAAGAGTGGTGGTGTGTGCTGTTAAAAGTCTCCATTGCTTGAGTCCACATACTCGCGAGACTCGTAGTATGGCGTCAGATTTTCAACATTAAATACTGGATGGATTCCCATACTCGCAGGGATATCGAGCCTGTAGTCGTTCGTTCTAATGCGACTTATAATTGAGTAGGGTTCTATTCGCCTGACGCTTAACTTTTTGGCAGGCCCTGAAAGGAGCCTCTCAGGGCGGATTCGCACCATCACCTGTTCGTCTTCTTGAAATATTTGTTCCCGCTTTTGCTTTTCTACATGAGTTTTATAATTTTCATTGCTCGTAATAATTCGTCGGCGGACCGACTCATGCAACTCATGCAAATATTGTGCAAATGATTCAGTAGAATCACTAGGACACGATTCTAGGGGACTCGGGATAAGGTCGATAGGTTTCCTAGGGTCGTATCCTGACACTACATGAAATGGACTCAACCCAGTGGACCTATTGACAAAAATATTATATGCAAACTCCGCGACTGGAAGATTAAGGTCCCAAGTACCTACGTGCTCGCCCACTAGACATCTTAACGGGTTTCCTAAGCTACGATTTACTACTTCAGTCTGCCCGTCTGACCATGGATGATAAGTCGAGAAGAACCTAAGGGTGGTGTCAGTCTTGTGCCATAGGGTCTTCCAGAAATAGTTCATAAATCTCACATCGCGGTCTGACACGATAGACTTGGGCAGGCCATGCAGCCTAAAAACGTCCCTCATAAAGATGGATGCTACGTGTGAAGCATCCGCCGTCTTGCGGCACGCAATAAAGTGTGCCATCTTCGAGAATCGATCGACCACCACAAAGATGGAATCGCGTCTCCGAAGAGTGTGGGACAGGTAGAGGTGTGTACCGACCCGTGTTCTGCTTAGTGCCCTTGGCCGTTTGGCAGATACGACAGTGGCAGACAACGCGAGTCATGTCCTTCTTAAGGCTGGGCCAGTAGAGGCGTTCCTCAACAATGGCTATGGACTTATCCTGCCTAAAGTGCCCAACAACTATGGATTGGAGGTGGTTCCACGAGAGGGGAGGCGGTGGAGAGCAAAACCGCCGGATGGGTTGGCCGGTTTTTGGGAGGAATAGGTGGGGGGGGGGGGCAGCGAAATGTCGAGGCCTGTAGGGTGGTGGTGGCAATGAGAGACTATGTTATTAAAGGCTCACCGAGGCGCAAAGGGGCTCTGGAGCCTAGGCGCAGGTGCGTGCTTGAGGCACGTGAGGCGCAAAAATGGGGAAAAAAAGAAATTGAGCGAATTGTGCATCCAATTCGCTGAATTTCAGCGGTAAGGGCGCCCAATTCGCTGATTTTCAGCGGTGAGGGCGCCAAATTCGCTGATTTTCAGCGAATTGGGTGCCCAATTCGCGCTGAATTTCAGCGGTAAGAACGCCCAATTTGCTGTTTTTCAGTGAATTGGGCGCCCTATGCGCTGATTTTCAGCGAATTGGATGCCCAAGTGCGCCTAGGGGTGCCTCAGGTGCGTCTGAGATCATGTTTTTGCCCACCTAAAAAAACAGGTTGAAGAAAACACCTTGAAAGGCCAAGCACGCTTGGGAGCTGGTAATACACGTGCCGAGGCGCGCCTGGGGCACATCGCGTGCTAAGGCACGGTGGGCGTGCACCCGGCGCCTCAGGCGCGCCTAGGCGCACGCCTTGACAACATAGGTGAGAGGGGAAATGGGGAAACTGGTGGCGGTTTGCTGGGGGAGTTGGGGAGGGGCGGCGGTGGGGTTTTTGTTGCTGGGGGAGTTAGGAAGAAGGAGGCTACCTGATCTTACTCTGCATAAACCCCCAAAGGGGGCTGCCCGGATATATTTATATCCGGGCCTGGAAGGGCCGGCCGGCCCCTCCCAAGGGGGCTGAACCCGCCTGGTTCAGCCCCTGGCCGGCCGGTTCACTGATTGGGGGCTGAACCGGAAGGTTCAGCCCCGTTGTTTAGCGCATCCTTGCTCCTCCGAACATAGTGGCGACCCATAAAGCGTAGCGGGGGCGTAACATTCCCCTCCCCATCAAGAACCAACTTGTCCGCAAGGTGGTAATCCGGGTAGAGCTCCTTGAAATCGAAGAAGTCTACCCAAGAGTTGTGTGCTGGCGGCACATTCTTCCACTGGACTAAGAGCTCGGGCCGGTATTCCGTGCCCCGAATCTTCCACCGGTGCCGTAAGATATCCTCAGGGAGCGGACGCAGCTCGCCCGCAGGCGTAACCTCAGGTAAGAAGGAACTTGGCTGGACATGTGGACCCAACTTCCGCTTGAGCAAAGAGACGTGGAAGGTAGGATGAATGCGGGAACCTGCCGGTAATGCCAACGTATAAGCTACCGGCCCCACCCTGCTGATGATCTGAAAGGGGCCGTAGTAGCGCGGGGAAAGCTTATGGTTGCCACGACGAGCCACAGACAACTGCCGGTACGGCTGGAGCTTGAGAAAAACTTCATCGCCCACGGCGAACTCCCGCTCCGTGCGGTGCTTGTCCGCCTGGGACTTCATGCGTTCCTGTGCCAGGCGGAGGTTCTCCCGAAGAGTGACTAACATACGATCCCGATCCAGAAGAGCCCGATCCACCGCCGGAAGGGCAGTGCTGCCGGGCTCATAGCTGGCCAAGGTCGGAGGAGGTCGGCCATAAACCACCTCAAACGGCGTCATCCTGCTGGCGGAATGATATGACGTATTGTAACAGTACTCTGCCCAGTGTAACCAGTCCGGCCAACTCCGAGGCTCATCCATCACAAAGCAACGAAGATATGTCTCGACACCCGATTGAGGACCTCCGTCTGACCGTCCGACTGCGGATGATTGGTCGTGCTGAAGTGTAAGCGGGTACCCTGCAACCTGAAGAGCTCCCGCCAGAACCCACTGACGAAGGTGGGGTCGCGATCCGAAATAATGGCCCGAGGAAGGCCATGCAGGCGAACAATGTCCCGAGCAAAGAGTGCGGCTACAGACTCCCCGGTATACGGATGGCTGAGGGCCAGAAAATGGCCGTACTTTGAAAGCTTATCCACGACCACCAAAATGACTGACTTGCCTTTCGACTTAGGCAGCCCATCGATAAAGTCCATGGAGACTGTGTGATGGCGACGGCCACCACGACGGCCAACTGGGTGAAGATGACGACGACCATGGCGGTGTTGCCGTGGCAGAAGATGACGACCATGGCGGTGTTGCCGTGGCAGAAGATGACGACCATGGCGGTGTTGCCGTGGCAGAAGATGACGACGATGCTCCTCCAACAAAAGACTTGCGGCGCCGTAGCGGGCACAGCTACAATCTTCGCCCACGCAACAGAAATTAAGATTTAAATTTATTTTTGGTCTGCATTTATCTTTTATTTGTGGTATTTGAAACTATGTTGTTTTCTATCATTTCATTTCGGAACAATATTTTATTTTGGGCTGCTAATAGCCACATGATTGTAAGCCTTATATAAGGCCAAGTTTTTATTTGTTATGAGATTATTATTGAGATCAAAAAGAATTGCTTGCCTAACCCTAATCCTCTTCCCTCCTCCTCTTGGCCGCCGCCCCCCTCAAGGCTCCCTCTCAAGGAGTTCGGCCGCCCCCTCTTCCCCTTTGCTTGGCCGCCCCTTCTACTCCTCGCTCCCACTAACAACCCCTCGTTCCTCCACCCCTCTACCTTTCTCCACCGAAATCGTATTCCCCTTTGTCATTTTCGGCCGCCTTGGAGGAAAAAGGATCAAGTGTAAGGAAGAACCAAGGTCTTTGGGGTAATCAACCGCGGCGTGAAAGCGAAGGAGACGAGCAAGGTCTTCATCCGTGGTGCGTTTCCCGTGGATCCAAAGGAAGAGCGGTCAATTTGGTGGATCCAAACATCTCGGATCTACACTTCCGAGCGGGGTAACGAAAATTCCTACACAAGAGAATTTCCCTCTTGATTAGTTCTTTTGGTGGACGACTTTTGCGTGATCTTCTCGAATCGTTAATTTTCGCGGTGTTTCTAATAGTAGATCTGGATTTTCATTTTGGTTTTTCCGAAAGATCTAACGAGAGGATTGGCGCTCCTCGCTTTTGTTTTGTTGGGATAGATCCTACCACTTTTTGAATCGTGTTTTATTTTGGGAGGATCTATTTTGGTACAACTCCAAGCTCGACCGGAATCAATATTATTCCATTTAGCCGGAAGGGATTTTGGCCTATAGCCATTCTCCGTTCCACTTGCGGATCGGCTACCCGTATGTTAGCGCGAACGATAAATAAAAATCAATTGTGGTCGCTGCGTTTCGTTTGTGTACGGGTTAGGGAGTGTTAACGTTGCAAGGGTCGTAGTTCACGCCCTCCGTGTAGGATCCCTAAGGCTTAGCCTACATCAAATTTGGTATCAAAGCGAGGTTAGTGTTGATTTCCCAATCGACACCGTCCTTACGCTTCCGGTCTTAGGACGTCGACCCACACTTGGTCGTGCACGTTTCGTAGACACAAAATCTGAAAAAAAAAAAAAATTCCACCATCTGGTCTGCATATAACAAAAGCCAAAAAAAATTTCTGCAAAAAAAAATTGCCAAAAATTCTGAATTTTTCTACTTTTTTGTCTAAGCATAAAAGTCAAAAAAAGTATTTTTATTCTCCAAGTCACTAAGAGTATAAAAGTCCTGATTTATAAAATTCTTGTCCAAACAGTCTCTTATCTAGGTGAGACACCATGTATCTGTGTTGTTTATGCGCACGAGGCTTGGCACGGAGTATCCTCCATCCACATCACACATGGCCGACCATCATGATGATGGTGAGCCCGCTCCTGCTACAATTGCGGCGCTTAGGGAAGAGTTTAACACCATGTTCGATGCACTCACTCAGTTAATACAAGGGTTGGCTGTAAATCAGGCGGCGCCTCGAAATCCCGGCTTTGGGATAAATCGACCGGGGCAGCCACCCCATCCCGCCAACCAACGAGAAGAGCGACAAAATCTCCCGCGTGATCCGGATTATGAGTACGCACCCCGAGCCCCATATGAGTTCGACTTAACTCGGGCCGTTAAAATGGAATCACCCTCCTACGATGGCATGGGTGAACCCCAACTTTTTCTAAACTGGATCATGGATATTGAGTGCTATTTTGAGTGGCACAACCTGACGGACGTTGAGAAGGTACGAGTAGCACGAATGAAACTTCTGGGTAGAGCCAAAACGTTCTGGTTGAACGAAGAGAGGCGTTTAGGCACCGTGAATGGAGCACCCCCAATTGGGTGGGCTGCCATGAAGGCACTCCTGCATGACCAATATGTCCCGGCATATCACCGTACCCAAATGTTCGACGAGCTAGCCACCCTTCGTCAAGGGGGCCAATCGGTAGCGGAGTACATGGGACAACTCAAGGATATGATGGTGCGTTGTGATATTCGAGAAATGCCCGAGGTCACACTATCTCGTTTCCGTAAGGGACTTAATGCGGATATCCAAGGCAAGCTTTTGCGTTATGGTCACACGGACCTTAACACAACATTCAATGCGGCATTGGATATAGAAAAGCACAATGCCTACAAGTCCAAGGGTCGAGCATTCCAGAAAGGAAAATCCATCTTAGGACCCCCACCTTCGTCATCCATGCGAGACAAAGGAAAGTTCCGATCGACTGATTCAAGTTCCATAGTAATTACCGCTAGGAACAATAAAATTCCCAATGGTGAGAGAGTTCCAATAGGACGAGTTAATAAGACTAATGCTACCTGTTATTCGTGCGGAATTCAAGGACACTACTCTAGTGAGTGTCCTACCAAGAGTAAGCCACTGGCACTATTAGAGTCCACGTCTGAGCCTGCCGAGCTCGTCTATGAAGTTGGCGGTGAATCAGATGCCGAGCCGAGTGATATCGAAGATGAGTCTTATATGATGGTTATGAGGTGTATCTTGGTCACACCACGTGCACCGGATGAGCACAATCGGACGAACATATTTTCTTTGAATTTTAAATGTGGTGAAAAGTGGTGCAAGTTAATAATAGACAGCGGAAGTTGCATGAATGTCATTTCGGAGAACGCCGTCACTCGTATGCACCTAGTCCCCGAACCACACCCCCAGCCATATAAAATAGCGTGGGTGAACAAAACGTCTATCGCGGTTTCTAAGCGTTGTTTAGTGCCACTTACGTTGAAAAGCTATGTCGATAAAGTGTGGTGTGACGTCATCCCCATGGATGTATGTCATGTACTTCTAGGGCGCCCGTGACTCTATGATTATGACGTGACCCATTTCGGGCGAGCCAACACTTACGAGTTCAAGTATAATGGTAAGACCATTGTACTGAAACCCACACCACCCAAGGATCCTTCGGTTGCCCCCAAGGACACCATCGTGCCGGCGGAAAGAAAAATTATAAGTTTGATAAGTAAGAAGGAGTTGGAACGCGAGACCTTCTTGGACGGTGTTCTGTATGCGTTAGTATGCCTACAAGCTAAGGAAGACTCACCCACTTTAGAGAATATACCGCTATCTCTGCGCACTATATTGGAAGAATATAAAGACGTCTATCCGGAGGACTTGCCATCTAAGTTGCCACCCATGAGAGATATTCAGCATGAGATAGATTTCGTCCCGGGCTCTTCATTGCCTAACCATCCACATTATCGGCTCAACCCCTCCGCACATGAGGAGCTACAAGCTTTAATTTCGGATTTGCTAGCAAAAGGTTTTATCCGCCATAGTAAGAGCCCATGCGCCGTACCGGCCCTCTTGGTTCCAAAGAAAGATAAGTCTTGGCGATTGTGTGTAGACTACCGGGCCATAAATAAAATTACGGTCAAATATAGGTTCCCCATTCCCCGTTTGGACGATTTGTTAGATATGTTATCGGGCGCCGCCATGTTTTCAAAATTGGATCTCAAAAGTGGTTATCATCAAATACGGATACGGGAAGGAGATGAATGGAAGACGGCTTTTAAATCTAAGGATGGGCTCTACGAGTGGTTGGTGCTTGGGGAAGGGCTCACTAACGGACCGAGTACTTTCTCTCGATTGATGACCCAAGTTTTTAAGCCATACATGGGTAAATTCGTAGTTGTATACTTTGATGATATCTTAGTATTCAGCCGTTCACAAAAGGATCATGACACACATCTAAGGACAATCCTATCAACCTTGCGCCAAGAAAAGCACTATATCAATCTAAAAAAATGCTCCTTTGGTGTGACATCCGTAGAGTTTCTCGGCTACATAGTGAGTTCCGAAGACATTCATGTTGACCCAAAGAAGGTCCAAGTGATTAAAGAATGGCCTGAACCAACAAATATTCGGGAATAGGGATCGGAGGAGTCTTGAGTCAAGATGGACATCCGATAGGATATTTTAGCGAAAAACTTGCCGGTCCAAAGTTAAATTATTCCAATTATGATCGTGAGTTCTATGCCGTGATCCGTTGCCTCCAACATTGGCGACACTATCTTATCTCCAAGGAATTTGTCATCTTGTCCGATCATGAGGCATTAAGATTTGTAAACTCCCAAAGTAAGATCAGCCCACGGCACGCAAAATGGGTTTCGTACCTTCAAGAGTATACCTTCATTATCAAGCACCTCAAGGGTACGTTAAATCGTGTGGCGGACGCCCTTAGTCGTGTCACTCTATTACTATCTACCATGGAGGTATCGGTCATAGGATTTGAGAGAATCAAAGATGAGTATATGCAGTGTCCGGATTTTAAGGAGATATATTTCGCCGCTCAGGACAATTCCCCTTCCACTATTTTGGCGTACTACATCCGTGATGGGTACCTATTTAAGCATACACAACTATGCATTCCCGCTCTTCGCTACGCCATTTTATTGTATGAGAGTTACATAGTGGAGGACTAGGAGGACATTTCGGTCGCGATAAAACGTTCACACTTGTAGAGGATAAATTCTTTTGGCCTGATCTCAAGCCAATGGTCAATAAAATCGTCGGGAGTAGTGGACCGATTCTCAAAAATGGCTTATTTTATCGCTTGTCATAGCACCAATGATGCCTCACACGTCGCTAAGTTGTATTTTAAGGAGGTCGTGGCACATCGGGGTGTCCCCAAAACCATCGTGACCGATAGAGATATTAAGTTTACTAGCTACTTTTGGAAAACACTTTGAAAGCTGTTGGGCACGCGACTTATGTTTTCGTCGGCCTATCATCCACAAACGGATGGGCAAACGGAAGTTGTTAACCGGAGTTTGGGTGGGTTACTTCGTTGCTTAGTAGGTGATCATAAGGGTACATGGGACCTTATTCTTCCTCACGCTCAACTAGCCTACAATAATTCTAAGAATAGGTCCACCGGGTTATCGCCAAATGAGATAGTGCATGGATATAAGGCGCCCGTGCCTCTTGACTTGATTCCGTTACCACCATCATTTAAATCAAGTCAATTTGCACAGGACTTCGCCTCGCACGTTCGCACTCTCCACGAGCACATAGGCAAGACGTTGGCTAAACAATATGCTATTTATCAATCAAATGCTAACATACATAAGCGAGCAGTCCCCTTCAATATTGGCGATTTGGTAATGGTACGTCTTATCCCTGAACGGATGCCTTCGGGCACCATAAAAAAATTAGCGAATAGGAGAGCCGGTCCTTTTCGGGTCTTGAAGAAGCTAGGTGAAAATGCATATTTATTACAGTTACCCGCTGATTGGGGAATCTCCCCTATTTTTAACATTTCGGATTTAACGCTCTATGTCGCTCCACCACCTGAACTGTCAGTCTCGTCGTTTCCTATTTCCACTATACCGTCTAAAGGGGTGGGGGGTGAAAATATTTCTGGACCGCTCTCCCTTTCGGATACTTCGGGAGGTACGTTGCCTATTGATGCTACACCTTGTTTTTCTCCTGCGCCTAACGCTTTTCCAAGGTTCCCCCGGACCGATTTCTTGCCTGAAACGATTTTGCAGGATGCGGTGTTTTCTACTCCCGACGGCGACGTTCACAGGTTTTTGGTCAGATGGCGAGGTCGTCCAGCTTCGGACGACTCTTGGGTTTCTTCGGCAGAGCTGGCTCTTCTTGATGCAGATCTCCTCCACCGTTACCGTCCAGCCCACTCATCGGCGATGAGTCCTTTTGAGAGCGGGAGGATTGATGGCGACGGCCACCACGACGGCCAACTGGGTGAAGATGACGACGACCATGGCGGTGTTGCCGTGGCAGAAGATGACGACCATGGCGGTGTTGCCGTGGCAGAAGATGACGACCATGGCGGTGTTGCCGTGGCAGAAGATGACGACGATGCTCCTCCAACAAAAGACTTGCGGCGCCGTAGCGGGCACAGCTACAATCTTCGCCCACGCAACAGAAATTAAGATTTAAATTTATTTTTGGTCTGCATTTATCTTTTATTTGTGGTATTTGAAACTATGTTGTTTTCTATCATTTCATTTTGGAACAATATTTTATTTTGGGCTGCTAATAGCCACATGATTGTAAGCCTTATATAAGGCCAAGTTTTTATTTGTTATGAGATTATTATTGAGATCAAAAAGAATTGCTTGCCTAACCCTAATCCTCTTCCCTCCTCCTCTTGGCCGCCGCCCCCCTCAAGGCTCCCTCTCAAGGAGTTCGGCCGCCCCCTCTTCCCCTTTGCTTGGCCGCCCCTTCTACTCCTCGCTCCCACTAACAACCCCTCGTTCCTCCACCCCTCTACCTTTCTCCACCGAAATCGTATTCCCCTTTGTCATTTTCGGCGCCTTGGAGGAAAAAGGATCAAGTGTAAGGAAGAACCAAGGTCTTTGGGGTAATCAACCGCGGCGTGAAAGCGAAGGAGACGAGCAAGGTCTTCATCCGTGGTGCGTTTCCCGTGGATCCAAAGGAAGAGCGGTCAATTTGGTGGATCCAAACATCTCGGATCTACACTTCCGAGCGGGGTAACGAAAATTCCTACACAAGAGAATTTCCCTCTTGATTAGTTCTTTTGGTGGACGACTTTTGCGTGATCTTCTCGAATCGTTAATTTTCGCGGTGTTTCTAATAGTAGATCTGGATTTTCATTTTGGTTTTTCCGAAAGATCTAACGAGAGGATTGGCGCTCCTCGCTTTTGTTTTGTTGGGATAGATCCTACCACTTTTTGAATCGTGTTTTATTTTGGGAGGATCTATTTTGGTACAACTCCAAGCTCGACCGGAATCAATATTATTCCATTTAGCCGGAAGGGATTTTGGCCTATAGCCATTCTCCGTTCCACTTGCGGATCGGCTACCCGTATGTTAGCGCGAACGATAAATAAAATCAATTGTGGTCGCTGCGTTTCGTTGGTGTACGGGTTAGGGAGTGTTAACGTTGCAAGGGTCGTAGTTCACGCTCTCCGTGTAGGATCCCTAAGGCTTAGCCTACATCACTGTGTCCTAAATAAGCTGCGGAATATCCAATGGCACGAGGAGCCCGGCCGGAGAAGAAGTCTCATATTTCTGCCGCTGGCAGATGTCACAGTGGCGAACAAACTGCTGAATGTCCCGTCGCATGCCGGCCCAAAACACGTTTGCGCGCGCCCGCTGGAGGGTCCGGAGCACCCCCGCATGTCCTCCGGTGGGAGACGAGTGGAACTCATGCATCAGAATCGTCTTCCAAGCTGAATCGGCGGGAACGACCACCCGTCCCCGATAGTATAGCCGGCCGTTACACAAGTGATAGCCGGTCGGCCCCGTCTCGCCCCGCTGTAAAGAGTCCACCAACGGCCGAAGCGTGTCGGACCGCAACACTTCCTCCTGAATATCCTCCAAAGAGTCAACCAACGGTCCCGAAATATTGGAGAGAGCAGCTCCTGGGAGACGAGAGAGGGCATCGGCGACCACATTCTCTTTGCCGCGACGATACACAATCTCATAATCGTAGCCCAGAAGCTTGGTAACCCATTTTTGCTGTAGAGGCGAAGAGACCCGCTGGTCCAGAAAGTGCTTCAGACTCTGGTGGTCCGTCCTGATCTTAAAGTGCCTGCCCAACAAATAGGGCCTCCACACAGCCACCGCGTGAATGATGGCCAACATCTCCTTCTCGTAGGCCGAGAGACCCAAGGTACGAGGAGCCAGGGCCTTGCTGTAGAAGGCTATTGGCCGCCCCGCCTGCATCAAAACCGCCCCGATGCCGACCCCCGACGCATCGGTCTCCAGAACGAACTCCTTCGTGAAATCGGGTAGGGCAAGCACGGGTGTGGAGGTCATGGCCCGTTTGAGGGCCTGAAATGCCTCCTCCGTCTCCTCAGTCCAAGAAAAGGAATCCTTCTGCAGCAGCTGGGTCAATGGCCGGGCTATCTTCCCATAATCCTGGACAAACCGTCGGTAGTACCCGGTGAGGCCCAAAAAACCCCGCAAGGCCCGGACTGTCACCGGTCGCGGCCAGGACTGCATACTCTGAATCTTCCGTGGATCGGCTCGAACACCCTGACCGGAAACCAAATGGCCCAAATACTCCACCTCCTCCTGCCCGAAGGAACACTTGGAACGGTTGGCATAAAGATGGTGTTGGCGAAGTCTCTCAAGGACCTGCCCCACGTGGTGCACGTGGTCCTCCCAGTTGGCGCTGTAGATAAGGATATCGTCAAAGAAAACCAGGACGAACTCCCGCAAGAAATCTCTGAATATCTCGTTCATGTTGGCCTGGAATGTCGCAGGCCCGCCAGTCAGTCCGTTGGCCATAACCAAAAACTCATAATGGTCGTCATGCGTCCGGAACGCCGTCTTATGAACATCCTCCTGAGCCATCAAAATCTGATAATAGCCGGAACGAAGATCCAGCTTGGTGAATCGTTGCGCCCCATGCAGTTCATCCAGTAACTCTTCGATGTGAGGAATCAGGAAATTATCTTTGACAGTAGCGCCGTTCAAGGCCCGGTAGTCCACGCAGAATCTCCAAGACCCGTCTTTTTTCTTGACCAGAATGATAGGAGCCGAGAAGGAGCTCGTACTCGGCCGAATGATGCCGGCCTCCAGCATCTCGCGGACACTCCTTTCAATCTCCGCCTTTTGCACGTGTGGGTAACGGTACGGCCGAACATTCGTCGGCTCGGCATCCGCCTTGAGCGGAATACGGTGGTCTCGAAACCGCGGCGGTGGCAAAGTACGTGGCTCCTGAAAAACATCAGCATAATCTGTCAGAAGTAACTGTAACTGAACCGGTACCTCAGAAGGCATGGAATTGCCGGTCTGGACCTCCCGAAGGACGGCCATCAGCTGTCCGTCCCCGCTCAACCGCTGCAAGCTGCGAAGAGAAACCTCCTTAACAGGAGATGACATGATCCCTTGTAGGCAAAACTGTTTTTCTCCGTGCCCAAACTCCATAGTCATTTGTTTCCAGTCAAATGTCACCCGCTGTAACTGGCGCAACCACTGAACTCACAGCACCATGTCTGAGCCCCGAATAGGTAACAGGTAGACGTCAGTCCTTCCACATAGTCACGTATCCGCATTTCCACTCCCGCAGCACCCCCTCGCACTGCAGCCTGCTGCCATCCGCCACCATAACGTGAAAGGCAGCTCCCCTGTCAATCACGTGCCCAACTTGTCGTGCCACATCGGGATGTATGAAGTTGTGGGTACCCCCACTGTCCACCAGAATGGTAACTCTTTCTTGGGCAATCCAGCTCGCCAGCCGCATAGTAAGCGGGGGAGCGCAACCCTCAAGAGCATGTATAGAAACCCCGAACTCAATTTCCTCCACATCTACCTCCAGCTCCTCATCCGGAGCCGGCTCTTCCGCGTCTTGATGCAACATGAACACCTGTATCTTCTGGCATTTATGACCTGACACAAACTTCTCGTCGCAGTTAAAACACAGACCCTTCTCCTTTCGGGCGGATAACTCACTCCAAGATAACCGAGTCACAGTCGGCTTGGTACCCGTAGGCTGCTCCCGTCGTGCTGCGTCGCAGGGGTCAAAGCCGGCCTACTCATGGTGCGAGCCCTCTGCCGGTTGAACCTCTCCTCCTGTATACGAGCCAAAGTAATCGCGTGGTTCAATGATCGAGGCATGAGTGCTTGCACCTCGTCACGAATGTGCTCCTTGAGATCAGATATGAAACAGCTGTAGAGTGTCCGCTCTGACTACTGAACCCGATTTGCCAACTTCTCGAACTCCGTACGATACTCCATCACCGACCCTTTTTGACGAAGCTTCTGAAGGAGGGCCTCAAAGTTCTCGTACTCCAATGGGCCAAACCTGGCCGAAAAACCCTCCATAAATTCCCCCCAAGGCACGTACTCCCGCCCTCGCAGGAACCACTGCGTCCACTGGAACGCGTCGTCCTTCAAATGGAAGGACGCTAACTGCACCCACTGGCCTTCAGGCACCTCCTGGTATTGGAAAAATAGTTCCGCCTTTTGGATCCACTCCAAGGTGTCGCCGCCCTCGAACTCCGGAAAGTACATCCGAGTTAATCCGGGAGTTAAACGGTGTCCCCCCGACCTCCTTCCCGTCTTGCGGGCTCCCCTTGCTCGAAACCGCCGTAGCCTTGATGCGGACCTGCTCCCCAAGGAGGGGGTTGTGGCTGGCCGCCCCATCCTTGGCCAAAACCGGCCACTCCCGGTGCCCAAATCCACGAGGAGGAGGGAGGAGCCCTCCCCTTGGCTGTCCCGTAACATCGGGTGGCCGCCGAACCCCACCGGGTTCCTCCCAGCCCCGGCGCCCCTGGCCGCAACCCAGTCCCGGCTCGCCGAACCCGCCTGCCGCGAATCCGGGCGGAATCGGCCCCGCGAAGCCCCCCTGCAGCGCTGCCGAGCCCCCTGCTGGCCCGTACGCCGCCCATCCAGGGCCGCCGGACCCTCCTGCGCCGACTCCAGGCGGAATCGGACCCGCCAGACCGCCGTACGCGGCTGCCGAACCCGCGCCGGGTGGATTTCCGCCAGTTCCGCCGAGTTCCGCGCCCGATCCGGCCGAATCCTCACTAGCCGGTCCTTTTCCTTTCAACAACGCCTTCAACTCCTCCATCCGGGCCTCCATCCGCCCTTCCATGGCCGCCATCGAATCGGTTAGGCCAACAACGCTCTCCTCTAGGGTTTCAATCCGTGAGGACTCCTCTTGAGTGCGAGTGGTCACCATGGACGAAGGCTCTGATACCAAATGTTAAGGGAGAAACTACTAAGGAGCAACTAAGAGAGAGATCTAGGATTAAGAGAAGATTTAGGGTTAGGAAGAAGAAGGAGGCTACCTGATCATACTCTGCATAAACCCCCAAAGGGGGCTGCCCGGATATATTTATATCCGGGCCTGGAAGGGCCGGCCGGCCCTCCCAAGGGGGCTGAACCCGCCTGGTTCAACCCCTGGCCGGCCGATTCACTGATTGGGGGCTGAACCGGAAGGTTCAGCCCCGTTGTTTAGCTCATCCTTGCTCCTCCGAACATAGTGACGACCCATAAAGCGTAGCGGGGGCGTAACAGGCCGGGTGGAGGTTTCACGGGAGTGGGACTTTTGAAAGCTACAGTGAATTTCTTCAAACAGTAAATAGGAAAAACAGGAATTCAGGACAGCAGAGCGGTGACTGGATTTGGGGGGCTGGGAGGCGGCAGCAAGGGGATTTGGAGGGGGAGAAAGTGGCTTAGGGTTAGGGCAAACCTTGGGGAGGGAGTACGCACCTAGGAGTCGTCACCTAGGGTTTCACAGAGTCGACACCGTGGAGGGATTGCGGGAATCCGGAAATTCAATTCTCCAAACTCTGCAATACCTAAAATCTGCCCACTAGTTTATTTATAATAAAAGAAAAGCTAAGGCATCCCACCATCGACGACTTTGATTGGTCGGAGGTGGAGTCATTCAAATACAATAAAAATAAACAAAAAAACTAAAACAATATATGATTTTGACTCACAACGCGAATCTGGACGCATCTGCGGAGTTGGATCGACGATCCGATCAAACCCTCCTGCCTGAATACACAAACGTATGTCCCGTCTTGCGGCGAATCCCTCCTGGTGCATAATCTGATGGATCCCCATCACATAGAAGAGCGTTTCAAAGACATGACATGTGCAAACAAAGCAGTCAATGCCGACGCGATATGTTGCGAAGACTCTCAATGATCGGAGACGAAGACTCTCAACAATCGACAATGGAGATATCCAAGAGGGAGAGCTTCTCTGGCAGACTGGCACTAATGGCTCGTTTGATGTGGAGTTTTTGCTCCGGTGAGTTTGGGCAAAAAGCGCCACCATCATAAAATACGTGACATAACAATCTTTGTGACCGCCACCGAGGAAAAGAACTAATTTAGAACATAAAAGTGAATGAAGTTCCTTGGGTGAGTTCGGTCGGTTCATAACCACCACGTTCATGACCGTCACCGCCGTGCTAAACAATCCCTAAGTTTGAAAATAAGTATTTGTTGCTTCTAGTTGCTAGAGATGCTTTATTAAGAAGTGATGGAAGCTTCTTGGACAAAAGAAGCTTCTACTAGATGTCACTTGCGTACTTACTCGTTAAAAGAATATCACTTATTGAACCATACATACTTGGATAGTGATTATTGAAGGTTGTTTACTGAATTGGGCTGTCTTAACTGTCTTTTTTTGCGGGGTAAGCATAATTCATAAAAAATATGACAAGAAGCATTATATGGTTGTTTATATTCTTAATGACAAAATTGTTGATCATAAACTATGGACTACCAGTTTCAACAAATATACAAGAACACATGTAAATAATTACAAAAGTTGTTGGCGGGTTTCAAGATGACCTCATCAATTACCTTCTTTATGAATTGGAGGTTATATAACAATAACAAGGAAAGTATCATTGGCTTGAAATCAGCGAGGGTTGCACTTTCCCTAAACCGCTGGGGCTTTGGGCCCTTATTTATAGAATGACCCTGAGAACAATTGAAGTTTAAATCAATGGGCGGATCAACGGGAAGTCGAAGCCACATGCGAACCCTGGTCAATTGTTATAGAGAAATGTCCCTCCTTCGAGCTTGAAGACAAGCTCAATGTGATGAAGTGGAGTGATGCTATATATCCAAATGAGAACCAAGCCCGATAGGCATATCGCTCCCAATATAGTAATGCATTTGGAGTTTGGTGCCTTGGGTTGGATTGTGAGCCCGGTAGGTCCATATTTGACCCGAGCATTTTTGTGATTTTGTAATAAAACTTATTACAGTGCTCTTTTGCCTATGTGGCTTTGTATTTAAACTTTGAATGAGGTGAAAGGAGCATCAAATTTCTAAACCCTAATTTGGAGTTTCTGTTGGTTGTATCCATACAAGTGCATAAGGCATCTTGTTGCGTTACTCTCTTAGGGTGAGACGCCCCTTGTATTTGTTCCCCCGTCTTTCAGTCCTCTCCCAAGATTGGAGCCCTAGATGAGCAAGAAGTAGAACTTTTCGAGCGAGTCATTTGATCCTGTTTTCAAAGTTAGTATACTCTTTTCTACACGCAAGACCACAACACATTGTTATCTCATACATAAAATGGTACTACTTTATACTCTAATACAATACGCCACATTTTTTCATGTGATCATATTGCCAGTTATTTGGAATTATGTAATAAAATAGGATTACAAGAAAAAAACTGTTTATTTAATCAACATTGTTTTTTTAGATAAAAGTTATTTTATAAGTAGGAGAGAATTGATCAAACTCACCAGACACTGTATTTGATATATAACAAAGATATTGAATACCACCATCATCCAAACAACATTGAAGTAAACAACCCATATTTTTTTGATGATATTTTCTAGTTTCTCATTGGAAAAAGTACCAGGTAATGTTATCTTATGCCCACATCCTCTTGGGTTTTTTATACACCTTAACTGAAGGTCTGTTTGGCGCAGCTTGTTTTTTTGCATCGTTGTGTTCGGATAAAAATGCCAAAGTTAGTTTACACCAATTTGACACGATAGCGCAGCGACCACCGCCGCTCAATAGCCCCATTTTGAACCTAAATGTGGGCATTGATTCCAGACTCATGGTCGGGCATTCACAAACCACAGTTCATGACCACTACATTAGCCACTGCCACCGCCGCGTCAGATGGACCCTTACGGATTTTTAGACGGAAAACTTTTTTAAATATTTTTTTGACTATTTTATATTTCTCAAACTTACACATTTCTCTATAATTAGGTGGAACTTGTGAAGCGTGGTATGGAGGAAGTGTTAACAAGGGTGCGAGTTCAGAAGCTCAAAATGGGGATGAAGTAATTCACAGATCAAGTTCAGCCTCGAGAATCAGAAACCATTTTAATATGGACTTGTTTGGCTCATTTGGCTGCTCCTTCCAGCGAGGAAGATTTACATATGATTTTAACGACCTCACCAGAGTAGATGCACGGTTGGATGTCTCCTCGGCTTCAGCTCTCTTCAAGGATTTTTCTCAGTTGGTTTCAACTACCTTCAAAGGAGAAGTTCAAGGAGAATTGAATCCCCTGGCTTCACCAAGGCTCAATGTGATTTTTCAACAGCAGGTAATTCATTTACAAAGCTAAATCTACTACGAATTTATTATCCATTTATTACTTTTAGACTTCAGGAGTCGTAAAAGAACAGTACAAATATGGATTCTCCGTGAAGTTTTCATTGGCGGTCTTTGTAAAAGTAGATAATGATTGATTGGAAGTTGTTTATGAAGCAATATCTACATATTTATTCTTTAGAATAATCTCAAATCATATACTGATAGATCCGGAGCCTCTCCACCTCCAACCTATTGGTATAATGTGGAAGCTTGGATTCTAACATTGTATCAAAGCAGACTAGGCCTAGCAGCCAGTTTCACGTCACCCAATTAAAAAGAAGGTAATTTATGTGTTAGAGGCCAAATACCCTAACATGTTAGGACTTAGGAGGCGTCTTGAGAATAATCCCACATCAAAAAACTAGCATTGCCTTTTGTGCTTTGGATGTTTGGATTCTAATATAGTATCAGAGCACGCTAGGCCTAATGGCCCATTGTATGTCACCCAATAAAAAAAATCTACGACTTAGAGGCCAAATACCCTAACACTAGTGGGGTATGTTGAGAGCAGACCCATATCGAATAAATACGTAGCCATTTAGGTAGGATGCTTGGATTCTAACATCAATTAGGATCCAATAATTAATTGGAATATGTAATTATGTTGTTCTATGTACTAGTGTTGGTGACTCGTGTTACTGTGTGGCATACTAATCCTTATCATTCTGCTGGTGAGAATCTCTTCTGCAGATAGCTGAGTAGAATGAGAGTCATGCGACCATTAAAACTGTCTTATATTAGAGTTAATAGTAATCCAAACTTTAGAGGGAGTGCACCTTGACTCTATCGGTGGTGGGTGTAGGTGGAGAGGGAGATAAACGGAGCCTTGTCTTGGCTACCGGGGATGGGGGCTCGAGAGGTAGAGCCAAAACCCTTGATTTAACTATGAGAACTAGAGTAGAATTAAAGAGAACTGAATTGAAATTCTTCCAATTTTTTTCCATGACTCATAACATAACGACTCGTAATAATATACATAAAGATTCTTAATAAAAGATGCCTAAAATACGACCCTATAATAGCAACGTGACCGATAAGTAACACACATTCCAGTCCATTCCCTTCAATTCAACTTTGACCTCAAGCTCGATAGGGGACATTGATTACTGGATCATCCGATTATTTTATTTTGCACCAAAAAGTGCTTTATAGTGCTTCTTTGCATCAACTGTATTGGTCCTTGGTGAGCCTCACTTGTGCGTACTGAAGGAGCTAACAATGATAATAAGGGACGTGAGGCGTGTAAGTAGTGATGTGATCAAAAAAGGGACCTGGAACTGGCAATGGCCAACGTGACCATTAAGTGATTCAAGTAGCCACGGGGCGCACAGTACAAGGACGACTGAGGAGGCCTATTATGGGGTTCACAGAAGAGTCAGCATCAGATTGTCCGGAAGATGGATTTGCTTAGGAGGGACAACTGAGATTGATTTTTGGAGAGGGGGTTGTTGTATGGAGATAGTAGGGATCAAAGGCAGCGCAGTGTGACAGGCGGGGGTTGGTGGGGTGGGGGTCTCCGTTCTCTATTTCTATCGGTCCCCCTGATACTTATCGAACCCCCAACCGGGACAGCAAGACATGTAGTAGTTAGTGAGATACTCTGGCTACTGTCTTCAGGCTCTTGTGTCTAGATTGACATTTGTTGTTCCTTAGCTTTCAATCATTGTGCCTTGACAACTGCCTCTTTCTCCTTGAGCTGGTCCATTAATACTAGCTCATTGTCACCCAGCTCGGTTAAATTACCCCCAAGTCATTGTGGCTATGACGGTGAAGGAACAGGGTGGTGTGGCTGTTCTGCTCAGGAGGTATACATTGTTCTGGTTGGGGAGGACAGGAGTAATTGTACTATTCCCTCCGGGAAGACAACAATTGTGTTGGTAATGGTCATGGAACTGGTTACGCTAGAATTCCGCCGGGGAAGGTAATCATGTGGTTCAAAGGAGAAAAAAGTCTAGTGCCTAGGTGGTGTGTCCTGTAGAAGATACCTGATGTGATCCTGTTCGAGCGGGTTCAACCCGGACTTGCTGGGGGTATTTTGGACTTTTGAGTAGGTGGTAATGCTGGGTATGAAGTATCTTATATTTTTAGGGTTGTTTTTTGTCAATGAACTTGTGGCTTGATTGTTCTTATTGCTGTGTGGAGATCGGACAGGCCCTCTCCCTTAGCTGATCACTGTTCGGGAAGGTTCCTCTTCCTTGGGTAGATCTTATCTGTTTTCTTCTTGCTGTTCTTGCTGTATTTGCTTCTTCTTTTGGATATTACTAGTAAAAGTTGTGGTTGCATTGTTTCCTGGTGATTCCCGGAGGTTTTCCGGTATTGTGTAAGTGACATTTGGCGTTATTTTTGTTTGAAATCGGGGTGTGCACAGGGAGGAAAGTCCCAAGATCGTATCAAGGTATCAGAGGGAGCACGTTCCTTCCGTCCCAATGCCGATTTCCGACGCCACCAGATCGCGGGATGCGCAGGACGACGTCGATGGTCTTCGCAACCAGCAGGAAGCCCTCGCTCGGTCGATACAAACGCTCACGGATCAACAAAGTCGGACGTCGACGTCGGAAGAGGTGAAGGAAATTTTAGCCGTTCTAAAGGCAGACAAGGCCAGTGGCGGCGGAGGGTCGTTCTCGACACCGGAGCGACAACATCATAACCACGGTCAACATCATGTGCAGACCCGTTTTTCTCGGCTCGAATTCCCTCGATTTTTTGGCGATGGAGTTCTCGATTGGATCTACAAATGTGATCAGTTCTTTGACATCGACGAAACACCGGATGATATGAAAGTTCGCGTTGCCTCAGTACACATGGAGGACAAAGCCTTGTATTGGCATCGAGGTTTCATGAAGAACTGCATCACACGCCAGTGGCCCTCATGGGAGGAATATTGTAAAGCACTTAACAGCCGTTTTGGTTCCATCCTATTTGACGATCTGCCAAGTGAGTTGAAGAACCTTCGCCAGAAGGGAGCAGTACAAACATACTTGGATGAATTCGATCTATTATTACATCAGGTAGCCATTCCGGAAGACCATGCCATCAATTTCTGTTTAGCAAGGTTGAAGGGGGAGATCAAATATGTCCTTCGCATGTTCCAGCCCAAAACTCTACAAGATGTTTTCTCTCTAGCACACCTGCAAGAACAACAATTGCTTGTGAGCAACAAGCACGTCTCTTCAAGTTACTCTGAGCGGTTTTCACGGGACAATAGAAGGACTTTCACAACCATGGGACCGACATCCGCACCCTCACCGACAACGACAAACCACACTACCCACCCACTCGGACAGCAGGGACATGGTGGAAGGAAACTTTCGTCGACGGATATGGATGAACGACGAAGTAAAGGCCTCTGTTTTTGGTGCGACAACAAATACACTCCAGGACACCGTTGTTTGGAGCGACGCCAATCGTACGCTTTGGAAAGTTTTGGGCTTTCAATGGAAAATGCAGGGTGTCACATTCACGTTCGACATGCTCATACTACCGTTGGGGGCTGTGAGATGGTGTTAGGGGTACAATGACTGGTCACCCTTGGCGTTGTCCAGTGGGACTTTCAAAATCTGAAGATGGAATTCCTCACTCATGGGCGCAAAATTTCATTACGGGGCTCCCAACACACGACGAGCTCGTGGATGCAGTGGAGAAGATCACAGAAGTTAATTAACCGAGATGGCGAACTCAACATGCTCACATTATGTCAATTATCCAGCATCAACAAGGACTCGAACGAGCAACAACAAAAATCCATCGAGGAGTATCACATACATGCCAGCATCCAACCCGGTTTGTCCAACCAAACTTGGACCACTCCCGAGCAACAACAACTTCAACATGTCCTAAATCGATTTCCTGATATTTTTGCGGAACCAAAAGGGCTCCCTCCGAACCGTCAAAACGAGGACCGGATTCCCCTCTTGGACGACACGACACCGGTGAACATCCGACCCTACCGCTACCCCCCGATTCAAAAAAGAACTAATTGAGAAGATGGTGGAGGAATTACTCGAGACCGGGATGATACGACACAGTCACAGTCCTTTCGCATCCTCGGTGGTGTTGGTCAAGAAAAACGATGGTACTTGGCGCTTATGTGTTGACTATCGCCAACTCAACAGGAATACAATAAAAGACAAATTTCCAATTCCGGTGATTGAAGAGTTGCTCGAGGAACTGCATGACACAGTTTTCTTTTCAAAGTTGGATCTGCGGGCCGGTTATCACCAAGTCCGAATGGCTACGGGTGACATCCCCAAAACCGCGTTCCGCACCCACCATGGTCATTACGAATTTCTCGTAATGCCGTTCGGCTTATCCAATGCCCCCTCAACCTTTCAGAGTTTGATGAATTCAGTTTTTTGAGCTCATCTCCGCCGCTTTATCTTGGTTTTCTTCGACGACATTTTGGTCTTCAGTCAATCTTGGAGCGACCATTTAGACCACCTTACCATGACACTTCAGCTTATTCAGCATCACCAACTGTTCTTAAAGCGCAACAAATGTAATTTTGGCATGCGGCAAATACATTACCTGGGACACCTTATTTCCGTCCAAGTGGTGGCGACCGATCCAAACAAGATTCACGCAATGCTGGATTGGGCGGTGCCGACTACTCTCAAGAAATTGCAAGGGTTCTTGGGCTTAACCAGATATTATCGCCGTTTCATCAAAGGTTATGGGTTTTTGGCCAAACCACTCACAACACTGCTTCAACAACGACACTTTCATTGGAGCAGCGAAGCGGAGGCGGCATTTCAAGCACTCAAACAGGCGGTGTCACACCCCCGGTTTTACGACTTCCAGATTTTCGGAAAGAGTTCGTGGTGGAGACCGCACAGTGGATTCGGGAGTGGGTGCGGTGTTATTACAAGAAGGGCAACCAGTGGCCTTCTTTAGCAAAGCTCTTGGGCCAAAATATGCCCATCTTTCGACCTATGAAAAGGAGTTGTTGGCCGTGGTCATGGCCGTCCAACAGTGGCGACCCTATTTGGCTCACGGTCCCTTCATCATCAAGACGGACCACTAGAGTTTAAAATTTCTGTTGGAGCAACGGATTGCGGCGCCCGCCCAACAACGGTACATTTCTAAATTAACGGGTTACGATTTTTAGATTCAATACAAGCGGGGCGCAGACAACAAATGCGCGGACGCGCTGTCCAGAAAATATGAAAAAGGGGAGGGAGAGCTCAAGGCTATGGTAACGGTGCATTAAGAAATCTTGCATGCTGTCCGCCAATCTTGGGAGCAGGACGCACACATTCAAGCGATCATCGCGGCCAAGGAAGCCGACGAATTCAGCATGCCGAAATATCAATCGCGACACGGTGTTCTTCAGCGCCACGGTCGGCTCGTTGTGGGGCAAGATGCAGAGGTTCGACAGTGGCTTCTCCAACTCTATCATGCTAGTCCCGTGGGGGGGGGGGGGGGGGGGGGGCGGATGTCTACAGCTATACCCAAAGGTGATCCGTCTGTCAGACGTGCAAACCAACCAATCAATGTCCATTGGGTACGCTGCAGCCCCTTCCGATTCCCGAACGCATTTGGCAAGCAATATCGATGGACTTCATCGAGGTACTTTCAAGGAGCCATGGCAAGTCGGTGCTGTTCGTGGTCGTGGACCGACTAAGCAAACAAGCTCACTTTATGTCGTTGGCACACCCGTACACTGCCGAGGGGGTGGCCTGTATTTTCCTCAATTCAATTTTCCGGTTACATGGCATGCCCTCCAACATTGTAAGCGACATGGATGTGGTTTTTCTCAGCGATTTTTGGATGGAACTTTTTTGCATTTTGCAGGTTCAGCTCCACCATTCCACGGCATATCACCCGCAGAGCGATGGACAATCGGAAGTGGTCAATCGCTGTGTGGAAGGTTACTTACGTTGTATGTGCCATGATCGATCTCGCAGTTGGGCGGAATGGCTACCTTTAGCTGAGTGGTGGTACAATTCGACATTTCGAAGTGCTATTCGCATGACACCATATGAGGTGGTGTATGGCCAGGAACCTCAACTGCCGGCCCCCTACATGGAAGGCTCGTCCCTAGTGCAAGCCGTGGATCGCACCCTGGTAGCTCGGGAATGAACGTTGTCCATTCTGAAACACAACTTAGCTCAAGCCCAAAATGAAATGAAGATGATGGCGAAAAAGGGATGGCGGGAGCGCGAGTTGGTGGTGGGCTCGTGTCCAGGAGAATAATTTTGTGCAAGCATGCTATGAAATGTAATTTCAGAAAGATATGAGGGTGCAACATGTAATTTAGCAAACTTATAAGGGAGGTCCCAATAAATGACCCTAAAAAATTCACTAGGTCCTCAAATTTTCTTTCCCCAAAACATGCACCCTCTCTACACATGCTTATCATGTTAACGCAGGATTAAAAGCCGAACGTTAGACCGAAGATAACGCTACATAACTCGTACAAGAAAACAACTACATGCATACGAAGGAGCGTAGAATGAAGATTTATGAAGCCGATCTCAAATTAATTCTTTAACCTGTTGTTGGTTGTTATGAAGATTGATTCAAAATTTCCTCTTGCAGGTCGCAGGGCCAATTGTGTTCCGAGTTGACGCGGGATTCTCGCTCGGTTCTCCCTCTGGAAATCGCGTTCCTCACGTTGAGGACGTGATTTACGGATTGAGCTATTCCTTGAGGATGTTGGATTCCGGAAAGTTCTTGGCATGGTACTCCGCAAAGAGGAAGGAGGGGATGGTTGAGCTGAGGTTATTTGAATTCTAGGGGGACTACTCTTTCCTTTCCTTTCCCTTCCATGTAATCTTCGCACAACTATCTTTCGAAGTTCTCGCGTATTTTTAGCTGTTTTTCGCTTCATTCTGTCATTTTTATTGAGCTCGAGTTCAATTTTGAACTGTGTTTGGTAAGCTAGGGATGGAATTATGATTCAAAAATATGTTAGAACTCTTAAGGCTCCTTTTGGCACTGTGGTGGCAGTCATGAACATGAGGGTTAAATTGTCATTCGTTAATACCCACCTAAGGAACTTCATTCACTTTTATGTTCAAATAGATGATATTTGTTAGGTGATCCTTAACGAATGACGGTTTAATCCATGCGTTTACGACCGCACCACCGTGCCAAACGGAGCCTTAGGCTCTGTTTGGGGGACTTATTTTCACCGGTCAAGCGGTCACGATCGCATGAATCAGACCTTAATTATGGTCTGATTTATGCGGTCGTAACCGTTTGACCGGTGAAAATAAGTCCCCCAAACGGAGCCTTAATTTGAATGTGTCAATGGTTAATGATAGACTTTATTATTCTCATTATGTCATTTATGGGAGCCTCCCTTTATCTTTTGAAATCACCAAACTTTCTCGTGTAAATTTACAGGGGAAGTTTTTGTAATTTCAAAAGAAAGGGGTGCAACACGTAATTATGCTAACTCTAAGGGGAGGTTTTAGTAATTAATAGCAAATAGCTATAGGCCCCGTTTGTTTGAGCGGTTTCCTTTATTTTCGTTGGGAGAAAAACATAAGCCCTCAAAATAGCCGGTCGGTGAATCTTTGTTCTCCACTCCGAACACTCAAAAACGTCATTTTTGACCTTCAATGCCACTGCAGCTTCCTCCATTCCCTCCGCTCCTTTCCCATTGGAGCTCCATTCCCACCGCCTAAACAAACAGACCCATAATCAAAGTCAACTTGGTCTCGATCCGGTTCAACTCATTAAATTCAAATTAGATCTCCTAAGATTAATTATTCATCATGTACATATATTAATTTGTATGTGCAAATAAGAAAAAATACACATGTTAGTACATAACTTAATTTAAAAATTGATAAATTATGTTATTTCATTTAAAAAAACTAAATTGAAATTTAATAGAAAATATATAATTGTTTTATTTAATGCTTAATTATTACATTTATCATTTATGTCATTATTTTAACTCAGTTACCTTAAAGCATACATTACTTAACATCACAAAATGTCAACTCTTTTATTGACAACTAATTATATATAATATATATGAGATTAAATTTAAATAATAATTTATATTTATTTTAAGCAAAAGTGGGCTAGTATTAAAAGAAGACCTCAATATAACCCCATATGACATCACCCCCTCTTTAGATGGAGAAATAATTTGGTGCGTTTTAACGTACATGCGGGAGGAAATACACCCACACGAACGTTATTTTAACGGTGTATCATCACTTTTCAAATACGGGTCGCCGCTGAAATCATGAATTATACGGCTGGATTTGCTCCGCGCACGAATTAAAATACGCTCCTTAGACACACCAAATTATTTTTCCTTTAAAAGGCAGTGGGGCTCAAATCAACGTGTTCTAGCCACGCAGGGTCCACCGCCCAATGTATTGCATATGCAATCTCTATTTGAGAAATAATTTTTTCCTGCGCTACCCGCTCTCAGAAGGAGCGTGGGTGACACATGAGCCGTCCGAATGGCTTTAAAGAACGAGTTCTGCTTCTCTTTTTTTGATTTTTTTATTATTGTACATCACAAACGTTGGATTTAAGGCTGGACGGCTTGGATCTCACCCACTTCCAGAGGAGGAAACGCTACCCGTATAGAACAATTACTACTATTTGAGACAGCTGAAGCATTTGAGCAGCTACAATGTAAAACTATTGTAGCACACAATGATAACACTTTACCCGCATTTGAAGCTTGTGGCAGCATTCTTGACCCAAACTCGACTTTTGGGGCCCCGAACATTCACGACTACTACAACTTGACAGCACCGAGGATGATTGCGGTATTTTTCGGTCAAAAAACACCACTTTGGGGAAATATTATTCAATCCTACCTGCAATTTTCAACCATGGCTTTCACAACCACCACCACTCTCCCAAACAGGGCCAAAAGTCCAACCATAGTTACTATGCAGGTTATATATAGCTCATCAAAGTTGAGTATTGGGTTTCCTTTTTCTCAAAAAGTGGTTGAATAAATATGCAAAAGTCCTATAATCAACATGAAATGTCAAAACAAAATGTCAAAACAAAAGTCTAGCCTTAGGCTTCGTTTGGCATAGCGGTGGCGGTCGTAAACTCAGGGGTTAAACCGTCATTCGTTAACGACCACCTAACAAACTCCATTCCTTTAACCATAAAAGTGCATGAAGTTCTTTAGGGGTGCGTTAACAATGACAGTTTAACCCTCATGTTCACGACCGTCACCACCGAGACAAACGGAGCGGAAGCCAAAACCCATAATTTTTTTGAAAGTTTCTTGCACATCTAAATATCTCCGGCCATTTCTCGATCTCTAGCTTCCCGAAGAATGCGGGGAGACTTCTATTTAGTGGTGTTCAACTACTTATAAACAGAAAAGACTTCATAACTCCAACATAGAAGTTGTCTTCGACTACTGTGACCTGCAACATGGTTTAAAAGACGGGATTCGTCAAATGATTCAGCGAGTTATTTACTGCCCGAGGCGCCTATACGCATCAACGGGGATGAACTACACGAAAACTTGCTATTAGTTTTTGAGTTAAGTATGAGATCTAGGTTTTCAATTGATCCCATGGATGTTCAAATCATAGTTATATCCATCTTTGCTTACAACAACATAACCCTTACTAGCTTGTGCACTACAATCTAAGGCAATGTTCTAGTTCTCTAATCATTTTATAAGCTTCAACTGGTCATATACTACCAGTCATTTACTTGAGGTGGCATGCAACATGGCTGTTTTGGAGACATCAAGTAAAGGCGATGGAGGTAGACGATGTGGGATAAATCATCAGACGAGCCACCGAGGGAAATTCCAAACCCGGGAATCAATCTGGGGACATAGCCACACACAATGCAGGTCCCACATATGACGTGGATTTGCTGGAATCAGGTCAACCAACATCATTTACCACACAACATGTGAAAGGGAACGAAAGATGCGAGGCTAATCATCAAATGACTTGAGCACAGAACACATGCACCAATGGAAAGAAAACCACCAACGATCGTATCCCAACACATGCACCAATGAAAAGAAAAAACTGGGGAGAAGAAAACAACACACGACATAAGCCTAATGACCGTGTGGGACAAAGGCAAACAACGAGAAAGATCATCCCAAATACATGACATAAGCCTAAGGGCCGTGTGGGACTAAGACGAACAACGAAAAAGATCATTCAACTCACTCTCATCCCAAACACTCACCCTCATGTGGAACAAATGTGAATATAGGCATAACATGACCATACACAAATACAAACAACAAGACAATAAAAACATAAAATGATTATAAAACAACATAAAAAATTCAGCATCGGCTAGAAGCGATAAAAATCAGAGGGGCAAATGTTGGAGTCGTTGGTAATCATCAAAAAAGTGAGGGCAACGGTTGATTTAGAGTAGCCAGGGGCAACTCTGCAATTAAAGAGTAAATCTGGAGCCAGAACTGTAGAGGAAGCCATCGTCGACTGGAACAGCTTACGCGGAATTGACGACGAGCAGAAGTAGCAGCTGACGACGTCTGCGACAGAAGCAGCTGCCAGGATTGCCAATGGAAGCAACTGTGGGGATAGTCGATGACAACAATCTACAAGAAGAGTATGGGAGGAGACGTCCCAGGCGGGATCTGCGATGAAAAACGTACACATGATCGACGATGACGATTGAAAGCGGAGAAGTAATCTTGAGGCAGGATCAACTAGAAGAGAAGACACGATGAGACTCCAACTGGGACTGTTGAAGGAGTAGGAGCCCGCAAGCTAAGTTGTGGATGTCGATATCAAGGTTGTTGTGGAAAAACGACAGGCTCGTCGGGAAGAGGGAGCGAAGCCCTCTGTCGCTGTTGTTGTCGGGATCAGACGCAGACATGGAGAGAAGAAACAAAGATTCCATCGTCGTTGTTGTTGTTGGCTGAGCAAAGGGGCACGACGAGACCAGCGAAAGAGCAGATCAACAAAACGGGAGAAGCGATTCCCCATAGAAAGCCCTCAGGCTTAGGTGAGCGGGCCGAATGGAGGAAATAAAAAGTCCTCTGATACCATTTTGGAAAGTAGAAAAGATAGTAGACGGTGTGTATAATTCTTCCGCATGGGGGTAATATATAGATGATTACAAAGACACTTAAAACTGTAAACATGGACTGATGATGCGTGACAAAACCCAACTACTCCTAAAGACTACATAATAATACCAAGCTAATAATTCCAACAGAATCAAAAGATTATCAAGATAAGATCACATTCAAAATAACAATATACTAAAAATTCTCCAAGTTTTTTTTGCTTCAATTTTTATTTATTGTGCTGGGACTAAGCGAAAAATACTAATTTTTCCTTTGAGTATGCGTGGACGACTTGTTAGTGAAAAGTAAGGGGTTCCCTCAACATCTCGAAGATCTTGTGAAGACCATCGCATGCTACAAAGGCATGACATGAGGTTGAACTCTGTAAAGTGTGTACGTGACATGTAAGAGGGTTGAAGTTAAGGGTACCTCTCCAAGGGCGACCACAAGATTGGTGTGTATATTGTGCTAAGACTATTCTACTAGAGCATCTTGGTCCTCTTGGATACATTACGGCTATTAAGCGGGGGTCTACCGGTCTCTCTTGTGATTGAGGCATCCCCCTTTCTCTAGTTACACGACAAATAAAGGAAAGTTCTTTGGCCACCTCTCCAAGCTTAGAACTACTTGACATCTTAATAGTTTAGGTAAAGACAGCAATAATAATTAAATAAGAGGAGTTATTTTTCCAATATTAATATTTAATTCAATTTGTAATTGGTGTCTAGTAAGGAAATTTATGACTAACTATTTGGGGAATAAAAATTACTCTCTAAATAAATATTAAAAAAGATTAAAAAAGTTAGAATTAATCTAAAAAAAATATTTACAAGATAATTGTTATTTCCCCTAGTGTTAACCTATCTTTTAGTAAAAGTGTAAATGAATTTTCTAATTATTGAATTATAAAGTAATTTATAATAAATTATCACCTTTAATCCATTAAGAGGATCCAATTTATTTTCTAATGGAAGTTAGCCATTCATTATGGAGGGTGTAGAGAAAACCTCAAACTTGTATATACTATCTCAATGATCAAATACAAGGTATGAATACACATTTATAGGAGGGAGAAAGAGAGAAGAGATCCCTATACATGATGTGGGACTAAATAGGAGAAAAGAAGAAAACTAAATAAATGGGCTCCAACATGGGCCTCTTTACATGGGTTTTTCCAACAGAGGGAAATTACAAATTCAAAAAATACTTCCGTAGGATACAACAACAACACTCAAGTCTTTATCCTTTGTCGCCATTGTGCCCTATCTTTTGTCATAATCTCACTAATGCCTAAGTACATCATGTCTTTCCTTATAGTTTTATTCCAAGTCTTTATTGGTCTACCCCTCCTGCGTTTAACATGCCTGGTGACTAGACTCTCACAACGCCTAACAGGTGCCTCTAATGGTCTCCTTTATACGTGTCCAAACCATCTTAGACGAGTCTCTCGCATCTTCTCTGCGATTGGTGCTACTCCTGTCTTATCCCTGATACATTCATTCCTAATTTTATCCAATCTCGTGTGTCCACACATCCACCTAAGCATTCTCATCTTCGTAACTCCCATTTTTTGCTCATGTACACAATTTACCGCCAAACACTTAGAACCAGAGAGCATCGCGGGTCTAATTGCAATACGTCAAACTTGCCTTTAAGTTTTAGTGGTACTTTACGATCACATAAGATCCCTGACGTGCCTCTCCACTTCAACCAACCCGCTTGGATTCTATGTGTCACATATTTATCAATACCTCCGTCCTTTTTGTACTGCTAAATTTAAGCTCTATATACTCCGTCTTTGCCCCGCTCAACCTAAAACCCTTCTTTTCTAAAGTATCTCGCCAAGATATAAGTTTTGCGTTTACACCCTCGCGCGTCTCATCAACCAAAACGATATCATCCACAAACAATAAACACCAAGGTATTGCTTGTTGGATATGTCTGGTGAGCTCATCTAAGATAAGGGTAAAGAGATAAGGGCTTAAAGCTGAACCTTGATGTAAGCCAACAGTGATAGGGAAATCCTGTGTTAATCCTCCAGATGTCCTCACCCTTGTCACTGAATTTGTATACATATCTTTGATTCTGTCAATATATGAAAAAAATATGTTTGCATATAAATACCAGAGGGTGGAACCTTACACATAGGCTTAAACTTTTGGGATAAATATAAAGGGTTATTTACCAGAACCTCCCCTCAAAGTTTGAAAGTTAGAGGGGTACTGTAATTTTAAAAGTTAGAGGGGTGCAAGTTGTAATTATACAAACTTCAAGGGGAGGTCCCGGTAAATTATATTGATTGATGATATATCTGGCCTGACATCCTTACTATTAAGGTTCGAGTTCAACAACATATTATAGATTAGGGGTGCAATTCTGGTGAGTTTGGATCAGTTCGACTGAAAACCAAGAATCGATCCATATTGCTTCAGTTCCATCATTTTAGAACCAGAACCGACCTATATATATTCAAAATTTAGAACCATACCCAAACCAAAAAGTTAGGTTTGGTTCCGGTTTGATTCTTGGTTCTAACCGATGACATAATTACAACTAAAAATTGCTTATAAAACTGCAAACAAAAATATTACTTTCCTACAGTTTTTTTACACAAAATTTTATTTTCTTATATGTTATCTATGTTCAACAATAAATCGATAGAATATTGTTATTGTAGAAATGACCTGAAACTTGTGTATATTGATTGAGTATATAAATACAAAGAGAGTATACAAATATATAGGAGAGAAAGAGAGGAAACAAATCCTATACAAGATGTGGGACTAAAGAGGAGAGAACAAGAAAATGGGCCCAAAACATGGGCCTAATACATGGGCTATTCTAACACTCCCCCGCAAGCTGGAGCGTACAAATCGTATGCACCAAGCTTGGACAAGCATTGATGGAAGGATGCTTTGGGAAGAGCCTTTGTGAGGACATCTGCAACTTGTTCTGTCCCTGGAACATGCTTTAAATCGAGCTTTTTCATTTGAACTTTCTCTCGAACGAAGTGGCAATCGACTTCAATGTGCTTCGTTCTTTCGTGGAAGACTGGGTTCTTGGCGATATGTATAGCCGCTTGGCTATCACAAAGAAGTAGAGCAGGAGAAGGTAATTTAACACCCAGGTCAGTGAGAAGACTTTCAAGCCATGTGAGTTCGGATACAACAGAAGTCATTGCGCGGTATTCTGCCTCAGCCGATGAGCGAGCAACGACCGCTTGTTTCTTGCTTCGCCATGTAACCAAATGTCCCCCAAAGTATGTGCAGAAACCACTAGTAGACCGCCGGTCATCAAGAGAGCCCGCATAGTCCGCATCGGAGTATGCCACTAAGGTAGGAGCAGACGAGGAAGTCCGGTACACAAGTCCTTGACCGGGGGCTGTTTTTAAGTACCTCAGAATGCGTTCAACAGCCAGAAGATGAGACTTGCGAGGATAATGCATGTATCGACTGACAAGACCAACAGCAAAGGAAATATCTGGTCGGGTAACAGTAAGATAGATCAACTTGCCAACAAGTCGTCGATAATATTCAGGGTTCTGGAGGAGAAGATCTGAGTCAGAAGCCTGAGCACACAACTTGTGGTTCACATCCATGGGGGTATCACATGGCTTACACCCTAAGAGGCCAGCATCATGAAGAAGATCAGTACAGTATTTCCGTTGAGATAGAATAAGGCCGTCCGGTCGCCTGACAACCTCAAGTCCCAGAAAATATCGCAGAGTCCCTAGGTCCTTTGTCTGAAAGACCGAGTTCAGATGTGCTTTGACTGCATGTATCCCTTGGGAGTCATCTCCTGTGATGATGATGTCATCAACATATACTAATAGAAGGACCGTCCCTGATGGTCGGTGACGAGTGAAGAGCGAGAAATCAGCCGAGCTACGGCTAAAGCCGACAGCGCGAAGTACTTTACTGAATTTCTCAAACCAGGCCCGTGGAGATTGTTTGAGACCATACAGAGCCTTGCGAAGGCGGCAAACCTGAGACTCCCCCGTGGTCTCAAACCCGGGCGGTTGTCGCATGTAGACCGTTTCCTGGAGATCCCCATTTAAGAACGCATTCTTAACATCAAGCTGAAAGAGAGGCCACCGGCGATGAACAGCGACAGAAAGGAGGACCCGAACGGTATTGAGCTTGGCGACCGGAGAAAAGGTTTCCTCATAGTCGAGCCCCGGTTGTTGAGTGAAGCCGCGAGCGACAAGGCGAGCCTTCAGACGGTCGATCGTCCCATCAGCAGCATGTTTGATGACAAAGACCCACTTGCACCCTACCGGTTTGTGACCCGGAGGGAGGGGGACAACGGACCAGGTCTGGTTAGCCCAGAGAGCAGACATCTCTTCTTCCATGGCTGCCCGCCAGCCCGGATGTTGAAGCGCCTCCTGTACAGAGTTAGGAACAGAAACCGAAGAAAGAGAAGTAGCAAAGGTGTGCAGAGGTGGAGAGAGGCGATGAAGAGAGACATAAGCCTCCAGAGGATGAGCAGTGGAGGGCGTTACCTGATCAGAGGGACGCGAAGCATCCATGGCAGAGGTCGGCGGCAGAGGGGCGACGGAACAGGGAGGGCGACGAGTGTAGACCCGGATAACGGGTGGTTTGGTGGTAGAAGGAGCGGGTGGAGGAGAGAGCGGGGGTGGTGGTGGAGTAGTAGGAATAACGGGACGAGGGATGGACGGCGGGAGAGGAGGCGGTGGTGGAGCAGTAGGGAAGGGAGCAGGAAAGAACGGTTCGTCTTCCCGGAAGGTAACGTCCGCAGAGACAGTGACCTTGCCGGTAGCGGGTGAGTAACAAACATAGCCCTTCTGGGTGTGGGAGTAGCCAACAAAGATGTGTTTCGCCGCCCTGGGGTCCAATTTATCGGTGGAGGGCCCGAGGCAGTGGACATAGCAGGTGCGGCCGAAGATACGGGGCGAGAGAGGGAAAGCCGGAGTGGAGGGAAACAATATGCTGAAGGGAGTCGCATAATTGAGGACAGAGGAAGGGAGGCGATTGATGAGAAAGCAGGCAGTGGAGACCGCAAAGTTCCAGTAGGCTTTAGGAACATGCATTTGAATCATGAGGGAGCGGGCAACATCCAATAAATGACGGTTCTTGCGTTCGGCAACCCCATTTTGTTGCGGGGTATACACACAAGAGGTTTGATGGAGAATCCCGTATTCCGTACATAAGGTGGTAAAGTCGTGGCTGGTGTACTCACGAGCGTTATCAGTTCGGAGAGTTTTGAGGGTGGTATGGAATTGTGTCCGGGTCTCGAGGACAAAGGCCCGAAACACCCGGGGAAGCTCGGAGCGTTCGCGAAGTAAGTAGAGCCACGTGGTGCGGGAATGATCATCAATAAAGGTTAGAAAATAACGATAACCACATATACTAGGAATCCGAAATGGTCCCCAAATATCCGAATGAACAAGATCAAAAGGAGCCGCACTCCGAGTACAATGGGAAGGAAACGAAGAACGTGGCTGTTTGCCGAGAATACATGAATCACACTGAAAAGAAGTAAAAGAAAGATCTGGAAGAGCCCGCTGGAGAACTGGCAGAGGGGCATGACCAAGGCGGCGATGCCAGGCTGTGGAGGAGACGGAAGACAGAGCGAGTGGAGAGGCATCGAGAAGGTAGAGCCAATTCCGCAGCTGACCTTTACCAATGGTAGTCCGCGTCCGTCGATCCTGTATAACAAAAGAAGAGGAAGTAAATATAACAGAACAATCCAAGTCACTCGTAAGACGCCCAACAGAGAGTAAGTTAAAAGGGGAACTCGGAACATGAAGAGCCGAGCGAAGAACGAGAGATGGGTGGATAGAAAGATCGGCCGAGCCGGAAACAGGAACCAGCGCCATATTGGCCACGGTGATGGACTTCGGATAAGGAGAACCCGAGTACTCGGCAGGTCGTTGCGAAGTAATGTGATGAGTAGCGCCAGAGTCCATAATCCAATCCGGGTTGTGGGAGAGACAAGCAGTACCTGTGTGAGAGACAGAGGCGACGGAGGCCGAGGGGGGGTTGAGCAGCCCCTGGAGATGTTGTAGCTGAAGACGGACGGTCTCGAGATCCGGAGGAGCATCAGTAACGGCAGAAGCCGTCGGGCGAGGGGGGTAGCCGAGTTTCTTGTAACAAGCCGCCTCAAGATGGCCATCCCGGCCGCAGAAGGAGCACTTTGGCCGGCCACGGCCGCCACGGCCACGGCCCCGCGAGCCCAACCGTCCCCCCCGAGTAGAAGGAGGAGGAGGAGAGGGTAAGAGCGGAGGGGCATGCTGAAGGAGAGCCGGTGGAGAAGGAGCAGGAGGATCTGGAGGAGGCGAGACCCGGAGAAGCATGGAGCAGACATCCGAAAAAGAGGGCGTAGTAGGAGCGGCCAGGACCTGAGCACGAAGACTGTGAAGATGAGAAGGAAGGCGAGCCATAAGGATGGCAATGCAAGCAGCTTCCTTCTGAGCCCGCTGAGCAGCAAGATCAGTGGTCGGCGGCTGGTGCTGGATCCAGGCTTCAGCAAGCGTTTTAGCCCGGGCGACAAACGAGGTCATATCTGAGGCGCCGCCAGTGTCAAGAGTGAAGAGATCGGTGAGGATGTCATAAAGATGTTGGAGGCTATCGCGGCCAGAATACAAGGAATGAAGCTCATCCCACATAGCCTTGGCGGTGTCGTGGTACATAGCCATTTGATAGGGCTCACCATCCAAGGAGTTCAGAATCCAAGTCTGAACACGACCGTCATTACGAAGCCAATCATCCGTAGGTGGAGAAGGAGGTGCCTGAGTAAGGTGCGGGAGAAGGCCCTTAGCCTGGAGAACCCGCCGAACAGAATGTACCCAAGGGATAAAGTTCTTCTTGCCAGAAAGAGAGATAGTAGTGATCCGGAGCTCGTCACGGAGGTCGACAGAACAGGCCGGGCGGTCTGGAGGACAAGCCGGAGGGACAGGGGGCGGGCTGGCCGCTGAGCTGGGAGAAGAACCAGAGGAAGTCATGGAGACAGGCCGCAACCCTTAGACAGCTAGGGAAGAGGGCCGCGGATAAAGAAACAAACCGGGCGGTCTGAGACAAGCCGCACGGGACGGAGACAAGTCGGGCGATCAGGCGACGGTAGAAGATCGCGACCAAGATGCAAGCAGGAAGGAGACAGCTCGCACGGTCAGGCAGATCGTATGCGCCGGACTGAGACAAGGTGTGCCGGACTGGGAGAAGTCGCGTCGGACTGAGACAAGTCGCGCGACTAGGAGAGAGGCCGGAGATCGCGACCAAGATGCAGGCGAGAAGAAGACAGCCCGCACGGTCAGGCAGATCTGAGCAGCGGACAGAGAAGGAGGCCGCGGCGAGAAGAGAGGCCGCGGCGGTCAGAGAAGGAGGCCGCGGTGAGAAGAGAGGCCGCGGCGGACAGAGAATACCAGGCCGCGGCGGACAGAAGAGAGACCGCGGCGGACAGAATAGAGGTCGCGACGGACAGAAGAGAGGTCGCGACTAGGAGAGAGGCCGCAGCGGACAGGAAGAAAGTGGTCCCACGGAGAGAGGAAATGCTATAAAAGCAGGAGGGGGGGGGGAAGGGGAAAGGTGGATCCACGGAGAGAAAATGAGGGCAGAGGAAGGCGGTCTGAAAGAGCAGGCCGCGAGGAAGCGCGGCTAGAAACCAAACAGGCCGCGAGAAACAAGCCGCGGGAGGAAGACCGCGAGAGTGTTTACACAGTGCGGTTAGACAGGGGCAAACCGCGAGAGTCGTAACCTCCCTCTGATACCATGTAGAAATGGCCTGAAACTTGTGTATATTGATTGAGTATATAAATACAAAGAGAGTATACAAATATATAGGAGAGAAAGAGAGGAAACAAATCCTATACAAGATGTGGGACTAAAGAGGAGAGAACAAGAAAATGGGCCCAAAACATGGGCCTAATACATGGGCTATTCTAACAGTTATTAATATAATTTTTGTTGCATAATATAGTGATAAATATATGAAGCTTAAATTTAGCAGTACAAGAAGGATAGATGACTACGTTATTGAAGAACCTTTAGTGAGTCAATATTTGTGTTCGTTTGATATTTTTGAAGGATGAAATTGGATCGAAAGGTTTTGAGAGGAAGGAATTGGGTCAATTCCAATTTTCGTGTTCATTTGGGGACTTTTTTTGGACGGAATTGGCTTTCACCCAAAACCCGTAGGTTTTGAGCCTTTAGAGATTAGGCTATCCACAAAACCGATCTAATTAGGTCGTTCTGCTGTTGTAGAAAACAAAAAAAGACGAGCTATGCAGTAGCAAACAAAAAGATGAGCAGCTGTTTGCGATCCCCTGCGATGAAAAAGACGAGGAGCTCTGCTCCAACGTTTCTTCTACTCCAGCGTTTATCTAGCTTTTGTTGAAGAGGAGCTCTGCTAAACCTTACTCCAAACAAAGGGGATAGATATCTGTGAGATGGGGCTCTGCTAACCCTAGGGGGAGAGATCTTACCGGGTTCATTCCTTTATGGTGTTCGGAACTGCGAAGGAGCTGGATCTCTGTGAGATGGAGCTTGTCCAAGAACTCTGCCAACGAAGAAGATGAACAAAAGCGAAAAAGGAATTTTTACCCCCAAAATTTTCATTTTTGAATCTTTCTATCACAAAACTTTCCTCCAAACGAAAAAAAAATTTGGTTTCGGCCCATTTCCAAAACCTACAATTTTTTTGTTTTTGACCTAAACCAATTCCCTCCATCTAAAACCCGTGAAACAAAGGCACCCTAATATCACTCACTCTCCTCCTTCCACTAAAAGAACTAGT
Organism: Platanthera guangdongensis; assembly: GCA_039583875.1. Taxonomy (NCBI): domain Eukaryota; kingdom Viridiplantae; phylum Streptophyta; class Magnoliopsida; order Asparagales; family Orchidaceae; genus Platanthera; species Platanthera guangdongensis. Next base: position 6,299,594 of record CM077156.1, read on the forward strand.
GAACTGGATACAAAATTGCTAATATGGTGCATATAAAAATATTACAAAGAAAACCATTGAAGAGGTTTACCTTCGAGACATCGTCAACAGATATGAGGATGAAACACCATCCAGTGAAGAGGATCAGCTCCATTTATATATTATCTAGCCTTGCAGCAGATTGTAACAATTCAGCAACCTAACAGAAACACACACAATAGTTATAGTACTCCTGAAGAATTTAGCACTAATAAATAGAAATGCGTACACCCTCAATAATTTGTTCATAAGCACAATTGTGAAATTATGCATGAAAACATATTCCAGTTCCTAATAAAAGTTAAAAAAGATTTCCTCAGTTGAAGTTAAAATCTTTACCTTCCAATTGATGATACAGTCCCGCATTGAAAAACTAAGTGTAGATATAGAAGTAGGCTAGGATCAACAGTACACTCTCATGTCACCCAATTACAAAATTGCATAGGTTAAAGGTCAAACACTCAGCATGTGATGGGGCGTGTGTGAATATAATCCCACATTGAGAAATACATGCAATTTTTTCCACTTAATGTAGATCTCGGGCTCCTCCATCTACGACCATTTGTTTTAGTTCTAACATGACACCAAAGCAGGCTAGGACAAACAATTGCTTCCGCCTGATCTTCCTCCTTCAGGTATCATCTTCTTCCTCTGCTCGGTTTTCACTGGCTTTCGTTGGTTTCCGCCTCCCGGATCAGCTACCGTGATTGAAGCTCGCGGCCGACTGTGCTGAACATCTCGATCTTCCTCACTGATTTTCGCTGGCTTTTCCTGATCTTTTCTGTGTCATATATATATATATATTGTTTTGTGTTGGATTTTGATGGTAGATCTAGATTTAAAAATGTATTTTGTGCTCTTTACTCGCTGGATTTCGATGGTAGATCTCATCTGTGATCTCAACTATGATCTCAACTGGGATGTTAGATTAAATTTATTCCCTCACATCAACTGTAAACTCAACTGGATTTCGTGCCCGCGATTTAATTAGTACATGAAAGTTATTTTTTCCATTAAGTTACGCGGGTCATTTCGTGCTTGAGATGAACTGATTCTCAGTAATGAGCAGGCTCTGGATAAATTTTTGCTGGTTTTTAATATCAAATTGGATGAGCAATGAATCTCAACTGTGATGAGCAGGCTTTGGTTTTTAATATCTATGCATTGTTATTTAAGATCAAGTTTCAATTCTAGCATCCATTTGACCTTTAATCAATTATTCGTGTCTGACTGACACTATAAATCAATATTCAAATGATATTTATAAAGCATTATATTGTATGAAGGTGTAATTTGTCCATTGTGAATGGTCAATTGTACGAAATATGAATTTTTAAAAATTTTAATTCCAGAAATCCAATTTCATCGTGCGGCCGAACATCTTTTATGTATCCAATTCGATTCACTGAATTCCATCCTGCAGCCGAACATCAGAATTAGTTATCTGCACAAAACCAATTCCTGCAGATATTGGTTTTCTGACCAAAGCCAATTCCAGAAAGTCAATATATGCGCGCCGAACAGACCCTAAGGGTTCCTTCATTTCATGGGTTTTTGATGGAGAGAATTGGTCTTGGTACACCTAATTTCAATATTTGTGTTCGTTTGATATTTTTGAAGGATGAAATTGGATCGATCGGTTTTGAGAGGAAGGAATTGAGTCAATTCTAATTTTCGTGTTCATTTGGGGCCCTTTTTGGATGGAATTGGCTTTCACCCAAAACCCGTAGGTTTTGAGCCTTTAGAGAATAGGCTATCCACAAAACCGACCTAATTTGGTTGGTTTTGCTGCCGTAGAAACAAAAAAGACGAGCTATGCAGTAGCAAACAAAAAGATGAACTGTAGCTGTGTGCGATCCCCTGCGACGAAAAAGACGAGGAGCTCTGCTCCAATGTTTCTTCTACTCCAATGTTTATCTAGCTTTTGTTGAAGAGGAGCTCTGCTAAACCTTCCTCCAAACGAAGGGGATGGATATCTCTGAGATGGGGCTCTGCTAACCCTAGGGGAGAGATCTTACCGGGTTCTTTTCCTTTATGGTGTTCGGGACTGCGAAGGGGCTGGATCTCTGCGAGATGGAGCTTGTCCAAGAACTCTGCTCGACGAAGAAGATGAGCAGAAGCAAAAAAAAGGAATTTTTACCCCCAAAATTTTTATTTTTGAATCTTTCTATCACAACATTTTCCGCCAAACGGACAAAAAATTTGGTTTCGGCCCATTTCCAAAACCTACAAATGTTTTGTTTTGGACCCAAACTAATTCCCTCCATCTAAAACCCGCGAAACAAACGCACCCTAATATCACTCACTCTCCTCCTTCCACTAAAAAAAACTAGTGAGCTGGATACAAAATTGCTAATACAGGTGCATATAAAAATATTATAAAGAAAACCAATTGAAGAGGTTTACCTTCGAGACATCGTCAACAGATATGAGGATGAAACATCATCCAGTGAAGAGGATCAGCTCCATTTATATATTATCTAGGCTTGCAGCAGATTGTAACAATTCAGCAACCTAACAGAAACACACACAATAGTTATAGTACTCCTGAAGAATTTAGCACTAATAAATAGAAATGCGTACACCCTCAATAATTTGTTCATAAGCACAATTGTGAAATTATGCATGAAAACATATTCCAGTTCCTAATAAAAGTTAAATAAGATTTCCTCAGTTGAAGTTAAAATCTTTACCTTCCAATTGATGATACAGTCCCGCATTGAAAAACTAAGTGTAGATATCAGAGTAGGCTAGGATCAACAGTCCACTCTCATGTCACCCAATTACAAAATTGCATAGGTTAAAGGTCAAACACTCAGCATGTGATGGGGCGTGTGTGAATATAATCCCACATTGAGAAATACATGCAATTTTTTCCACTTAATGTAGATCTCGGGCTCCTCCATCTACGACCATTTGTTTTAGTTCTAACATGACACCAAAGCAGGCTAGGACAAATAATTGTTTTCGCCTGATCTTCCTCCTTCAGGTATCATCTTCTTCCTCCGCTCGGTTTTCACTCGCTTTCGTTGGTTTCCGCCTCCCGGATCAGCTACCGTGATTGAAGCTCGCGGCCGACTGTGCTGAACATCTCGATCTTCCTCACTGATTTTCGCTGGCTTTTCCTGATCTTTTCTGTGTCATATATATATATATATTGTTTTGTGTTGGATTTTGATGGTAGATCTAGATTTAAAAATGTATTTTGTGCTCTTTACTCGCTGGATTTCGATGGTAGATCTCATCTGTGATCTCAACTATGATCTCAACTGGGATGTTAGATTAAATTTATTCCCTCACATCAAGTGTAAACTCAACTGGATTTCGTGCCCGCGATTTAATTAGTACATAAAAGTTATTTTTTCCATTAAGTTACGCGGGTCATTTCGTGCTTGAGATGAACTGATTCTCAGTAATGAGCAGGCTCTGGATAAATTTTTGCTGGTTTTTAATATCAAATTGGATGAGCAATGAATCTCAACTGTGATGAGCAGGCTTTGGTTTTTAATATCTATGCATTGTTATTTAAGATCAAGTTTCAATTCTAGCATCCATTTGACCTTTAATCAATTATTCGTGTCTGACTGACACTATAAATCAATATTCAAATGATATCTGTAAAGCATTATATTGTATGAAGGTGTAATTTGTCCATTGTGAATGGTCAATTTTACGAAATATGAATTTTTAAAAATTTTAATTCCAGAAATCCAATTTCATCGTGCGGCCGAACATCTTTTATGTATCAATTCCAATTCGATTCACTGAATTCCATCCTGCAGCCGAACATCAGAATTAGTTATCTGCACAAAACCAATTCCTGCAGATATTGGTTTTCTGAACCAAAGTCAATTCCAGAAAGTCAATATATGCGCGCCGAACAGACCCTAAGGGTTCCTTCATTTCATGGGTTTTCGATGGAGAGAATTGGTCTTGGTACACCTAATTTCAATATTTGTGTTCGTTTGATATTTTTGAAGGATGAAATTGGATCGATCGGTTTTGAGAGGAAGGAATTGAGTCAATTCTAATTTTCGTGTTCATTTGGGGCCCTTTTTGGATGGAATTGGCTTTCACCCAAAACCCGTAGGTTTTGAGCCTTTAGAGAATAGGCTATCCACAAAACCGACCTAATTTGGTTGGTTTTGCTGCCGTAGAAACAAAAAAGACGAGCTATGCAGTAGCAAACAAAAAGATGAATTGTAGCTGTGTGCGATCCCCTGCGACGAAAAAGACGAGGAGCTCTGCTCCAATGTTTCTTCTACTCCAATGTTTATCTAGCTTTTGTTGAAGAGGAGCTCTGCTAAACCTTCCTCCAAACGAAGGGGATGGATATCTCTGAGATGGGGCTCTGCTAACCCTAGGGGGAGAGATCTTACCGGGTTCTTTTCCTTTATGGTGTTCGGGACTGCGAAGGGGCTGGATCTCTGCGAGATGGAGCTTGTCCAAGAACTCTGCTCGACGAAGAAGATGAGCAGAAGCAAAAAAAGGAATTTTTACCCCCAAAATTTTTATTTTTGAATCTTTCTATCACAACATTTTCCTCCAAACGAACAAAAAATTTGGTTTCGGCCCATTTCCAAAACCTACAAATGTTTTGTTTTGGACCCAAACTAATTCCCTCCATCTAAAACCCGCGAAACAAACGCACCCTAATATCACTCACTCTCCTCCTTCCACTAAAAAAAACTAGTGAGCTGGATACAAAATTGCTAATACAGTGCACATAAAAATATTATAAAGAAAACCATTGAAGAGGTTTACCTTCGAGACATCGTCAACAGATATGAGATGAAACACCATCCAGTGAAGAGGATCAGCTCCATTTATATATTATCTAGGCTTGCAGCAGATTGTAACAATTCAGCAACCTAACAGAAACACACACAATAGTTATAGTACTCCTGAAGAATTTAGCACTAATAAATAGAAATGCGTACACCCTCAATAATTTGTTCATAAGCACAATTGTGAAATTATGCATGAAAACATATTCCAGTTCCTAATAAAAGTTAAATAAGATTTCCTCAGTTGAAGTTAAAATCTTTACCTTCCAATTGATGATACAGTCCCGCATTGAAAAACTAAGTGTAGATATCAGAGTAGGCTAGGATCAACAGTCCACTCTCATGTCACCCAATTACAAAATTGCATAGGTTAAAGGTCAAACACTCAGCATGTGATGGGGCGTGTGTGAATATAATCCCACATTGAGAAATACATGCAATTTTTCCACTTAATGTAGATCTCGGGCTCCTCCATCTACGACCATTTGTTTTAGTTCTAACATGACACCAAAGCAGGCTAGGACAAATAATTGTTTCCGCCTGATCTTCCTCCTTCAGGTATCATCTTCTTCCTCCGCTCGGTTTTCACTCGCTTTCGTTGGTTTCCGCCTCCCGGATCAGCTACCGTGATTGAAGCTCGCGGCCGACTGTGCTGAACATCTCGATCTTCCTCACTGATTTTCGCTGGCTTTTCCTGATCTTTTCTGTGTCATATATATATATATATATATTGTTTTGTGTTGGATTTTGATGGTAGATCTAGATTTAAAAATGTATTTTGTGCTCTTTACTCGCTGGATTTCGATGGTAGATCTCATCTGTGATCTCAACTATGATCTCAACTGGGATGTTAGATTAAATTTATTCCCTCACATCAAGTGTAAACTCAACTGGATTTCGTGCCCGCGATTTAATTAGTACATGAAAGTTATTTTTTCCATTAAGTTACGCGGGTCATTTCGTGCTTGAGATGAACTGATTCTCAGTAATGAGCAGGCTCTGGATAAATTTTTGCTGGTTTTTAATATCAAATTGGATGAGCAATGAATCTCAACTGTGATGAGCAGGCTTTGGTTTTTAATATCTATGCATTGTTATTTAAGATCAAGTTTCAATTCTAGCATCCATTTGACCTTTAATCAATTATTCGTGTCTGACTAACACTATAAATCAATATTCAAATGATATCTGTAAAACATTATATTGTATGAAGGTGTAATTTGTCCATTGTGAATGGTCAATTTTACGAAATATGAATTTTTAAAAATTTTAATTCCAGAAATCCAATTTCATCGTGCGGCCGAACATCTTTTATGTATCAATTCCAATTCGATTCACTGAATTCCATCCTGCAGCCGAACATCAGAATTAGTTATCTGCACAAAACCAATTCCTGCAGATATTGGTTTTCTGAACAAAGTCAATTCCAGAAAGCCAATATATGCGCGCCGAACAGACCCTAAGGGTTCCTTCATTTCATGGGTTTTCGATGGAGAGAATTGGTCTTGGTACACCTAATTTCAATATTTGTGTTCGTTTGATATTTTTGAAGGATGAAATTGGATCGATCGGTTTTGAGAGGAAGGAATTGAGTCAATTCTAATTTTCGTGTTCATTTGGGGCCTTTTTTGGATGGAATTGGCTTTCACCCAAAACGCGTAGGTTTTGAGCCTTTAGAGAATAGGCTATCCACAAAACCGACCTAATTTGGTTGGTTTTGCTGCCGTAGAAACAAAAAAGACGAGCTATGCAGTAGCAAACAAAAAGATGAATTGTAGCTGTGTGCGATCCCCTGCGACGAAAAAGACGAGGAGCTCTGCTCCAATGTTTCTTCTACTCCAATGTTTATCTAGCTTTTGTTGAAGAGGAGCTCTGCTAAACCTTCCTCCAAACGAAGGGGATGGATATCTGTGAGATGGGGCTCTGCTAACCCTAGGGGGAGAGATCTTACCGGGTTCTTTTCCTTTATGGTGTTCGGGACTGCGAAGGGGCTGGATCTCTGCGAGATGGAGCTTGTCCAAGAACTCTGCTCGACGAAGAAGATGAACAGAAGCAAAAAAAGGAATTTTTACCCCCAAAATTTTTATTTTTGAATCTTTCTATCACAACATTTTCCTCCAAACGAACAAAAAATTTGGTTTCGGCCCATTTCCAAAACCTACAAATGTTTTGTTTTGGACCAAAACCAATTCCCTCCATCTAAAACACGCGAAACAAACGCACCCTAATATCACTCACTCTCCTCCTTCCACTAAAAAAAACTAGTGAGCTGGATACAAAATTGCTAATACGGTGCATATAAAAATATTATAAAGAAAACAATTGAAGAGGTTTACCTTCGAGACATCGTCAACAGATATGAGGATGAAACATCATCCAGTGAAGAGGATCAGCTCCATTTATATATTATCTAGCCTTGCAGCAGATTGTAACAATTCAGCAACCTAACAGAAACACACACAATAGTTATAGTACTCCTGAAGAATTTAGCACTAATAAATAGAAATGCGTACACCCTCAATAATTTGTTCATAAGCACAATTGTGAAATTATGCATGAAAACATATTCCAGTTCCTAATAAAAGTTAAATAAGATTTCCTCAGTTGAAGTTAAAATCTTTACCTTCCAATTGATGATACAGTCCCGCATTGAAAAACTAAGTGTAGATATCAGAGTAGGCTAGGATCAACAGTCCACTCTCATGTCACCCAATTACAAAATTGCATAGGTTAAAGGTCAAACACTCAGCATGTGATGGGGCGTGTGTGAATATAATCCCACATTGAGAAATACATGCAATTTTTTCCACTTAATGTAGATCTCGGGCTCCTCCATCTACGACCATTTGTTTTAGTTCTAACATGACACCAAAGCAGGCTAGGACAAATAATTGCTTTCGCCTGATCTTCCTCCTTCAGGTATCATCTTCTTCCTCCGCTCGGTTTTCACTCGCTTTCGTTGGTTTCCGCCTCCCGGATCAGCTACCGTGATTGAAGCTCGCGGCCGACTGTGCTGAACATCTCGATCTTCCTCACTGATTTTCGCTGGCTTTTCCTGATCTTTTCTGTGTCATATATATATATATATATTGTTTTGTGTTGGATTTTGATGGTAGATCTAGATTTAAAAATGTATTTTGTGCTCTTTACTCGCTGGATTTCGATGGTAGATCTCATCTGTGATCTCAACTATGATCTCAACTGGGATGTTAGATTAAATTTATTCCCTCACATCAATTGTAAACTCAACTGGATTTCGTGCCCGCGATTTAATTAGTACATAAAAGTTATTTTTTCCATTAAGTTACGCGGGTCATTTCGTGTTTGAGATGAACTGATTCTCAGTAATGAGCAGGCTCTGGATAAATTTTTGCTGGTTTTTAATATCAAATTGGATGAGCAATGAATCTCAACTGTGATGAGCAGGCTTTGGTTTTTAATATCTATGCATTGTTATTTAAGATCAAGTTTCAATTCTATCATCCATTTGACCTTTAATCAATTATTCGTGTCTGACTGACACTATAAATCAATATTCAAATGATATCTATAAAGCATTATATTGTATGAAGGTGTAATTTGTCCATTGTGAATGGTCAATTTTACGAAATATGAATTTTTAAAAATTTTAATTCCAGAAATCCAATTTCATCGTGCGGCCGAACATCTTTTATGTATCAATTCCAATTCGATTCACTGAATTTCATCCTGCAGCCGAACATCAGAATTAGTTATCTGCACAAAATCAATTCCTGCAGATATTGGTTTTCTGACCAAAGCCAATTCCAGAAAGCCAATATATGCGTGCCGAACAGACCCTAAGGGTTCCTTCATTTCATGGGTTTTCGATGGAGAGAATTGGTCTTGGTACACCTAATTTCAATATTTGTGTTTGTTTGATATTTTTGAAGGATGAAATTGGATCGATCGGTTTTGAGAGGAAGGAATTGAGTCAATTCCAATTTTCGTGTTCATTTGGGGCCCTTTTTGGATGGAATTGGCTTTCACCCAAAACCCGTAGGTTTTGAGCCTTTAGAGAATAGGCTATCCACAAAACCGACCTAATTTGGTTGGTTTTGCTGCCGTAGAAACAAAAAAGACGAGCTATGCAGTAGCAAACAAAAAGATGAACTATAGCTGTGTGCGATCCCCTGCGACGAAAAAGACGAGGAGCTCTGCTCCAATGTTTCTTCTACTCCAATGTTTATCTAGCTTTTGTTGAAGAGGAGCTCTACTAAACCTTCCTCCAAACGAAGGGGATGGATATCTGTGAGATGGGGCTCTGCTAACCCTAGGGGGAGAGATCTTACCGGGTTCTTTTCCTTTATGGTGTTCGGGACTGCGAAGGGGCTGGATCTCTGCGAGATGGAGCTTGTCCAAGAACTCTGCTTGACGAAGAAGATGAACAGAAGCAAAAAAAGGAATTTTTACCCCCCAAATTTTTATTTTTGAATCTTTCTATCACAACATTTTCCTCCAAACGAACAAAAAATTTGGTTTTGGCCCATTTCCAAAACCTACAAATGTTTTGTTTTGGACCAAAACCAATTCCCTCCATCTAAAACCCGCGAAACAAACGCACCCTAATATCACTCACTCTCCTCCTTCCACTAAAAAAAAACTAGTGAGCTGGATACAAAATTGCTAATACGGTGCATATAAAAATATTATAAAGAAAACCATTGAAGAGGTTTACCTTCGAGACATCGTCAACAGATATGAGGATGAAACACCATCCAGTGAAGAGGATCAGCTCCATTTATACATTATTTAGCCTTGTAGCAGATTGTAACAATTCAGCAACCTAACAGAAACACACACAATAGTTACAGTACTCCTGAAGAATTTAGCACTAATAAATAGAAATGCATACACCCTCAATAATTTGTTCATAAACACAATTGTCAAATTATGCATGGAAACATATTCCAGTTCCTAATAAAAGTTAAATAAGATTTCCTCAGTTGAAGTTAAAATCTTTACCTTCCAATTGATGATACAGTCCCACATTGAAAAACCAAGTGTAGATATCAGAGTAGGCTACTATCAACAGTCCACTCTCACGTCACCCAATTGCAAAATTGCATAGGTTAAAGATCAAACACTCAGCAAGTGATGGGGCGTGTGTGAATATAATCCCACATCGAGAAATACATGTAATTTTTTCCACTTAATGTAGATCTCGGGTTCCTCCATCTACAACCATTTGTTTTAGTTCTAACATGATACCAAAGTAGGTGTTGCAGTAATGACACATCTTCCCTTTCTTGGCCGACGTCTTTTTTGAAAACCGCTCAATTCGTGACTCCTCATTTTTATGAATTTCTCAAATTCCAGCAATTATGGAGGAGTATTAGTGGCAGAATACATTTTCTTTCAAACAATGGAGGAGATTTTTTGGAAGGAGATTTTTTCTCCTTCCTTGATTTGATCCAGCCGGCCCCACCTTCCTTTTTTACCTGATTTATGGTTCTTCAAGCCTATATAAAGAGGGGGCCGGTTTTCCCCAAGGATGCAGGATTTCAGGCAAGCAGGAGAACGCAGAGGAGGTCGACCGGCTTTGGCCGAACCCGGGGGTTCTTCCCGGTTGCAACCACGTGTGTATTTTTTTTGGTCGGCGGCCTCCATCCTTGTCGTCGAGCTTCTTCTTTGCTGCAGCTTTGCCGATGGGCTTCATCCTTACTGCAGCGTGCTCGGCTCTCGACCGCCGACTCTTCTTCTCTTGCTGCTAGTTTTCTTTCTCGTCACATCGTGTACGGACGGATCTTGGAGGATTCTCTCTCGGTTTATTTTTTTCTTCCATTATACCCATATTATATGTTTGAAAAAGAAAATAAAAATTCTTTGTCTGCACAGTGGACGTACCCATTTTCAATTTCGTGGAACCACTTTTAATTTGGTGTTTTTTGTCTGTGGTGATTTCTTATTGTTTCGTGTTTATCGTTCTTAGTAACCAATTTTTTGTTGTTAGATTATTTTTGCAGATCTGAAAATTATCTGTCTGGACCGATTTTTCATAACAAGTAGGCTAGGATAAACAATTCACTTTCAGGTCACCCAATTAAAAATGTGCATGTGTTGAGGTCAAACCCGCATCACGTGAAAGAGTGTGTTGAGAATATAATCCCACATCAGGAAACCCATACATTAAATATAGATTTCCGATTTCTCCACCTACAACCAATTGACTAAGGGTGGATGCTTAGGCTCTAACAAGTCAAACACCTTGGTGTAGAATAAGCTCACCAGGAAAGTTACTTGAAATATTCTTCACATAACCATGAAGGTAAACTAAAATTACGTGTCTTGTTAACATATACAACAACAACACTCGAGCCTTTATCCCACTATGGTGGGGTCGGCTATATGGATCCTATGTCGCCATTGTGCCCTATTTTTTGTCATAATCTCACTAATGTCTAAATACATCATATCTTGTCAACAGATACCATCAATAATCTTCCACAATCAATTGCTTCACAATAAGAATAGACCATGTGATTTGGGATCTATTTGGCATTCCGGTTTTGATTCAGCGGCATTTTTGATTCACCTCACCGGAGAAATAAAAGTGTTGAATAACCTTCATTTTGTAGCTTTGGTGCAATGAGAAAGACATGAAACTTCATTTTGAGCTGTAGTCCTCACTGGAGCTTCATTTTCCACTTGAGCCGCCCACCGCTCTCTCAAAGGAGTGCCATGGCATGTCTATAGCTCCATCACCAGTAATCCCCACAAGTACAGGAACCATCTTTGAAATGATGAAAGCGATTCGCATCTCGAACGATTATTTCTCGATCCACAACCTTCGATATAAGCTTAGTAGCGGAATGACAATTGACACAAGCACGGAGATTCTTAGTAATCCGAAGTGTCGTTCCAGGAGAAGTGCAGATAAGACCATACGCCATTGCGATCCTCTCGCTGTGATTGCACAATGAAACCTCTTTCTCCTCTGAGCCCAAGTCATGCAGAATAGAGTCAGTATGGGGTAAGAATCCAGCCTTCTTCAATTTCCTCTCCAGTTCCTCCATCATTTCAAATATTTCTTTTGATCTTGGGTGAGACTTGTCCCCAGCATAAAAAGATTGGATTTTTCCATCAATTTCAATAGAGCTGAGTCCCATAGATTTAATTGCTTTTTTGTCCTTCATTAGTACTCGAACACTCGCAACTTCTTTCCATAATCCGGCGGAAGCATAAATATTGGAAAGCTGAACATAATGCCCCGCATTCCATGGTTCTAGTGCGAAAACTCTATCTGCTGCATACTTTCCTAGCTCAACATCTCCATGAATCCTGCATGCATTCAGCAAAGCCCCCCACACAGTTACCTCTGGCGCCATTGGCATTTCTCGGATAAACCCGTAGGCTTCTTCGAGGTGTCCGGCACGAGAAAGAAGATCTACGATGCATGCATAATGCTGATGTCGAGGCTCTATTCCATGGTTTCGCATCGAATTGAAATATCCACGACCTTCTTCGACCAATCCCGCGTGCTTGCACGCTGAAAGAAGTCCGACAAATGTGACATCGTTTGGCCTAATCCGAGATCGAATCATCTCATGGAAAAGATCGATCGCTTCCTTTCCCTGGCCATATAATCCATACCCCATGATCATGGCACTCCAGACGACGACATCTCTGTGAGGAATACTATCAAACACCTTGCGGGCTAAGACTACGCTACCGCACTTTGCATACATGTCGATAATGGCGGTTTTGACGAAGATATCGTTCTTTAACTCGCTAATAGTAACGAATTCCCACATCCAGCTTGCGGCTACGAGAGATCCGAGTTGAGAAAAAGATAGAATAGCTGATCGCAATGTGATTGAATCCGGGTTGACTTTCGTAGAGATCAACTTCTTGAACAGCTCCACAGCTTCTTCGGCATGGCCGTTCTTGGCATACCCGGAGATCATCGAGTTCCAGAGGATGAGTTCCGGCGAAAATACCCGGTCAAAAATCGATCTTGCGGTATGGACTTGACCACATTTTGCATACATAGAAGTCAATGTAATGAGCAAATCAAGTTCTTCTTCAAGCCCAAACTTCACCACTAAGCCATGGACGGATCTTCCCTGTTCAAAATCTCCAACGTCTATATGAGCCTTCAAAACACTAACCAGCGCTATGAAGTCTGGAACGACAGGAGAAGTCAACCTCATTGTTTGAAAAATGTGAAGAGCGTCAAGAGGAAAGCCATTCTGTGCATAACCTGATATAAGAGAGGTCCAAGAGACCACATTTCGGTGGGACAATTGATCGAACACCTGGCGGGCAGTTGAAATTTCGCCGAACCTTGAATACATCACGATGACTCCGTTCTGGATGAAAGTGGCGGAATCGAATCCGAGGAGGATGGTGTGGGCGTGGACGGCGCAGCCGAAGGGAATGGCTTGGAGATTAGTGCAGGCTTTGATGATGCAGGGGAGAGTCAAGTTGTTTGGGAGATGGCCGTTTCGAAAAATGTTGATGTAGAATTGAATAACTTGGGAGAAGGAGCGGCGGTCGGAGAGGTTGCGGATGGATTGGTTGAAGGCGGCAAGCTCCGGCGGGGAGATTTCGTCGAGCAGGTGATGAGCAAGTGAGCAAAATATGTGGCGGCGGCGGGATATCCAGAAAGGAGAGGAATTGGAGAGCTGGGGACGAAGGAATTGGAGAAACGGGGGAGAGAAGAAAGCCCGCAAAAGCATCTCCCAATCATCGTTCAAAATTCCAGCTTTTCAGCGCGTTTTAGGCTTTGGGTTTGTTTGGCGCAGCTCTGGCGGCTGGAAAATCTCTAATCCAGCCGCCAGAGCTGCTTTATATGTGTTTGAGACAGCTCCCTGTGAAGAGATTTTCAAAAATCTGGAGCTGTTTTGTAGCTTTTCAGAAATCTTCCTCCCCCCAGCTTCTGCTCTTGCAAAATAGCTTTCTCTTTCACAGGTTTTGGAAATCTAATGGGTTCTTCAGTTGGAACATGCTTAGAGGTCGGACGACCTTCCTCCGGCAATTCCGAGCCCCTGACGGCCTTCCTCCGGCAATTTCGAGCCCCCGACGTCCTTCCTCGGGCGATTCCGAGCGCACTTCTGCACAGAATACCCAAACACTCTGCAGCTTTTCAGAACTGCTCCCCAGAAATCTATTTTAAAACAGCTCTATCCGGACAACAGCTTTTCAATCCGCCAGAGCTGTCCCAAACAGAGCCTTTGTTTGGTTTGAGGTTTTGCTCCGGCGGTGGAATTGGAGGGGGGAGGTTGCGGTTGAAATCCCACTGTTTTACTTTATTTCCCATGGCTCGGCGGGTGCACATGGAGCAAACACCGCCGCTGATCATTTGGTTACCCGCCGTGCGGCGGCGTTTGTCCCAAACAGAGAGCTCCGAACGCTGCACCAAACGAAGTCTTAATATGTGTATAAGGCTCCATTTGGGGACTTATTTTCTCCTGTCAAGCGGTTACGACCGTTTGGGGACTTATGTAGGTCGTAACCGCTTGACCGGTGAAAATAAGTACTCCCAAACGCAGCCTAAGGCTTCCATTCGTGTTTTAATATTCTGTGGTATTTGGAATTCAAAGATACAGTTGTATTTTCACTAATAATCCGACTGTCGAATCGCAGATTGGATAGCAGATCTTCTCGTGCACGGAACAGTAATACGCGCATATAATGTACCAAAAAAAATTCCCCGTTTGGCTCGGCTTTTTTGCTACTCATAAAGTTTATGTTTGGTATGACAACCGACCGCTACCGAGACTAGTTTTGAACATAAAAATGAATAAAGTTTGATAAATGAGATTGCCGGTCGTTCTGAACGACGGTTTATAACTATTATGTTCACGATTGCTACTGCAGCGCCAAATTGAGCCCTAAGATTTTTGTCTCCCCCAATCTCGCTTGCAGTTTAATTTCTTTTCGATACATATTTTTGACGATTTCCCCCTCCTTCCTTCCGACAGCTGGCGGGGCTTGGCTTGTAGTCGTTTATACGACGTCAACGGCTTCGAAGTCCCTCTATCCCTGAGTCTGACGGCTGGACTTGAAGTCGGACGCCCTCCTTCCCCTCCTGTGACTGGCATAGGTGTGATTTGGCCTTAAATCTTCACCACTCCTCCCTTCCGGCGGCTGGCGAGGCTTGGAGCAAAGGTTTCACATAATCTCATGATTTATAATTTCATTTTAATACAAGACAGGAAAATAGACACCAGAATTGAATTTTGAACATTTTTTACCTTTTCTTTTATTAATAGTGTTTTTTGACGTCATTTTTTTCTTATATGAGAATGTTTAACATACAAAGAAATCATATCTTTTAATTTTTTTTTTAATTTTTCAATGAAATAGACATTTTTTATAATTGGTGTGCCCATAAATTATTCGTGTGTACATTAGTGAATTTAGCTGTACATAAATTTTAGTTGTCCATAGACATATTTGATGTGCCCATAACACAGCTTAAAGACGAATGTCGAGCAACAATGGCTTTTGAACTCCTATAAAATATAATTAAATTATATTTTGACACTTCAATTATGAGATTTATTTGATAAAATATATTTAAATTATATTTTAATATTTAAACTAAATTTATTATGGTACCTGCATGTATAATTTTTTTTATTTTTTATTGCTCGAGTAGGCTATGACTAGCAAAGAATGAGGAATGCACGCAATGAAAGAAATAGACCCGCGCCCGAATCAGGGCCGGTAGATTTTTGTATTGGACAATTCATGACAAAGGGGTATAGTGCCTTGTTTAAAAATGGTGAGCATGCACGCAATGAAAGAAAATTGCATTTCATTGCATTGCACAACATAAAATTCTTATCATATAAATTTGTATGAACACTTTCATATGATGAGTTACTTTATGTTGTGTCTGATTCTTAACTTATAAATTTGTATTGACACTTTTATAAGTTTAATTCAATTACGTACTTATGATATTATACTACTAGTCTTTTATGCTCTTACTCACAGGTTGTTGTTACTTATTCTTACTGTACTTACATTACTATTGATGTCATTATTAATTGCTAGCTTAGTGCTTACCACCTGCTATACTTGTACTCGGTGAATATATATTGCCCCCTCTTTCTTTCCTCCCGCCATGTGCCTAAGAGTCGTCGGGGTGAGTGAATGTGAAGTTACTTAGTTTTTATGACTAACGGTTACTACACACAATTTTTTTGAAGGACACCCCGCAGGAGAAGCAGCAACAGTGCCCCGTGCAGGAGGGCATCCAGGCAAGGTAGACACGGTCTGATGCTACGTTGCCTTCGCTACCCTCAGTGATAGATGTGAACAAGCATTTTTCTTGTAGCCCTTCGGGTCATTTTGTACTCTGATATTTGCATAAGCTTTTGTGTAGCTTCCTGAATATTGTTTATTTTTGCACTTTTACTTATTGTGGATCATAACTTATGTGTTTTTCATTGACGGGTTGCCAGTGTGATATTGGAAATTAGCCGTTAGAATAGGCGCCTTGTGATATATATCAGCCTGTGTGGTGACGTTACTGCAAGACGGCTGTTCTGGGCATAAGGCTCCCCTCGACCGTGTCTTGTGTTCCGAGAGGGGGGTTTTACATGATGTATATACTTCTGTGTGTGTGTAAAACTGAGTGAGTAGAAATGATATAGAAGCAAACTACTTGTGAGTTCTGTGTGTGTTGCTCGAAGCATCCAGATGTGGATCTAAGTGGAATCCCCTACTTGTAGCCCCTAGGTGGGTATAAATAGGAAAACTCTTAGGAGTTACTACGGGTATGGGTTAACCGTATACCCAAACTGACATGTTATGCCTCCGAACCTGTTATTCGTCCAAATATACACTAACAGTCTCCTCCTATATTTGTGACAAATAACTTGTACGTTTCGGAGTACAGAAAGTGGAGAATATCAAAATAAATTTCTGACTTTACACATTCCATAAGAGTTAGCACAATTTAACATAAAACATGAACATAAGTTTTAAACAATAACATAAAACATCACAAAAAATATAAATGTGCTACTTCATAACAAATAAGTCTGGAAAATAAAAAAAATGACTACAGATAAACGTGTAACAATTCTACTCAGAGAGTAGATCATCATCATCTATGTCAAAATCCACTTTCTCTCCTCCATCTTCACCAGTACCTACAAGGAATTTCATGAGTCAGACTCTATGAATTCATAAACATATGCAGTGACGTATCAAAGTAAACTAGCTCTACCTAAATGAGCTTAGCACTTGTAGCAGTAGTGAAGTAACACTGTCAGCATCTCTATCCAGTCTAGCTAGGACCAGTCAAGTTTTGATTTTAATAAACCAAATGTTGTTATCTAACGCATTAGTGACCACTATGTACCTCATCATATGATTTGGCACACCGTCATTTACAACATTATCAAATGTGGAATAATGTGCTATGATTACTAATGTTAGATTAACTCATACAATGACTTTCTATTCTCAGTTGAATAATTCTCAAATAAGCTTACAATGAGAAAGATGTTAAGTCATCAGGTGTGGATTGACTAGCATCTAACCATCTTGGGCTTTCATCAATAAATTATTTGGGGTTTTCAGTCTGTTATTAGATGCTTGAATGTTGCGACTATAGGTTCTTGCTATAAAAACATAAACATAGGAAGAGGTTTCATATTTCTATGAACCTTAATCCCATCTCCCCTGATATTTTAATTGTGAGAACTCTATTTAAGCCCTTTGTCAAGGCGTCTGCTATATTATCTTTTGACCTCACATCAATGAGGTTCACAATCGCTTGACTCGTAAGGGATGTCAACCAGGCTTGTTTCATCCGTAGTTGCCTTCTTTTGCTAGTGAACAAAGTGTTTGTATCAATCATTTTAGTAGTCCGATTGTCGCAGTAATCTGCAACAGAACTCAACTTCAGGCTCGACAGTGGAATGTCCATCACCAAATCTCTTATCCACTCTGCTTCTTCTCCCACTGAAGCTAGAGCGTAGAGTTCGGATTCCATAGAAGACAGTGCAATACATAATTACCTCTTGGACTTCCAGGCTACAGCTGCTCCTCCTACTGTGAATATAAATCCACTAGTAGACATGCTGTCATTTAATTCTGAGCACCATGATGCATCAGAATATCCTTCCAAAACTAGAGGATGACCATGGTAACATAAAGCATAAGTTTAGGTGTGTTTAGGTATCGCATCAGCCTATCGAGGGCATCACAATGGTCTTGGCTAGGATTACTAGCGAATCTGCTTAACATGCCGACCGTAAAGGCTATGTCAGGTCTTGTCCAGACCATAGCATACATGAGACTACCAATCAGTTTAACATAATCTAACTGTCTAATCGCAGCTCCATCATTGGGCTTCAAGCGATTATTATAATCGTAAGGTGTCTCCGCTGCTCTACGTTCACTGTATCCCCACGTATCCAACATGGACGTTATATAGTGGCTTTGACTTAGGGAAATTCCATTTTTCCCAAAGCTCACTTGCATGCCTAGTATAGTCTCAGCTACACCTAGGTCTTTAATGTTAAATTCCTTCATTAGTTCGGACTTAACGTCATCCACTACGGATTGATCAGAACTAAGAATCAGCATATCATCAACATATAAACATATTATAGCGACTTTGTTCGATCTATGACGTATGTAAAGACATTTGTCCGAGAGACACGACATAAATCTCATGTTCCTTACACTATAGTCAAACTTCTCATGTCATAATTTTGGTGCTTGTTTTAGTCCGTATAGCGACTTGATTAACTTATAGACCTTACTTTTGTGACCGTCTACGATGAAGCCTTCAGGTTGGCTCATGTATATTTCTTCGGTCAGATCTCCGTTCAAAAACGCAGTCTTAACATCCATTTGATGAACAATAAAGTTTTCAATAGATGCAATAGCAAGGAGTATCCTAATGGTTGCTAAGTGACACACTGGTGAATATACATCAAAGTAATCCACCTCACTCACTTGTGTGAAACCTTTAGCCACCAGGCACGCTTTATACTTAGCTACACTACCATTAGGATTGAGCTTCTTTTTCAGAACTCACTTACACCCTATAGTTTTAGCCCCTTTTGGCTTATCAACCAACGTCCAGGTGTTGTTCTGAAGCAAATAGTTCAACTCTTCATCAATAGCCTCTTTCTAGAGTAGGGAATCCCTCGATCTCATCACGTCCTTATAGGTGGATGGATCGGCCTCAACGTGGTAAGTGACAAAGTCACTATCAAAGGTTCTGAGAGTTCGCTCTTTCACCGAAGTCCATCTAGACTTTAGGACATTATTATCTACCGGGACTGAATAGGAGGTGCTCGGTCCTGATTCAGGTTCTTCCTCAGTTATAGTTGCTTGCATTCCTGAGATTATCAAGTTCTTATCCTTAAGAAACTTATCCTCAAAAAACACAACATCCCTAGATTCAATAATTATATTATTAGACAGGTATAAGAATTTATCTGTAATACTATATTCAGCACAACCTAAGTAGACACACGTGTTGGTCCTAGGTCCAAGTTTAGACCGTCTAGGGTCAGAGACCCTAACATAGGCTACGCCGCCCCAGGTCTTAAGTTTAGTTAAAGTCGGGGGTCTCTTAAACCAAAGCTCGTAGGGTGTGATGTCTAACTTAGCATGAGGGACTTTGTTCAGAATGTTGTTTGTAGTTAAAACTGCTTCTCCCCAATAGGCAGTAGGCATGCCAGCAGTGAGCAACATAGAATTCAACATCTCTGTTAACGTTTTATTTTTTCGCTCGGCTATACCATTTGATTGGGGTGAGTAAGGAGCAGTGGTTTCTGCTATGATCCCTTGAGAGGCAAGGAAACCCCGGAACTCACTGGACATGTATTCTCCTCCTATATCACTTCTAAACCTCTTTATTCTCATGTCTAGTTGGTTTTCTACCCTGATTTTGAAAAGACAAAACTTTTCAAACGCTTCATCTTTAGTTTTAAAAGATAGATATGACAGAACCTAGAGCAGTAATCTATAAATGTGATCATATACTTCCTTCCTCTTCTGGTGACAAAACTTTTAAAGTCACATATATCAGAATATATAAGCTCTAGGGGTGTTGTGCTCCTAGTAACCGCACTAAAAGGTTTCCTAATGATCTTAGTCTGAGCACACACGTCATATTTCTCAGGCCGTGACTTAGTGGCTAATGTGATCTGGTGAGTTCTAGCTATTTGGAATAGTTTCATATAGTTCACGTGTTCTATTCTCTCATGTAGAGTCTTAGGGCTAACTAAGTTTGTTTGAACTTGTTGAACTAATTCATTTGTTAGACTTAGTCAATACATCCTATTTTGGACGTATGCACATCCAAAATAGTGTGAGTTAACTGACAATGTTACACTACCGCTACAAAAATTAAATGACATATTAGCATCACATAATAGACTAATAGACACTAAGTTAACAACTAATGAAGGAATAAATTTGACGTTCTTTAAAATTAAAAACTTACCTGAGGATAGCAGCAAGGTTGCGTTCCCCACCTTCAGTACGTCAGCTGTTTCGCTATTGGCCACCGTCACATACTCTTTCACAGTAGTGAGTCCTGTCATAAGAGCAGAATTGTTGCAAACGTGGCACGTCGCCCCCGAATCCAAGTACCACTCTGTGCTGGCCTTAGCATTTCTGACCATTGCAACAAAGTCGGAAGGCTCAGCTTGGCTAACCATATTGGCCTGGTTGCCATCCTGTGGTTCTTTAGTTCTTTCCCTTTTAGGGAGTCTGCAATCAGATACGTTGTGTCCCCACTTGTTACAGTTAAAACACTTGCCCTTGAATTTTTTATTGGGTTTCTTATGACCTGTAACTTGGGAGCTACCATGAGAGGGTCTGGTCCTCTTAGGGTTCGGCACGCGTTTGGAACTAAGGAGCATGTTAGCCGCAGCCTTCTGCTTGTTAACAGTTTCTAAAACGTGTTGAGTCATATTTTCATTCTCAATGCGAATAAATCGCTTGAGGTCATTGAGACCGACCTGCATCTTCTTGCGGTACATTTCAGTTTTAAAGTTGTACCACGTAGAGGACACTTTAAAAATAATCATGCCAACAACAAAACTGTCTGACAGGTAAATATTCTCACTATGTAAAGAACTGACTAATGCTTCAAAATCCGATACCTGAGGGAGAATGACCTTCTCCTCGTCGAACATGAAAGAATGAAATTTGTCTACTAGGTGCGTCTTGGACAGATCTTCCTCTTCCCTAAAGTGCTCCTCCAGTGCCTCTCAGATTTCCTTAGCGGTCTTCATTTTGATGTACGTCTTTGCCAGGCTGGAGGACAGGCAATTCAGCAGGTAGTCGCGGCAGAAGTCCTCATCAGCAATCCACTGGGCTTCATCGTCAGTCCCCATAACATCAGCACGATCAGACTGAACTGTGTAAAACACGTTCAAATACTTCATCCCAAACTGTGTATTCAGCTTCTAGTCGTTGAATTCAGTCGCTGTAAACTTCTCCAATTTGATCATAGGAACCGGAGATGAGAAACTGTTCCCCTTCATCATCATTCTTCACTACCTCTGATCTTCCTTGAAAAATACCACAATCTTAATGTAGAAAATTCAGGCCACTTTTAGATCCAAACAATAGTTGAAATCTCCACTTGGATCAGAGGCAAAGATGAGATTTGTTGTTCTGCTAGATCAGAGGCAAGGAATCATGTAAAATTGGCACAGATATGCTCCAATTAATTCAATACTGCTACAAGAGGAAAGCAGCGCAGATCTACCAAAGGCGATCCAGTCTCTGACAACACTGTTGATCTAGCAATAGCGAACCTTCTATCCTTCACGATACCGGACGGCGATAGAGGAATTAGGCGAATGGATTTCTGATCAGCACAGGAACGGTGGCGAAAGATCAACAACGACGGTGGTTCGTTTCCTATTTCGCGATCAAAGCCTGTGGCGCCTCTTCCTTCCCGATTGTAGTGGCGACCGATCCTCTTCTCCACTGGCACATAAAACACGGCGAGTGAGGTCGCTAGGAACCAGAACGGTCGATTCAGATCACCCAAGCAGCAGGCGAGCTCAGCAGAGGAATCTGAAGGCAGTAGGCGGGCTCGGCAGGGAAAGCCGAACCCGGGCTCGGCATTCGTTGCGACCCCGAGCTCGGCATTCGCCGAGCCAGGCCCGGGCTTCGTCGAGCTAAGCTCGACTAATGAAGAAAGATCGAATGGCGAGCACCGCAGCTAGCTCGCACTCGCCCTATGGAGCTCGACAGACAGTAGGTGAGCAGGACCTTCAGGGGTGGCCGAGCTCCTCAGCTCGCCCAGGTCTATGAGGTACTTTTTACTATTTTGTCCTCGTTGGCCTGCCCATAGCCTTTCAGAACAGCGGAGTTATGCTGTTGGCAGGCCAATCTGGACTACACATAGCTGTTCAGAACAGCGGGAGTTGGCTATTTGCAGGCCATTTTCAGAAATCTATAAATAGGACCCAAGGGGTACCTCAGAAAGCATGCTTCCTGTGCTCTCTTGCTCCGTCTCTCAAGCGCTTTCTGAGAATACCTTAGCTCGGCCTTTGGCTAAGGAGGGGAAGCGCTCTTAGATCTTCCGGGTGTGTGGTGGGTCCTCCCCGCCGAGCACTTGGGTCAGTTCTTTCTTGTTTCCCTTGTTATTTTACTTGCAGGAGCGAAGTAGGTGCGCGATCACCCCTTCCCCGCGGGTGAACTCCACGGGAGACCGAATTTCAGTTTCAACAATCATAATATGCGCCCTTAAACTATGTCAAAAATAATTATGTAGATGGTTATGATGTGTGGATAACCACATAACTATCATAACCACCACCCGCAGGCTATAAAAGAAGCATCAGGGCTCCTAATTTCTCACCCTTTTCCTCCCAGCTTTCTCCTTCCTCAGGCCAAAACTCTACCAGATTTCTCCTACGAGCAGCACTCAAGCCACTCCCGAGCCACATTTAAGCCATCTCCAAGCCGCGTTCGAGCCACCTTCAAGCCACCTGACGAAGCATGATCTCTCCGATTCTGGGAGGCCTTTGCGACCGCAAATTCAAGTGCTCCGCTCCCGCGTCCAGTGTCAGTGTGACGTCCTAAAAAACCCATCATCGTAAAGTGCATTTTGTAATAAACGCCGAGCGCAACGGCTTGTCATCCGCCGAGTGTTAAGTGTTTTCTCCTCTTTAAATTGTAACGAGGAGCGGTTTGTCTCCCTCGATTCAACATAGAAGTTGTAACAATGAGGGAATAACGGATTTTGACCGGCACAGATCTGGTCACGTGGTTTTTTACCCAGTTGAGAGGTTTTTTCACATTAAAACTTTGTGTCCTATCAACCCATCTTATTGACTGTGTGCGCGCTCAACCATTCTGAAAGCTAAGACGGTCCAGTTTATTCTGGTCTGATTGAAACATCGAGTTAGGCCTCAACAGTTGGCGTCGTCTGTGAGGAACCCGATTCCCAGCATCCTCCAAGAGACAGTACTTTCAACCCAACAATACTCAAGGCCAGCCTCAATGGTAGGGAAAAATGCCTGAATTACCAAAGAACCAGTCCCCCGGGGGGGTGCATCAAGTCATCTCCCTCCCGCATGGATAAAATCAACCGAGTAGCGGCCATTAGCAAGCTTGAGGGCGAATCTGCAAAACATGTCACGCAAATAAACCAACTTCAAGCCCTGATGCTCGCCATCCGTCGAGAAGTAAGGCAGTCCTTCGCAACGCCACTCAAGTAAGTTAATTCATCGTCATCGGGAGAACTCTCCGCTCCAACCAAGTCTTCCCCGTATAAGAAGTACGACATAGAAAAGGAGTTCCCAAGCACAAATAGCTCCCCCATTCCGACAACGTTAACCAGAGACGCGCGTGTCAAAAACACAATGAATCACATAGCTCAGAAGAGGAAACAAGAGAACAAACCGCACTGGGAGCTTAAGAGGAATTGCAACCAACGCACAAACTCATACCAAACAAAGGAGTCACATCGACATCTTAAGTTTGCGTCACTTAACGCCCCCCAAGACAAGATCTTACAAGTGATTCGTAACCACCCAACACCGCATAATCCCAGACAACTCGCCCAAGGTCGAAGAAATCCATCAAAATATTGTGAATATCACTGGCGGCTCGGCCACATCACCGACAAATGTAATCAGCTGAGGGGAGAAATTCAGCGACTCGCCTGTCTGGGGGTAGTCGATCAATTTCTGTCAAAGGAGCATCAACCTCTTGCTCAAAATATGAGAAGCATAACCATCAGCATCGGCGAGTCCTCAACCAAACTAAACCAAATCTTGATAGATGAAGGGATTACAGTTAACGTGTTGCTTCGATCAACATTACTACAGCTCAAACTAACCGTTGACAACCTCAAGATAGGATCGACTAGCGCACGCATCCGGGGGGCACTCCAGTATCGATCATAGACACCGTCATTCTTCCTGTTATTGAAGCCAAAAATTGACCTCTGTGGAGTTCGGGGTCCCTAGAAAGGGGTGACCTCACACTTACTGCACTCTGGGGGGGGTGTCACAACCCGCATTTTCTCAACGGTAAAATCGTATCAGAGTAAGAGAAAACACGTGTCGCGATTCCACGTCGTGCAGGGGATAACTGCACACGCTCAGGCAAACTCCAGACGTTAGATTTTAAGGAAAATTGTTGATTAAATATGAAAGAAAATCAGTTATGTTGAATGGCCGTATCCCTCGGCTCGGTGGATCAGCTAGTCCACAGTTTAAAACTATATTTATACGCAGCAGAAAATACTTTGGTTCAATTAAGTTGACACCCTAAATGAGCATGTGTCCCCGAGGGACGACATATGCGTGCACGACCCTAAGGTGAATATAGTAGGTATGAAAAGATAGTGTTTTACATTGAGGAAAAAATAGTGTCTTTGACTTAGAAACATGTTATGCATGGGGTACATATAATAATACTTTTAGGTTTTAAAATACCTAACATGCAACCTAGCATAAATCCTTCCCAGAAGCAAGTAACCAACCACAAATAGGCAAAATCAGCAGTTTAAATTCATATTCAGCATCACAAGAAGCCACCAGTGGGCGTCAACAACCTGACACGAACCCACTGGCGAGTATGTATGTCTATACAGAAGAGTAAAGAACTACCTCACAACAAAACGGGGATCAGCTATCTCAGCTACCCTAGAGGCCACCAACAAGCCCCTCCCAAAGAACTAGCCGCTGAACTGGCTACAACCTGGACCTGAGGCATTCAAGAAAAGAACACCTCAGCAAGGAAACAATCAAAAAGTAAATATAGCAATAGATTAATTAGCAAATAAGAATAAGGATTTACCAACCCGGCAACAAACTGCTATAAGCAAAAGAAAATGGGGTGACAGTAAGAAGAGAGTAATGTCTAGAGCACAGCAGAGCACACCAAGTGCGAGCAATAAAACCAAAATGCCATACCAAAAGAGTCTGCAACAACAGCAAGACATATACATATATGCCAAAAGAAAGGAAAGCATAAACAGGAAAGAGACTAACAGTCCTATCACGTGGGTAAGTGACAGTGGTCAAAACATGGGTCTGACTACATAACCAAAATCAGACCCAAAAAGGGCTAAGGGGTCAAACAGTGTCAGCTTTAGGGTCCCACACACACCAACCCAAACCGGGGCAAAAGGCGGTGGCCACAGCTCTCCACATAAAAACCACCCCTCCAGAGGACACCACAACTCCACCACCTGCCACAACCCAAGAGTCGGCATGCAGAAATTAGCCGAACACCCAATGCCCCCCCTAGGGAAAGGTCACACTAACAATCCTAAGAAACACACGAACCCAAGACAAAAACGTCGGGTCCAACCGACGCGGCCTTGCACGCCTAAAAAGAACCAACCCCGAGTCTACCTAACCCCAAAACAAGCGCAGCACCCAGTGTCGACACGATGTGTCGGCACCACGACAAGCCGGTGTCGACACAAGGTGTCGACACACCCGCGGCCGGTGTCGACACCAAGTGTCGACACCACCGCAGCCGGTGTCGACACAAGGTGTCGACACTGCCGCTGCTGGTGTCGACACCAAGTGTCGACACCACTACAGGTGTCGACACTGCCGCTGCTGGTGTCGACACCAACACAAGGTGTAGACACTGCCGCTGCTGGTGTCGACACCACTGCGGCCGGTGTCGACACAAGGTGTCGACACTGCCGCTGCTGGTGTCGACACCAAGTGTCGACACCACCACAGCCGGTGTCGACACAAGGTGTCGACAATGCCGCTGCTGGTGTCGACACCAAGTGTCGACACCACGACTGGCCGGTGTCGACACCAAGTGTCGACACCAAGACTGGTCGGTGTCGACACAACGGTGTCAACACCCCGACTGGCACGGTGTCGACACAACGGTGTCGACACCCCGACTGGCTGCAGGAGCCAGATCCAGCAAACGACCAAAAGCAAGAACGAGGACTCTCTCTCTCTAGAGTACAACATCCATCGGCAATGGCAACTACTCGACCTAAACCGAACCAAAACTGTCCCTAATAGACACAATCCCTCAGGAAAACTGAGATTTTTAACTGGAACTTTCTACACTAACCACGACATGATCGGGAACGAACCCTAGCGTACACCTAAGATCTAAACAAGAAAGAGATAAAAATTTAATCAAAAGAAGACAAAGATCAGCTATGACAAGGATGAGGGAACATCACTTGCCTCAATACCAGAAAAGCTTGGCCGGCGGCATCCCCCACTCTCGGATCTAGCCGCAGAGCACCAGCTGAGGAGCAGAAAGAGTGCAGATCCAGGCGAGGGCAGTCCAGATCCACTCTCGAAACAAAATTTCAACCGCAAAATCTCCAGGAAAACGGCGTCCGAAGGCTAGGGTAGTCCGGCGGTTCTCTCCCTCTCGCACAGGCGACGACTTCTTCCAAGCAGAGAAATAGGAAAAGAACAAAATGAACTCAGCCCTAATTCTAACCCAAGACTATATATATATCAGTTTTAATAATAAACAATCAACATAATAATTACTTACAAGCAAAAACCAAAACAACACGAGACCCGAAACATCTCGAAAAATGACGAAATTCACGTCGCAGCTAAAAACTCACGCTACGAACACAACTGCAAAGTCGAAATTAGCATTCGACGAACAAAACTCGGGATAACACCACCCGAAGCCAAAATACAAGCATTCCCTAAGAGGCCCAGCCGAGTCATCAAACGGACTCCGGCTAGCTGGGGAATCTTGCTAACAGGCTACAAACAGGCTACACAGGAAACCCTAAGAGCTAAGACCACGCTCTACAGCGACAAAGAGCCGGAAACACACCATCGTAACGCCAGCCAAAGATCAATCAAAACACAGAAAAACCGGGGGCGTTATAGGGTGTCACAGACTAAAGGCTCAGAAAACTAGGAACAGACCCTCGGCTCTACCATGGAGATCCCACCTCACACCCGGAAGATCTTAGAGATCTCCCCCTCCCTAGCCAATGCAGAGCTAGGGTGCCTTGAAGGATGAAGAGAGAGTGCAGACGTGATCCTCGCCAAGGCACCCTAAGGGCCTATTTATAGTTTTCTGGGAATGGCCTGCAAATAACCAACCTCCACTGCTCTAAAAATTACCGAAATGCCCCTGAATTGGTTTGCCAACAACCAAATCCCGATGTTCTAAGCGGCTAATTGTAGTCCACCAGGGGTACTCCCTCAAGTCGGGCGAGCTGGCAGTTAGACAGGAAACGGGGGGGGGGGGCAGCCTGGGCGGACATACGGCCTACGAGTAGCGACATGGCGCCCTGCTCGGCCACTAGGCGTGCTGAAGCCGGGCGAGCTGCGACCTGCTGGGCTGGAGCGATGGTCTGGCGATCTGCGGCTTGGCGAGACGACGGCCTGGGCGAGGCTACGGTCTGGGCGAGGCGCGGCAAGGCGAACTGCATCTTGGCGAGACGGCGGCCTGGCGAGGCGGGGCAAGGCGAGCTACGGCCTGACGAGACGACGGCCTGGCGAGACGGGGCAAGGCGAGCTGCGGCTTGGCGAGACGGCGGCCTGGGCGAGGCGGCGGCCTGGGCGAGGCGGGTTGCGGCCTGGCGAGACGGCGGCCTGGGCGAGGCGGCGGTCTGGGAGAGGCGGCGGCCTGGGCGAGGCGGCTGCGGCCTGGCGAGATGGCGGCCTGGGCGAGGCGGCAGTCTGGGCGAGGCGACGGCCTGGGCGAGGCGGGCTGCGGCCTGGCGAGACGGCGGCGAGGCGGCTGTCTAGGCGAGGCGGCGGCTTGGGCGAGGCGGCGGCCTGCTTGCGAGCTGGGCGTCCTGCTTACGAGCTGGGCGGCCTGCTTGCGGGCTGGAGCCTAGGCGACTCTCAGAGGGGCCGGGGGGGAGTTAGCAAATATTTCCTCCCCCTACTAGTATGTTACGCAGGTCCACCTAAAATTGGCTTCCAGGAGTGCAAAACTCCCAAAAATCTTAAAAACGTGCGTCAAGTCCTATGCCTTGTTTGGGGCCCACTCTTCGCGAATACGGGGGTTGTACACAATCCCCGCTCCTTTTGAGATTAGCACAAACTCGGAAAGAAACGTCCAACCCAACGTATTCGCTAAGTGACCTTCTTAGACCGAAAATACTTGGCCTCTCCCAGGGGAGTCAGCCTGTCATGCAAACTAATGGGAGCCTGGGTGACGAGACGGCCTCGGGGTAAAAAAAATACTCAGCCTCCCCGAGAGGTCAACCTGTCAAGCCAGCTAATGGGAGCCTGGATGATGAGACGGCCTCAGGGTAAAAAATACTCAGCCTCCCCAAGGGGTCAACTTGTCAAGCGAGCTAATGGGAGCCTGGGTGACGAGACGGCCTCAGGGTAGGGAAGACTCGACTACCCCGAGGGGTCCTGTCATGCCAGCTAACGGGAGCCTGGGTGACGAGACGTCCTCGGGGTAGGGAAAACTTATGGTCCTCGAGAGGTACCACCGGCCCTGCCAGCTAGTAAGAGCCTGACAGCGGGACCGTCTCGGAGCAAAGAGAACAGGGGCATCCATGAGAGGTACCACCGACCCTGCTAGCTAGTGAGAGCCTGACAGCGGGACCGTCTCGGAGCAAAGAGAACAGGGGCATCCACGAGAGGTACCACCGGCCCTGCCAGCTAGTGAGAGCCTGACAGCGAGACTGGCTCGGAGCAAAGAGAAAAGGGGCATCCACGAGAGGTACCACCGGCCCTGCCAGCTAGTGAGAGCCTAGCAGCGGGACTGTCTCGGAGCAAAGGGAATAGGGGCATCCACGAGAGGTACCACTGGCCCTGCCAGCTAGTGAGATCCTGACAGCGGAACTGTCTCGGAGCAAAGAGAACAGGGGCATCCATGAGAGGTACCACTGACCCTGCCAGCTAGTGAGAGCCTGTCAGCGGGACCGTCTCGGAGCAAAGAGAACAGGGGCATCCACGAGAGGTACCACCGGCCCTACCAGCTAGTGAGAGCCTGACAGCGGGACTGTCTCGGAGCAAAGAGAACAGGGGCATCCACGAGAGGTACCACCGGCCCTGCCAGCTAGTGAGAGCCTGACAGCGGGACCGTCTCGGAGCAAAGAGAACAGGGGCATCTTCGAGAGGTACCACCGGCCCTGCCAGCTAGTGAGAGCCTGACAGCGGGACCGTCTCGGAGCAAAGAGAACAGGGGCATCCACGAGAGGTACCACCGGCCCTGCCAGCTAGTGAGAGCCTGGCAGCGGGACCGTCTCGGAGCAAAGAGAACAGGGGCATCCACGAGAGGTACCACCGGCCCTGCCAGCTAGTGAGAGCCTGACAGCGGGACTGTCTCGGAGCAAAAAGGAACTTACTTTCCCCGAGGCACATTTGACCCAACCAGCTAGTGAGAGCTTTGATGAGGAGATCCTCTCGGGGGTGGGACTTGCTCTCCCCGAGGCACATTCGACACATCCAGCTAGTGAGAGCCTGGATGATTAGATTCTCTCTGGGGTGGGACTTGCTCTCCCCGAGGCACATTCGACCCAACCAGCTAGTGAGAGCCTGGATGTGGAGATCCTCTCGGGGGTGGGACTTGCTCTCCCCGAGGCACATTCGACCCAACTAGCTAGTGAGAGCCTGGATGAGGAGATCCTCTCGGTGGGTGGGACTTGCTCTCCCCGAGGCACATTCGACCTAACCAGCTAGTGAGAGCCTGAATGAGGAGATCCTCTCGGGGGGTGGGACTTGCTCTCCCCGAGGCAAATTCGACCCAACCAGCTAGTGAGAGCCTGGATGAGGAGATCCTCTCGGGGGTGGGAAACTAAGTGTGTCACTTGAACTCTACCAAATCCAACATCCTCAAATGGGGAAAAATTTGGGTTACATGATCCCCTGACCCAGTCGGTCGGGGGTAGAGCTTATTATAAGATAAGAAAGAGTGAAAGACTGCACCAAGGCGAGGCTTCTTCAAGGGGCCTGGGCATGACAACCGTCACCCGCTTCCTTCTCGTCAGACACCTCCATCCTGCTCATGCTCTCCATGATCTTCTCCACCTCCTCCGCCCTGGCCAACCAAGAGATAGTGTTGACGGCCGTGACATAACACTGCTTTGCCATCCTGGAGTCTCCCTTGACTCTAACCTGGATCCCTCCTGAGCTGAACTTGAGGCACTGGTGGAACGAAGACGGCACACAACGGAAGGCGTTGATGAGGGGCCTTCCGAAGATGGCATTGTAGCTGCTCGGAGCGTCAACTATGACGAACCGGCAGTTCCTTGAAGTCCCTCCCAATTTCACTTGGAGTCCTACTCCGCCTTCAACCTCCTTCCTCTCTCCTGAAAATTCGAACAGGGGTCCGTCTGAGGCCAACACCCTCCTTGGCTCCGCCTTCATCTCGTCAAACGCCTTCTTGAAAATGACGTTGAAAGAGCTCCCGTTGTCAACCAAGATCCAGGAGATGGTGTAGCCCTCGATGGCCGTCTGGATGACCACCGCATCGCAGAACGGATCCTCATGATTTGACATGTCCTTCAACAAGAAGGCGATTTTCTCCTCCTAGGGCGGGGTCTGGGATGTTGAAGCGACGCTCCGTCGGTACATGACATAGAGGCTTGCCTTCCGAGTGGACTCAATCCCCACTCCACAATGGATTACCGTTATACCACCTCAGGGTCCGACATCGACCCGGTCCTCACATATGTCATCCCCCTCTATTTTGGGTGGAACCTCCTCAACCTGCACAGGCGACTGCGGCTGAGCAGGGCCTCTCTCCCCCCTCACTTCCAGGAACTCGGGGCAGGTAGCCGTGGCGTGCCTCTCCACCTGGTGGAAGTCACAGTACGGTAGCGCTCCTCCCCTCCTTCGGCGGGCTGGGCGTTCTCTCCTGTTACCTCTTCCTCCTCCTATCGCCAAGGTTTGTTGCGGCGGGGGTAAGAGCTGTCTTGGGGCTTGCCTCTGAAAGTTGAACCTCCTTTGGCCACCATGAAAGTTCCCTCCACCCTGGATGAGAGCTCTTTCTGGACCATGGGCAGGTCCTCCCTGTTGCCTCCAGCCTGGTTCCGGACCCTCCTGTCCCTGAAACCCCTAAGCTCTCTGCTCATTTCTTCTTCTTCCTTCCTGATGCCTTGAGCCACCTTGCTCCTTTGAATCCGTCTTTATTAGCCTTGCCAACTTCTTGACAAATGTCGGGTTGGCCGCCTCCATGGCTATCTCCTCGGCCACCCTTTCCATCAGTTCCTCAAAGGAAAGGGGGGCCTTTCGAGTCATGCTCATCTTGAAGAACCCCTCGCGCAATCCCACCGTGAACGCCATCTGGAGGGCATACCCCGGCATGTCCTGGACATCCAGGATCTCCTCTTGGAACCTGTCAACGTAACGGGCTAGCGACTCCTCGGCCCCCTACCTTATCAGGAAGATGGACTCAGGACTCTCCTTCTTCTTCTTGGAGGTGGGGAGGCGACACTTGAAGGCATCCGTCATCGGCCTGATGGAGATGATATCCTCGAACCACTGCAGATGCTGGACGGGGTCATCATTCCCGGTATAGTAAGCCATGTCAGGCTCTCTAAACCCCTCTAGAACGGGAGCTGAGATGATCAGCTTGTTGAAGGGTGACCCCCTGAGGGGTGGTCTTGCCACCTCTACTCGCGCGACCTGCTCGCCTGGATGGCTGGCACTTGCCGGGCTGGAGAACAACTCCCGGCCGGTGAGGTCTCGCTCGACCCCATCTCCCATCCTCTCCTTCTCGGGCCTTCTTCCTGGCGCTTCCTTCTCCACCTACTGGGGTCATCTCGTCGAGAGGGGGGAGCTAGCTCCTGGGGGGTCAGGGTGGAGCTGCCACCCTGAGGAGTAATACTTCGCAGCATTTTCATGATGCCCTGGATGGAGGCCATGAACTCTTGCCTCCCCAAAGAGGGTCCTGGGCTGGGGAGCTCACCGAGATCATCCCTACATCCCTGACCTCCAGTCATGACACTCTCCCAAGATCTTCTGTGCTGGTCACTCTCCACGCTCACCGCACCAAAAGTGTTGAAGCCAAAAATTGACCTCTGTGGAGTTCGGGGTCCCTAGAAAGGGGTGACCTCACACTTACTACACTCAGAGGGGTGTCACGGACCAAAGGCTCAGGAAACTAGGAACAGACCCTCAGCTCTAGTTTGGAGGTCCCACCTCACACCCGAAAGATTTTGGAGATCTCCCCCTCCCTAGCCAATGTAGAGCTAGGGTGTCTTGGAGGATGAAGAGAGAGTGCAGAAGTGATCCCCCCCAAGGCACCCCTAAGGGCCTATTTATAGTTTTCTGGGAATGACCTGCAAATAAGCAACCTCCACTGCTCTGAAAATTACCAAAATGCCCCCGGAATGGCCTGCCAACAACCAAATCCCGCTGTTCTAAGCGGCTAATTGCAGTCCACCACAGGTAGTCACTCAAACCGGGCGGCCTGGCGGTTAGACGGGAAGCGGGGGGGGGGGGGGGGGGGGCCTGGGCGGACAGTCGGCCTACGAGTGGCGACCTGGCGGCCTGCTCGGCAACTAGGCGTGCTGAAGCCGGGCGAGTTGCGGCCTGCTCGGTTGGAGCGGCGGTCTGGCGGGCTGCGGCCTGGCGAGACGACGGCCTGGCGAGACGGGGCAAGGAGAGCTACGGCCTGGCGAGACGGGGCAAGGCGAGCTGCGGCGTGGCGAGACGGCGGCCTGGGCGAGGCGGCGGCCTGGGCGAGGCGGCGACCTGGGCGAGGCAGCGGCCTGGGCGAGGCGGCGACCTGCTGGCGAGCTGGGCGGCCTGCTTGCGAGCTGGGCGGCCTGCTTACGGGCTGGAGCCTGGGCGACACTCAGAGGGGTCGGGGGGGGGGGGGGGGAGTTAGCAAATATTTCCTCCCCTACTAGTATGTTACGCAAGTTCACCTAAAATTGGCCTCCAAGAGTGCAAAACTCCCAAAAAGCTTAAAAACGTGCGTCAAGTCATGCGCCTTGTTTGAGACCCACTCTTCGCGAATACGGGGGTTGTACACCTGTCACTCTTGGCGAAGAGCCCGAACAAGCAACCTATGATGTGCAGTTCGTCATCATTCAGACTGATTCTGATCACACTTCGATACTCCAACAATCACTCTGGGACGTTTTTCAAGCCCTCTCCCGCCGCTTTTTCCGCTGAATCATAACTTTTTTACTCCCAGTTCCAATTCACCTGCCATTTTTTATTAACTATTGTAAAAACTACAAGCCTGGACTTGTGTAAACACTCTTTTACTTAAATATTGTATTGTGTTTTTCACCGGAATCCGATCAGTTTCAAGCTAAACTGGGAGCAATCCTCATGCAAAATAGGTAAGACTGCGCATGCAGTTTGAATATAAAAGCTATTCACCGAACATGCCTTTTTACGCCACGGCATCATCATGGCTTGACCCCTCACGAATAAACATGCGGTTTGAATACAAAAGCTATTCACCGAGCCTGTCTTTCTACGTCACAACAACGCCAGGGCCTGCCCCCCTCATGACTAAGCCGCGAGCGATTCTCATGCAAAAAAGGTAAGAATGCACATGCAGTTTGAATACACAAGCTATTTACTAAACCTGCCTTTCTACGCCGTGATATCGTCAGGGTCTGCCCCCCTCATGATAAAGTCGCGAGACTAACTCGTGGAAAGTGGGTTAAGCCATGCAACCAGATTGAATTTTCACAATTCTCCGTCGTCACTGCAAGCTAACACCTCGTCATCGCCATGGCTTGTACTCTCTCACGATCGACTTCCGAATAAAGCCGCAAGAACCACTCGTGCAAGACAGGGTCTATCTCCCTTGATTCTTCAAACAAGTTGTAACCGCAAGCAGATAGTGACTTTCGATCGGCACAGACTCGGTCGCGTAGTTTTTTACTAAATTGAGTGATTTTTCTACATCAAAACATCGTGTGTACATTTTCTCTCTCATTGACTGTATACACGCTCGGCCGCTCCGTGAGCTAAGACAATCCAAATTACTCTGATCCGGCCGGAGCGTCAAGTTTGGCCGCAACAATACTTATTTTAAATTTAACTTCATTTGAACTGCATTTAGAAGTTAAATTCTTCTCATACTGTTTCATTCATTGATTCTTGTTTCTCCTGAATTTACATGAATTGACAAGTAATTTTTTTGGTTTGCAAATATCAAAATGATGTCCCAAAATTATTTTATTGGCTGCGTATATCAAAAGAGGGTGTGCTAATATAAATCACCGCAGAATTTAATGTCCGTCAATTTTACTAAGGTTATCAATTAACCAGGCGTTCTATAAATCTAACCGTGATCAACGCATTAAAGAATCCTATTCTGTTGACACGTGGCATAGACCTCTGACTTCCACTCGAGCTTGGTTCATCTCGTTTTAAACCGGATCTCTGCCGGTTCAATTTCCGGTTCAAACCGGAAGCCCCCCCGGCTCTCTCCCAAGCTATTTCTACGGGCAGCCTTCGTAGCATCGTTACCAGTGAAGCCGCCAAGCCTGCCCGTTCTGCCCGATCTGCCCGTTCCTTCCTCTCTCTCTCTCTACAGAGTAATTTCTTCATCTTTTCCCGGCGATCGTCTTCTCAAGAGAGATCGGAAGCGTGCGCAGAGCCTGGATCTGATCTTCTTCCCTTCAGATCTACTTCTAAAGGTACCGATTGAATCATCAATTTATAGAAATTTTTGCCTTGAGATCTGATTTTTTGGGCGTTTGTTTCAATTTTCTTAACGGATCTGAGAGATTCCGTCTGGTTTTCATAATTTCTTCTAATTTAAGATGTTTTCTTCCTAATCCGGTGCCCTAATCCGGCGCCGAAGCTTTTCTTTCAATTTTCTGAATTATGAGATGATAATTTATCGTATTTGGAGGGCGGGGGAGGGATTTCTTCTAGTTCGTTAAAGTCAACGGTCGTCTTAAAAATCTAACTGTTTTGTTTTATCTTCCCAGATTTTTCCTCTCGCCGGAATCGAAATGGAGACGCTGTCGCCGCCCATCGCCGTCGGTATGGTAACCTGTGCCGTCGAAGCCGACGTCCAATCTCTTTCGACGGCGGTAAGCTCACCGCAGTCTCTAAAGGTTACTTTGCGCACGCCGGAAGTGAAACATGAAATTAATTTCGATTTTTAGTGAGGTTGAGTTACGCCTGTCGGTGTTTGGAATATTTGGGAATATCCGGGTTTATTTTTCCGAGCGGTCCAAACCGCTCTTTCTCCGGTTTGTAAATCCGGATGGGTGAGCCGGGATTTATTTATTTAATTATTTTGCCAATTTGTATTAAAGAAGCACTTGTTCTTCTATTATTCCCTTTGGGAAATATATTTTATAATAAATAAATAAAAATATAATTAATTCTTATTTATACATCACGCTTTATCCATTTTGCACGACTTTTTTTTTGTAGGACCACCATAAAAAAATTAATTTTAAACGTAAAATTTAAAAATTAGATAAAATTTCTTTGGTGAGGTTGAGCATTTAAAGGCTCCAGACCTCATGCAGGCCGTACACCACAACTCATCTCTGCAAGTGGAGCGATGTCCATGTGTAGCGGGTTGTTGATGTGGGGGCTTGAACCCGCAACCTCCTAGATAGAGGCCAACTGAGTTGGTGTCAAGACCCTCTATCTAGAAGGTCGCGGGTTTAAGCCACCGCCTTAACAAACCGTTACACATGGACCACCCTCTGTCCGCGGAGATGGGTTGGGGTGTATGACCTACAAGCCTATTAAAAAATGGAAACCTACGCCAGAATTATAGAACGAGTATTTATTATGACAGTGGTTTTGATCGCCAACCAAAGAACAAATTTTTAACATAAAAAGTGAATGAAATTCCTTAGGTGGGTTCGGGTGTTCACGAATGACGGTTCATAATCACTTTGTTCGTGCCGCCTTCGTTGCCCCAACGAAGCCAAAGGCTCGGTTTGGGGGGACTTATTTTCACCGGTCAAGCGGTCACAATCACATGAACATGACCTTAATTAAAACTTGGTTCATGCGGTTGTGACTGCTTGACCGGTGAAAATAAGTCCTCCCAAACGGAGCGAAAGTCTAGTATCATAGTTTATGAATTCAAAATTCATATATTTAATATCAAAGTTTGTGAAATATTTATTAGTGTATAAAATTCATAAGATTAAGCAAAGATATATGATAGAAAATTCAATTATAATTAATTAAATTTTCATTGTATTATTTTATTGGCAATTACAACTTCACCATTAATCCATTGAATCAAAATGTGTTTTATATTTTTGTTTTTGTGCTTGCATGTCTATAAAATAATTTAAATTATAAATTTCTTCCTTTTGATGGTAGGGCGCATTTGAAATGTCATTCAACCAACCAAAGGACGAGAATGAACACAAGCAAGTCGACGGGGACGAAGAGGATGGTGATAATGACGATGGTTACGAAGAAGGGGACTACGAGGATGTTGAAGATGATCTCTCGGAGGAAGATGTAGAGGGAAATGGATACCCTAAGGACAATATTGATGGAAAGAAAGGCGTCGGTGAGAATGACGACGAGGAAGATGCTGAAGAACAAGATGATGGTGATGGTGACGATGATGGTGATGACGACGATGATGATGACGACGACGATGATGATGACGAAGACGATGATGAAGCTATTGGGAAGAACGTGGAAGACGGTGTGGAGGAGGAGGAGGATAGAGAGAACGAAGAAGAAGATGAAGAGGAGGACGAGGAAGAAGAGGAACTCCAACCTCCAAAGAAGAGGAAGAAGTGAGAGGGCAACTTCAAAGAATCATTGTTATCTTCCTTTTGTATCCTCGAGTATCCTCCCCTTCTATGTAGGTGTAGTGCCCATGCTATCTATCAATTAGAGTAAACCGTTGTGACTCGAAGATTTTCCGGCAGATTATTGGAGAAATGTGCTTACTATTTCACGGTTTGAGTATCTATGGTCCTACTATTAGGTTTTTGTCGCTCGAGCATCCCCTCTCGACTTGTCATGAACATGCTTCGGTTCGCCATTTCTAATTTGTGGATGAAGATTTTATATGATGTCCAATCATAGTAGAAGCCTCCAAAGCTAGTGGGAGCGCAAACTACGTGAACTTGGTTGATACTGAGTAAACCGTTGCTTTGATACCACTTGTTTGAGAGCTAGAATAGAATGAGGATTGAATTTGGGTCAATCACAATAGTAGCCAAAGGTGTACTATACTCAAAAGATTTGAGTATGTTGGTGAAGGTCAACCATTTGGTATTTCTACATAAATATTCATCAACAAGAAGGGGAGGATTTCTTTTGGAGGGATACAAGTCTAATGTAAATTGTAAGCCAATTTTGAATCCTAAGAAACCCAAATACAAAGCTCATCATTTGACTGCGATAAGCCATATAGAATCAATAAAACTTGTGCATTTAACCTCAAATTAGGTCTTTTGCGCCGTATGGATATTAGGTCCTATTGGGTCGAGGAACGATTTTACGTCTGCTCTCTAGGAAGTTGTCAATAAATGAAGTAGCTCAAATCTATTTATGTCATTGAGGGGGACTGTCTCAACGATCAAGTATTGTTAACGCCGCTTTGTCTCGCGTCTTTGGGATTCCCATTTCTCGGACGCTGATGTGTTGGGCTTCATTTTCGAGCTTCCTCGTGTCCTATTCCGATATGCTCCGCGGGAGGCCAATCGGGCTGCGAAATTTTGTTCTCACTATGCTATTTCATGTACTTTTCTTTGGACCTGTTTTGAGGATTTCCCGCCGGTTCTCTCTGAGGTTGTTCAGAGTGACCGGAAGAACATCCTTGTTTTTTGACCCGTTTTTGCGGTCCTTTTTTCTCTTTTCGTTCTATTGCGAATGCAAGATTCAAACAAAAAAACGAGGGTGGAATCATCCCTCTAACTTTGCATAATTATAGTGATCTCTTGTATGTTTTTCAAAAGTGCAAAAAAACCTTCCCTTTATCTTTGCATTGTTAATATATTTACATGTGCAAAAAAGTATCCCCCTAATTGTTAATCTGCAAAAAATACCTCTTGTTGGGGATATTTTTTGCTGTAACAGTATAAACCGAGGCTCCGTTGGCGCGGCTAGTTTTCTTTTCTTGGTGACGGTCATAATTATTGGGATGCCGAACATATATTTTATGATGGTGACGTTTTTTATTCAAACTCAGTAGGGCAAAGAATCTGTTTTTAGTATGTATACGTACTTATTTTCGGAGGTGCGCGGGCAGATCTGGTCGTAGGATCGCCGATTTCAACGGTGCAGATCATTCCCCGCAAAATATGATTGTATTTCTCGAATACGGTCTTATCCAAAAGTGACCATTTTCGATCACTTCAAATTTGCGTCGTTGATCTTGGAGAGTATATGATTGGATCTGCTCGCACGTCAATATAAAATACGCATACGTACCAAATTATTGCGGTTGGAGAAAAACACAACGCCAAACAGAGCCTAAGAGAGGAGAGGATGTTTTCGCAATTTTGAAAGATAGACATGATACCCTTGTAATTATGCAAGGTCAGCATCGAGTTTTTTTTGTAAATATTCTTAATAATTTACAATAAATAAAGTCAAACAAGATATTTTTTTTGATGTGCCAAGCCATTAAATCATGGAGGGTGATATGAATGATCATTAAGGAGATGATAATTTGAGGGCGTTGATATTCGCATCGTATTTTTAGCTATCCGCACTTGCTGCTATTTACAAGTACTGTTTTGAGACAATGACTATCCGTAAGCAAAACGGTATTTGCACCGCATTTTTTAACTTAGAAAAAAAAAACAATATTTAGATAGCTTAGGAATTAGACACAGAAGGTCTACTCCTTCCCTTCCAGCGCCGACGATCTCCCCGGTGAATCCGTAGCGGTCTAGACACAGAAGATCTCCCATTGAGACTCCACTCCTTCGTCCGCTTTCTTTTTGATCTCAATCAATAAAGGAGTCAGCTCAAATATCTCTACAGCTATTGTCAACGAGACCTTCTCTAACTCCCAGGTGCCTTTCAAGCTCACCTGACAATCCTTCTTCAAGCTCACCTAGAGTTTGTCGTTCTCTATGTAGAATCGAACGTGGCAGAAACCTTTCAAGCTCACCTGGCGATAGAGGAGCTTGCTTGTCGTGGAAGAAGGGTTGCGGCCGCCAGCGAGAAGGAGATTCACGCGAAGATGAAGAAGGGTTGTGCGGCCGCTCACCTAGAGTTTGTCGTTCTCTATGTAGAATCGAAAGTGGTAGAAACCTTTCAAGCTCACCTGCGATAGAGGAGCTTGTTGGTCGTGGAAGAAGGGTTGCGGCCGCCGGCGAGAAGGAGATTCACGTGAGAAGGGATTTCTGCGTGTGTGCAATGCAAATAAGGGTATCCGCATTGTGTGTACGGATACTAGAAATAAAATGAGAATTGTTAAAAGCACCGCACTTTTGGCTAGTCGCACTCCACTTTCTCTTAATTTTTCGTGTCTTTTGGAAATACGTCTTGTACATGCATTTACATGGCGTATTTCTAAAAGGCGCAAATTTTGGGGGTATTTCTAAAGTATGTCTTGTACATGCATTTTTTTAGGAAAAGTGTTCAACATGAAAGTTGTAGATCTCGTCGAATCTACTGTTGAACACTTTTCAAAAAAAAAATCATGCACAAGACGTATTTTCAAAATGTGCGGAAAATTAGAGAAAAGTGCGGTGCGACTAGCCAAAACAGCAGTGCGGTTATCACTGCCCTAATTAAATATGTTGGTCAACAATTTCAATATAAGCTATTTCATTAACAAATTTTTTATTTGTTATTAAGAGCAGTTCATAATATTAAACTAAATAGAGGAAGTAGGGTGAAATAAATTGCGAGCTCTTTTGGTACTTCGCAATGCGGAACTGACTCTTGGTCCAGAAGTATTGAGCCGGATCCGAATCGTCGTCTAGGTTCAGTTCCGGTTCGGTTTTTGGTTCTATCCACGTCTCAAAATAATTAAATTAAAAGACTCTTTTAACTCCTAATTCTTTGTAATACAACTACCAATGTCTCAAAATAATTGAATTATAATTCCTCTATATCAATGAAGTCATACAATTACACGACTTTAGACTATATTCCCAATCTATTTTACGTATTAAGTCATACGAGTACAACTGTTGTCTCAAAATATATTTCTTGGCAATGATTTTCAATTCTCGAGTAGGTCATGGGTACTCGACCTGTAGAACTCAGAACTGGACTGAATTGTCGGTACTTGTATTATGGGAATCATACCCGAGCATTTCTGTTCTGTTCGATTTCGATCCGATTAATAATGTTTCAGTTATTTTTGCACACCCCTACTTTCTTTTATGTAATTAATAATTATGACAATATTCCTGCCTGCTGTGATTTTTGAAATATATAAATTGTCTTATTGATAGTATTTGTGAGTAACAGCTAATATAATTAAAATATAATTTGATCATATAATAATGCAGGAAATGGACAAATTAAATTAAAATTTCACAAAAATATTGTCCTATTATGCGTATCGCGTCCATTTTATTTTTCATTTTTACGTCTAGTTGAATTTATACGTGAAATCTAAACTATAACGCATGCATGATCTTGTTAGAGTGCTAAGACAATTTTTCGCCAACTACTATTTCAAAAAGAATTAAATACTAAGGCTCCATTTTGACAATAAAATTGTTGGCACGGTGTTGAAGACAGGAAAATTCCCGACTTTAGAAATAGGATCAATGCAGCCTAAGGTTACTGATTCTACGGTCCGACGTCACGGATCAAGTGGCTAGCACGAGAGATAGGAAACTATCTATAAGCACACCCCAAATGCTCCAGCAGGGAGGTCCCGCCACGTACTCGGAAGCTTAGAAGAATCTTCCCCTCCGCAACCAAAAGGCTGGGTGAGGTACTAGACAGACATGGACTGGGCGAGTTTCCACTTGGGGGACCTCCACCTCTTCCAAAAGTGTCATTTCCAGTACCCCTGGGGGCTATTTATAGAGAAATCCTGGGGGGGGGGGGGGGGGGGGGGGTATAGGCGAGTATCGAGCTTCTGCCAGTGAGTTCCATGGGATACTCGCTCATACTCGAGAGCTACTCGCCCAAGCTCGCCTCTGCTTGCCACAGCTCGCCTCTGCTCTCTCAAGCTCGCCACAGCTCGTCTCTGCTCGCCACAGCTCGCCTACAGCTCGCCTATGCTCGCCCTTGCTCGCCCACGCTCGTTACAGCTCTTCATAGCTGGCCTCTGTTCGCCCAAGCTCGCCACAGCTCGCCCAAGCTCGTCTCTGCTCGCCGAATGGTCTGCGAATAGCCGTCTGCTGGGGTACTTTTGATCTAGACGAATTACGGGTTATACACACGGATAACTCATCGTGGTGTCATGAGGGATCAATTTTAGTCGTAAGATTCGCATATCGATTCTGCTCAAAAATATGAGTGGATGTTTTAATATCAAATACGGTCAGATTTTAGCAGCCCGTTCTTTCGTGAAAAATCTATACAGTAGGTTCGAGAATCTTACGGATGAACTTAATCTGCGCAACGCAGTAGATAACGGCTTCCGCGGTTTTATACTATGGCCTAGACGCGATACAACAACCTATGGCAGCATTCGACGTACTAGCAGCGGCGTTCTCCCACCTCCCGCGATCAATCCACTATCGTCTCGTTGGAACAATCTGCTAGCTGTTAGTCTCAACAATATTTCTAGAGTGATCCTCTTTGCTCCGATCTGGAGTACTATTTAGCTTGTATGCATTGAACATTCATGAGATCATATGTCTTCGGGCTGCTGGAACGAATTGGCGCTCACGGATTACAGTTTGTTGCTCCTGTTGCTTAGCATTTGGGATTGCATAACATTTCGACCCATTATCACTCAGATCCATAGTTTTTCAGAATGTTTGCAACAGTTTATCAGCAGCTTTCCATCAGACAACAGTTATAACCTGTTACACCTATTGCGTTCCCAAACTAGTGATAAACAACCATAGTCATATGTCTTGGGCTAGTTTTTGCTCCTGTGAGTTTGGAACAAAAAGAATGTATGGATGAATTTCCTTGAAAAAAGCTAGTTTTGAACAAAAATGGATGAATTTCCTTATGTGAGGTCGGGCGTTCACGAACACAATTCATAGCCACCGTGCTAGCGATAGCCGCCGCCGCACCAAATATAGTGACGTTTTTTTGCCCCCGTGAGTTTGACCAAAAACACCAGCATCATAGAATGTATGTGAGATGACAATGGTTATCACGAATAATTTTTGCCTAAGGGTAGCGTTCCTTGAGGAAGGAATGCGAGTAGTCTTCTCGTCGTTGGATCAATTGTACTCGCCGTCCCATCAAAGTGTTTACTCGGCTTTTATTAAAAAAATTTCTCGTCTTTATTGCTGATGGTTAGATCTGTCATCCAACATAGAACAGGCTATTCACTCCCAAAGCTAGGAACGCTACCCGTACGGAAAAAGTTTTCGGTTATCACATCGACCAAGAAAAGAAAACAAGTTTTGAACTTAAAAATGATTGAAGTTCCTTGGGTGAGGACAGGCGTCCACGAACGACGGTTCATAACTACCGTGTTAAAGCCCGTTACCATCGCGCCAAACCGCGGAATGCTCTTTAATTACTCCACCCACTAACATCTTTATCTTATGCATCGTTATGCCCTGAGAAACGATGGCTCGACGACAACGGCGGAATGCTCTGCTCATTCCGAAACACGTTGTAGGATCAATGTTCGTCTTAATCTGAACTAATCTATCATAGTTTACCAAATAATATCTCTCCCCCCATACCCTCGAATCCTCGACTGGATCCCTGCTTCCTTTCGTCGTCGTCGTCGTCCAATTTGTATACCCCAAATCAAGATCCAAATAATTCACATAGGCCGCCCTCGGCCCGTTGGATACCAACGGGCCCATGAACTCGTACCATTGGTGCAACCACCGTAGGTACCCCTCTCTTCCCCCATCTTCATCTTCCGACCATTGGATCAGATGTTGAATCGCATAAAGATTGCCGGCTCGATGTGGAAACGGCAGATCATTGGCATGTCTGCGTGCCATTGCCCCACCGTATGGATCCATGATAAGGTACGCCTTTGGTTCGGTCGATAACAAAGTGACCATCCGGATTAGATCGGGCAGCCCAACGTGAGTCCGAACATAGTCCGACTTGCCTTTGAAGAAGGTCTTTTCATGGAGCTCCCGGTCGAGAAGATCGTCCACCGTGCTGTCGTTCTTTAGACCAGAGAAGTAAACCACCGACTCGATCCAACTCATCTCCCGAATCTCCCATTCTTGAAGGCCGAGCTCCGGGAACCGATCCGCGAGAATGGACCGGGCTTTTCTAGACGGGCCAAGGAAGAGCCCTTTGAAGGTGGTCGACATTCCGGCCCGGCCCGACTCGGGTAAA
This sequence comes from Platanthera guangdongensis, assembly GCA_039583875.1. Taxonomy (NCBI): domain Eukaryota; kingdom Viridiplantae; phylum Streptophyta; class Magnoliopsida; order Asparagales; family Orchidaceae; genus Platanthera; species Platanthera guangdongensis. The sequence continues at coordinate 6,343,146 of CM077156.1, forward strand.
CTCCCGCCCACAAAGCATGATAGGTAGAACTCATCCGGAAGGGCCGGGGCGGCTTTCTGCCAGGCATCAATCAGCCCGGCCAGGTGCCGGTTCGACCCGGCCCGATTTAGAGCAAAGGCGGAAACCTGGTTCGGAACCGATTGGAGCTGCAGTTTCCAGGCGTACACCGCTCCCCAGGTCCCGCCGCCGCCGCCGCGGATGGCCCAGAAGAGGTCCTCGCCCATGACCGCCCGGTCGATAAAACGGCCGTCCGGCGAGACGAGGACGGCGTCCAACACGTTGTCGGCGGCCAGGCCGTATTTACGGGAGAGAAGGCCGAACCCGCCTCCGGCGATATGGCCGCCGGAGCCTACGGTGGGGCAGGAGCCCGCAGAGAAGGCGAGCGGGGTCGGGGAATCGGCCGTCGAGACGGCGTGGTAGAGCTGACCGAGGGTGGCGCCGGATTGGAGCCAGGCGGTTCCGGCGGCGGCGTCGACTTCGACACGGTGGAGGCTCATGAGGTCGAGGAGGGCGAAGGGTGCGCCGCCGGAGGCGAGGTAGGAGAGGCCCTCGTAGCTGTGGCCACCGCTGCGTAGGCGGATTGTTAGCGAGGCGGCGCGGCAGCAGAGGACGGAGGCGCGGAGGGAAGGGAGGTCGTCAGGGAGGATAATGGCGGCCGGACGGGGGAGGCGGGGCGTTGAAAAGCGGCGGTTTTGGATGGAGAAACAGAGTATGCGGTCGTAAAATGGTGTGTTTTTTTCGACGGAGAAGTTGTGAACGCCGGAGAGGCGGAGGCAGGAGGCGAGGTCCGGCAAAGCGGCGGGGATGGACGGCTCCGGAAAGAGGAAGAAGATGAGGAGGAGGAGGAGGAGAAGGGAGGCTATTGCGCAGTCCATTGCAGTGAGGTGGAGATTTGGGATAGAAAACAGAGGATTTATGATCGGAATCAATGAGATTCATCGCCGGCCTTAATTGGGGACAACTGTGTCGGTTTAGAAGAGGCGTCTGCCTCCTTCGCACAGCAAATTTGCGTCTTTAGCTTTGCTGTTGGGGTTGTCCTGCATGAGATCGTGATTCCTTAGCAATGGGACTCTCGTAGACGGCAGAGACACTGGTTATAAGCATAAAGTACGAAAATGACGTAAAAGAAACCAAGTCATTGAGGTCTCGGTGGAAGTGCTCCGGATAGAAAAATTGCTAAATAACGGAGCATCGATGGAAGCGCTTCTGCTGAAGCGGAGCTTGGTGGGAGCGCTCCCGCAAAGAAGAACGTCGTGACTTGAAAGTCTGATGGAACCTTTGCGCTAGAAGGAGAGCGGAGCGAATTCCTGAACAGGGGATCGGTGTAAGTCTACGACCTCGCTGGAAAACTTCAGAGCTCTTTCAAGCCTCTGAAGTTGCTTGTCTTCATAATGATGACCCGATGGTCCTTTTATAATTTTTTGGAGGGATACGTCGGTAATTGCGGCAGGACGAAATTTGTGTCGGTAATTGTCATTGTTCCATTTCTGTCACTTGAATCACCAATTATAACAAAAAGACAAAATCACCCCCCGGGCAGTCCGAGCGGCCCGAGCAGGTTGTCCGGCGATGGCGACGACCGACGGTGGCTGGAAGCGGCGAAGGTGGCCGGCGACAGCGACGACGTGCGTCGCGGGGGCGCATGAGGGAGGCGCATGCTGGGCGATCGCGAGGGGCGCGCACTGCGCGAGGCGCGCACTCTGTGTGAGTGAGCGTTGCACATGCGCGCCGGCCCGGGGGCGCACAATGCACTCATTCGCCTAGGTGCGCTGCGCGCACGCCAGCCCGGGGTGTCGCCCGCGCGCTCTCCCTGAGGTACCGCGCGCTTGCTTTCCCGGAGGTGCCAAGCTCGCTCAGGGATGTCACGACCCTGTGCGCGGTGCACTTGGTTTGGCTCCCCTTTCGGGGCGATTTCGGGTCTCTGGGTGAGTGCGGCTCGGTGCACGTGACTCGTTCAGACGGGTTGGCTTTCCTTCGTATTTTGGTTGAAGTGCTACCAGTTTGGCTCGGTAACCTCTAGGAGGAAACCCATCAAATGCTTCCAAATTTCCATGGGTTGTTCCGCAAAGTGACGAACCCAAAAAAATTTAGCCTTAATTACTTTGTCTTGGGGGTCACGAACTTAGGATTATTTTTGTATGCGCGCATTACAGGTTATTTGTCTTTACGGTTGGAAATGTCCCCTTGATTTGGCCTTGATGTGTGTGTTGACGCATTGGAACCGCACGTGTTCTCTTCGTGAAATGTCCATGCGGTCGGCTTGCCATCCTTAGTCGTGCGCCCACGGCGCGCGACTGCTAGATCCCCACGGCTGGCCTCCCCCGGCTATCCGCCCACGGCGCGAAACCGTCGGCCGGCCTCCCCTGCAATGTCTTGTCACCAGTCCGCCTCCTCGTCGTAGGTCTTTGGCCACCGCTTAACTACTGTTGTCCGATCATCCTCGTGCGATCAACGCCGTCTGTTATACAAGTAACCACAAGCATAACCACCTATAATATGTAGGTGCAAATATCCGAAATTATATCAGTCTGCGCGTAGAAAAAATATTAAAAAATTTGCGCGTTGTTGAACTGTATTAAACCGGTCCATAAATAATAAATATTGTGGTTACGGTCTGTGAATAGTCGTGTAACTACTGTAACCAATCATATGGCTTATAAATAGGATCACCATTCTTGTGATGTCGCCGCGTAGGCGACGCCTACGTGTCCAGACGCCCAATTATAAACAAGGCATTGAGCGCCTTATTTTAAAATATATATATATATGAATAGACAACAGTTTATATAGAAACTGGTGTTTATTCTACCTTGAAACTTAGAATAGACAGCGGTTTATATACAAACCGCTGTCTATTCTATCATGAACCCTGGAATAGACAACGATTGTTGTAAAAATTGTTGTTTATTCTATCTATTTTAAATCGCGAGCCGTAAATTTTAGTTTTTACCGTGACTTTTTGGTTCTTACAGTCGTTGCTCTGCGCGAAAAACCCTAAAGATGATTTTGTAAAAAAATTTGCTCCCCTTTGTTTTGATTTGACGATTCTTATTCGGCATATCTCATTAAGATATATTATTTCTTCATTTTCTCAATTTTAAGCTCTTTGATATTGTCTTTATTATTAGTATTAGTATAAACATTGTGTAGCACCAGTCACTGAATCTTTCAATCTCATGTTTTGGCTATACTAATTGCATATAAACAACACAATGTACCCTAAACTGACAGCTTGAATGGAGATTAGAAACCTTCATTTAATCATTTTTCCTCAGCATTGACTCTATATATTTGCCTAATTGTTGCATTTTAATTTTTAAGTTTGAACCCTTATTGTACATGTCTAAACCACCTAACTCTATAATTTTATATTACCATTTAGCACTAATATATCTATATTTATATGTGTGATTGTGTGGTAGTACCTCCACATCATTACGGTTTTTTATGAATTTTATTTAGGGCTTTTAGATGGTTTAGAGTTTTTTTAGGGTTTTGTTATTACAGGAAAATGGATGATAAATGATCTTCATCAAAGTCAACAAAAGGTTTCACTAAAATGAATGAATTGAATAAACTTAGGCTAGATGGGAAGAAGCTTATTATTTTTGTGAGTGAAGATGACTGCATTATTCCCGGGCATGAAACAAATAAATGGATGAGTTTTATGGTTCTCTTGTGCGGTGTTATGTGTCAATTACGTATGATGCATGGAAAAAAGTTGATAACCAACTTAAAAATCAAATATAAGAAGAATTAAATGTACGTAACTTTGTTATTAGTGATTACATAACTGTGTTTTTAGTTATTTTTTAATTAATATTGTCTATTATTTTTTAGATTTATTTTGATAATATTGATGTTTTTCGCAATGCATTAATGAAAAACATGAGTGAAAGTTGGAGGTCTTGGAAATCCAAACTTTTTGTCATTTATGTAAAAGATGTTGATTTGGAGCATCGATACAATGTACATGTCAAGTATAATTTTATTACTCTTGAAGACTAGAGACTTCTTATCGACCATCACACCACTCCGGAATATATGGTTATGTGTTCTTATTAAATTCAATATTTTATATCATTTATTAACGTTATAACTTATAAGCAATCTAAATATTAACAAATATTTATTTATTTGGGAGAAAAATAAGGTTAATACAGAGAGAGCAAAATCACAGAAGACTTTTCATACTACATTCAGAATGAGTTATTCTAGATTAAAATAAAGAATGATATTGGTTCTCTACTTCTCTCTCTTATTTTTTATTTTAAATATTAGTTTTCTTAATAATTTAAATGATAATTTATTTTCATTTTATTGTTAAGATTGAACAATGTGCAACTGCAATAATTTCACGTGTGGAGTTATGGAAAGTCGGTCATAATAAAAAGACTGGTGAATATATTAATAAAGATGCAGCTGAGTTAGTGTTGGGTATTGTATCCACAACGTACCTGATTTGAAGAAGCGCTTGAACAATCTAAGATAAATAGACAATGTATTTGATGAAATTTTTTAAGTTGTGCTTGCAGTTATTCCACGCTAAGTACACACCAATGTTAGGGTGCAGTAGGTCAATATACACGGGTCTGCGCGACGTAATCCCTCATTGAGCAAATCAGTGTGTTGGCCTACGTGTACTCTCTCTATTAAAGTGTACTTATTTTCAAGTACAGGGCTGTGATAATGCAAGAGCAGACAAGGAGCAAGGATGGGTCAAAGAGCAGCTCATGAGTGGAAAGACGAAAAATCATCCCAGTAATAATCGACGAGAATCACTAGTGATTCTCGCCGAATCATCGAGAATCACTGGCTGATTCTCACCGAATCGTCGAGAATCACTGACTGATTCTCGTCGACTCTATCCGACTAAATCAGAGCGTGTAAATCTGTCGCTAAGTCAAAATCGTCGAGAATCACTGGCTGATTCTCGCCGAATCGACGAGAATCACCTTTGATTCTCGCCGATTTTGACTTAGGCGAATTTCTGGAACCCGCTGGACCGGACTCAGCCGCTGGCACTGTTTTGAACCGGGCTTGGGGTTTCTTGTTGGTGGGGCCCACAACGGTCATCTTGAAGACCTAATGTATAAATACATCAGTATTTTTGAATAGTAAGAACAGAAGACAGAAAAACGAAAGCCGAGCCGCCGACGTGACCTAGATCGCGAAACTTGCTCCGTCGCCGTCGCCGCTCGTGCCAATGGATCGCCGTCTTTGATCATGGTTTCTTCCAGATCTCCCGGCGACAGAAGCTCAGCCAAGCACAGCGTCTCACGCGTCTAACCAAAGATCCTTTGTCTCTTGATTCGTTGATCGGGAAAACCTTCCCCTTCCGAATCGATCGAGACGATCGATCCTAGTGTGACCGTTAGAAGACCTTGCTAGCTTTGCTACGAAAGTTGAATCTCCAAAGTACTGCAGCAGCACGCCGTTGTCGCCGCCGATCCCGAGAACCAAGCCGCCGCCCTTCTTGCCACCGCCGGTTTCGGGGAGATTCTCTCCAAGTGAGATCTAGGGTTGTGGACTTTTCGTTGACTTCAAGAACACGTCATCGAACGAAGAGGGACACCTTAGTCTCCATAAGTTGTTTGTATTTCTTATACAATCTATTTTTAATTTCTTTGTAATGGACCGATTGGTCCCTAGTTGTAAGGGTTGAGTGTAACCCGTGTTGTGGGAGTGGTGACTCCTATGTGTGGAAGGGTTCCTTCCGTTAGTGCAAGGATTGGATTTCAATCCTGTTGGTGAAGTGACTGAGTCGTCCCTGGTTGGGAGATAGGTCGAAGGGGGAAAATGGACGTACCCAAATCGAGGAACCACTATAAATTGCTTGTGTCCTTTCTGTGCTGTGTTGTTTTGTTTTCGTGTGCTTGTACGATTTTAATTCCGCAAAAACGCTGCAAGACACCTATTCCCCCCCATAGGTGAAGGTAGTTGACACTAAGTGGACTTTCAAGTGGTATCAGAGGGAGGTTACTCAACAAATAGGTTAACGCCTTGAGTAAGTTCATGCCACTAGTGTCAAGAAGAAGACAAACTTCTACTATGGACGGACTCAAGTACACAGACAAGATCTCACTGTGCACCAGGCTAAACTTTCCTATCTGGAAGGAAAGGATTAGGTTCTTCATGGAAGCGGTCGATCCTCGACTCTTCATGATCGTGGAGGAGGGACCTTATGTCCCCACTAAGGCCTCCACCATTGATCCTACCAAGAAAATGCCAAAGAAAATTTCTGAAATGGACAAGGACGAGATGGTGCTGGTGGGACTTGATAAGAAGGCGCATAATATTCTGGTCAGCGCGGTCGATGACTCAATGATGTAAAACTTCTGCAACTGCAGGACAACAAATGAGATCTGGCACTGCCTGATTATCCTAATGGAGGGCACTGATGAAGTGAGGGATGATCGGAGATCCCTCCTGAACCAGAAATATGAGGCCTTCAGACAAGGGCCTAAGGAAGAGATCGGAGTCACCTTCGAGAACTTCCTCAAGATTGTCAATGCCCTCAAAGGATATGGAAGAGTGTTCACTGATGGTGAACTTAATGATAAATTCCTTAGGTCCCTTACTAAGGAATGGGACACAAAGATCTGCGTCATCCGAGAGTTTGGCAGACTTGCTGAAATAGACCCGCAAATTCTGTTTGGGAAGCTGATGTCCTATGAGCTTCAACTGAACACCAGGAAAGCAGAAGAAGAAGCAGAGAAGGCTGCAGCCAAGGAAAAGACTGTGGCCCTAAAAGCCATTCACTCCAGGAAGGGCAAGGGTGCGGTTTCATACCGTGCTGGGAAAAAGGATGAGGAGGAGGACTCCGAGCCATGCTCCTCCAGCTCAGAGTTGTCTGAGGAAGATTTCTCCCTCATCACCCGAGAATTCAAGAAGTTCCTCAAGATAAGGAATCAAAGAAAGAGAGACGGCTCCTCCTCCAAGCATCAGAAGAAAAATTATTCTTCTGACAGGTATGCTTCTAAACCGAACAAACATCACTCCTCTGACATTATTTGTTTTGGATACAATAAGCCAGGACACGTCGTAGCCGACTGCCACCAAGGCAAGAGAGAAAAGGGGAAGGGAGAGGAGCACAAGTCCTCTAGAGATAAGAATAAAGAGAGGAGCTACATCGCTAAAAAGCCAAAGACACTGAGTGAGTCTGATTCCTCAGACTCCAGTGATGATGAGGAAGCCTACTTCGGGCTGGTGGGTCGCTCCGACTCAGAAGGAGAATGCCCCCCATTTACTGGGAAGGTAAAAGCTCATACCCCTCTCTCCGACTCTGAATCTGATCCTGAGTCTCAGGATGATGACCCTGAGGATAGCCCTTCGGCCCGTGAAGCGGAGCTCCTCGAGAAGTATGAGCTTCTGCTCAACACTTTCGAGGAGTGTCGTAAGAGATTGAAGGCTGAGAAAAAGAAAGTGAAATTCCTTAAGGGTGAGAGTGTCTCCCTAAGGGAAGAGATCACCAGTTTGATCTCTCTCCGACAGGAGCACCTAGACCTGACTTCAAAGCATTCAGAGTCTCTTAAGCTCCTTGATCTTAAGCAGGAGGAAGTCGACAAGTTGGAAGAACAACTTGCGGCAGAAAGAAAGATCGTCAAGAGCTTCTCTATGCCAAAAACAGTTCTTCCATTAGTTGATACCTTCTCTGCTCAGGCTAAAGAAGCTGGCTTGGGGCATGTAGGGGTATCTGGTTCCTCATCCAGGAGAAACAGGAACCAGAGAAAGAATAAGGCCGCTAAGAAGGCCTCTGCTGCTGAAAAGGAAAAGGCCTCACTCAGTCCTGTTGCGTTCAGAAAGCCTAGCTTTCCCTGCAACCAACATGACTTTGAGTCAACCTTTGGTCATCATTTCTGGCCCTCAGTTGCAAAGCCAAAGAGCTGATATGATGGTTGGACTTTTTCCCGCAACTTCGGTGAGAGTGTCTTCAAGGCACCTTATGAGGAAATCCACATGGAAAATTATGGTCAATTCTCTAGCGGCCACAATAGAAAGCAGGCACCAAAAGCCAAGCCTGTTATACTGAAGGAACAGAAGGTGAAGAAGTCATGTGACTGCAATCACTATGATGTCTCCACCTCCAGATCCAAGGCCCCGGCTGTACCCACCATTCCCAGGGTAAAGCAGGAGCCTAGGAAGAGGTACAACAGATTTGATTGTTGGTGTTGTGGCAAAGTCGGTCACTTTGCCGTGGATTGTTGGTTTAATCCGAGATATAACGAGACTCCTTATGTTAGCAATGCGAGGCCGACCACTCGTAGGGTTAACCACCCGAGGGGGAGTATGCTAACCAAGAATCTAGGACCCAAGTTCGATTGGATTCCTAAGGGAAATTAATTTTGTTTTGCAGGAATGTCCAAAGGTCACCAAAACTCCAATATGGTACTTGGACAGTGGATGCTCCCGACATATGACTGGGACAAGAAGCCTGCTGCGTGATTACACTCCAGTCGAGAATGGACCCAAAGTCATCTTTGGGGGGTCAGATCGAGGAGTCACCAGAGGTTACGGTATGATTTCCAACGGTATAATCTCTATCATCGACGTGGCTTATGTTGAAGGGTTAAATCATAACCTGATCAGTGTAAGTCAGTTATGTGATAAAGGTTATGGCGTTAAGTTCTGCAAGGATAAATGCCTGATAATATCATGTGCCTCTTCTGAGACGGTATTATCAGGCATTAGGAGCAGTAATATCTTCTGCTTAGATTTTCTTAGCCTAGATTCATCTACCCCCGTATGCCTAGTAGCAAAAGGCAGTGCATCTCTTTATGAACAATGACACAAGAGATTGACACATATTAATTACAAGACAATTAATATGCTATTTTCCAAATATTTAGTGAGGGATGCTCCCATTATTAAGTGTATCAAAGATAGTCCCTGTCCTGCATGCCAGATGGGCAAACAGACTCGGACTACCTTTAAGGGCATCTCAGACAAAGACTCCTCCAGATGTCTTTATCTTCTGCACATGGACTTGTTTGGTCCAATGCAAGTTCATAGCTTAGGAGGGAAGTCTTATACGCTCGTGATTGTAGATGATCACTCTCGGTTTACCTGGGTGTTCTTTTTAAAATGCAAGTCTGATACGTTTGACATCTTCACCAGCTTTGTCAAGCAGATCCAGAACGAACTTAACTACTCAGTGGTCAAAATCAGAAGTGACCATGGAACAGAGTTCGAGTTTGGTGCTATGACAGAGTTCTGTGAAGAACTTGGTATCTTTCATGAGTTTTCCTCCTCGCGCACTCCTCAACAAAACGGAGTCGCGGAGAGGAGAAATAGAACACTCATTGAAGCCTGCACGACAATGTTGAATGACGCTTCACTCCCAGAATAATTCTGGGCTGAAGCGGTCAATACGGCTTGTCATGTTCAAAACCGGGCATTGATCAACAAAAGTCATCGTAAGACGCCCTACGAACTACTGAAAGGCAGGAAACCAACCATGTCCTATTTGAGGATCTTTGGTTGCAGATGTTATGTACTGAATAATGGGAAGTACCCGCGTACTAAATTTGGTGAAAAATGTTTTGAAGGCATATTCATGGGCTATAGTACCCACAGTCGGGCATATATGGTCTTCAATAAGAAAACCCTAGTGGTAGAAGAATTAATTAATGTTGTATTTGATGAAGGAAGCTTGCTTAACAACAATTCTTCCAGCGGTATTCTTGAAGATGCAGGGGCACGACTTGAACAGCTGAGTCTCGATGAGACCGCTAAAGATGAAACTCCTAAGTACGTCAAAGTTTCCACCTCAACGTCAACTGGGAATGTTGAAGATCAAAATGGAGCAAATCTCTTAGAAGAAGGAGAAGCCCAAGAAGTAGTCGAAGCTCCAGACGCCAGACTTCTAGAGCTCCGACACGTGAGGGATCATCCTAGAGATCAGATCATCGGAGATCCTCGTGACGGTGTCAGAACTTGAAGAGGTACTATTAACGAGATTTTGCATCTTAGCTTTCTGTCACAGGTTGAGCCAAAGAAGTTCGACGAGGCGAATAAAGATGCGGCATGGATTTTGGCCATGCAAGATGAACTACATCAATTCGAACGATGCAACGTTTGGACGCTGGTTCCCAGACCACAAAAGCAAAATGTGATTGGCACCAAGATGATCTTCAGAAACAAACTGGATGAACATGGTGTCATCATAAAGAACAAGGCCAGGCTGGTGGCTCAAGGTTACAGACAGGAGGAGGGGATTGACTTCGACCAGACCTTTGCACCAGTGGCAAGGCTCGAGGCAATCAGATTGTTCCTGGCGTATGCTTCGCACAAAGGATTCACAGTCTATCAAATGGATGTGAAATCAGCATTCTTGAATGGAGACCTGAAAGAGGAAGTATACGTCGCTCAACCCCCAGGTTTTGTTAATCCTACTTATCACAATCATGTATATTTTCTTAATAAAGCTCTATATGGTTTAAAACAAGCTCCACGAGCTTGGTATGAGACTTTATCTAGTTTTCTTCTTGAGAACAAGTTCTCTAGAGGTAAAATAGATAAGACATTGTTTCTCAGGGAAGTCAAAGGCAAGATTTTGCTGGTGCAAATCTATGTCGATGACATTATATTCGGCTCAACGGACAACAATCTTTGCAAAAAGTTTTCTAAACTTATGCAAGAAAAGTTTGAAATGAGCAGTATGGGAGAGCTAAAGTATTTCTTGGGACTTCAAGTGAAACAGTCTGAGGATGGAATCTTCATCTCTCAAACGAAGTTCACAAATGAACTCCTCAAGAAATTCGGTATGGAAAATGCAACCTCTATGAGGACTCCAATGGGATCCACTCTGTCTCTGGATAAGGATGAGAAAGGTAAACCTTTCGATGAAACCAAATACAGAAGCATCATTGGATCCCTACTCTACCTTAATGCCAGTAGACCGGATATCATGTTCTCCACATGTGTCTGTGCCAGATATCAGGTGAACACTAAGGAATCTCACTATGTCGCTACAAAGCGAATTCTAAGATACCTTAAAGGTACTCCCAATCTTGGCTTGTGGTACCCGAGAAACAATGATGTCGAGCTAATAGGTTTTTCAGATACTGATTTTGCAGGGAGTAGGGATGACAGGAAAAGCACTTCCGGGACGTGTCAATTCCTCGAAAGAAGGCTTATCTCATGGAACAGCAAGAAGCAGAATTGTGTAGCAACCTCCACAGCAGAGTCTGAGTACATCTCGGCAGACAGCTGTTGCGCACAACTCCTATGGATCAGAAACCAGTTAGCCGACTACGACCTTCGGTTCAAGGAAGTACCAATGTACTACGACTCCTCCAGTGCAATTGCAATTGCCAACAATCCGGTATCGTACAGTAGAACGAAGCATATTGAAGTGCGCTACCACTTCATTCGGGAGCACGTGGAGAACAAGGACATCTCTCTCTATTATGTCCCCACGGACAAGCAGATTACAGTTATTTTCACAAAGCCCTTAGACGAAGCCAAGTTCAGTCTTTTCAAAACTGAATTGGGGATGATAAACTATGAGGAATGAAGACTACAGAAGCTCCAGGCTCGTGCATCTAGGGGGAGCCTCTGCCAGGAACTCAAGTGTGAGCACAGGTGCAAGAACTGGGGGGGAGTAAGGGGTCAAATGCAACAGACCCAGATTTGCAGAAGCCGAAAAGGGGGAGATTACCCTCTCGGCTAAGGCTAAGGTGGCTCCAAGTCAACTCTCAAGAAATTGGTATTGGTAATGAATATCTCTCTCAACTCAATTTTAATTTTATGATATACGCTTTATTCACCTTAGCTTGTAGGGTTTAGACTTCTTCAAATAGGGGGAGATTGTTGGGTATTGTATCCACAACGTACCTGATTTGAAGAAGCCCCTGAACAAGCTAAGGTAAATAGACAATGTATTTGATGAAATCTTTTAAGTTGTGCTTGCAGTTATTCCACGCTAAGTACACACCAATGTTAGGGTGCAGTAGGTCAATATACACGGGTCTGCGCGACGTAATCCCTCGTTGAGCAGATCAGTGTGTTGGCCTACGTGTACTCTCTCTATTGGAGTGTACTTATTTTCAAGTACAGGGCTGTGATAATGCAAGAGCAGACAAGGAGCAAGGATGGGTCAAAGAGCAGCTCATTGGTGGAAAGACGAAAAATCGTCCAAGTAATAATCGACGAGAATCACTAGTGATTCTCGCCGAATCATCGAGAATCACTGGCTGATTCTCGCCGAATCGTCGAGAATCACTGGATGATTCTCGCCGACTCTATCCGGCTAAATCAGAGCGTGCAAATCTGTCGCTAAGTCAAAATCGTCGAGAATCACTGGCTGATTCTCGCCAAATCGACGAGAATCACTTTCGATTCTCGCCGATTTTGACTTAGGCGAATTTCTGGAACCCGCTGGACCGGACTCAGCCGCTGGCGCTGTTTTGAACCGGGCTTGGGGTTTCTTATTGGTGGGGCCCACAACGGTCATCTTGAAGACCTAATGTATAAATACATCAGTATTTTTGAACAGTAAGAACAGAAGACAGAAAAACGAAAGTCGAGCCGCCGACGTGACCTAGATCGCGAAACTTGCTCCGCCGCCGTCGCCGCTCGTGCCAATGGATCGCCGTCTTTGATCATGGTTTCTTCCAGATCTCCCGGCGTCAGAAGCTCAGCCAAGCACAGCGTCTCACACGTCTAACCAGAGATCCTTTGTCTCTTGATTCGTTGATCGGGAAAACCTTCCCCTTCCGAATCGATCGAGACGATCGATCCTAGTGTGACCGTTAGAAGACCTTGCTAGCTTTTCTACGAAAGTTGAATCTCCAAAGTACTGCAGCAGCACGCCGTTGTCGCCGCCGATCCCGAGAACCAAGCCGCCGCCCTTCTTGCCGCCGCCGGTTTCGGGGAGATTCTCTCCAAGTGAGATCTAGGGTTGTGGACTCTTCATTGACTTCAAGAACACGTCATCGAACGAAGAGGGACACCTTAGTCTCCATAAGTTGTTTGTATTTCTTATACAATCTATTTTCAATTTCTTTGTAATGGACCGATTGGTCCCTAGTTTTAAGGGATGGGTGCAACCCATGCTGTGGGAGTGGTGACTCCTACGTGTGGAAGGGTTCCTTCCGTTAGTGCAAGGATTGGATTTCAATCCTGTTGGTGTTGGGTACATTGGTCAAATGTACCTGATTTGAAGAAGTCTCACCCAACTCAATAATATACATCATAATGTATTTGATGTATGTTGAGTTTACTTGTGCAGGTTATGTAATCACTGGACTGAAGCAAAAAGTTTCTAAGTCCATGTGTCGACACCCAGAGGGAAAGTGTCGACACTTAAGAAGACTTGTGTCGACACCCAGACAAGCAGTGTCGACACTTGGAGTCATTGTGTCGACACCTGGGATGCAGAGTCGACACCAGACAGTAAGTGTCGACACTTGGAGCTGTGTCGACACTAAGTGAAGAAAAGTGCAGACAGAAAGTGTCGACACAAGGAGCTGTGTCGACACCCAGTGAAGCTGTGTCTACACCAGAAAGTGTCGACACTTGGAGCTGTGTCAACACTCAGCAAAATTCTGCAGAGACTAAGTTAAAGTGTCGACACTCAGAACAATGTGTCGACACTCAACAGAAGAGTCAGCACTTGAAGTATGTGTCGACACCCAGCACAATGTGTCGACACTCAGCTAAAGACTCTACACTTGAAGAAAGTGTCGACACAAGGAGCTGTGTCGACACTTAGCAAAGATCAGAAAGATCAACAAAATTATTTTAAGTACAAGTGTCGACACTAAGGGAATGTGTCGACACTCAGCTGAAGTCTCAACAAGAAGAAGGTGTGTCGACACAAGGAGCTGTGTCGACACTCAGCAAGTATCAACATAGAAGACTATGTGTCGACACCAAGAAGTAGTGTCGACACTTGACAAATTCAATACAAGAAGTTGTGTCGACACAAAGATGATGTGTCGACACTTAGAAGAATACAGCTAAAGATAGAAGATGAAGTACTTGTGTCGACACTCAATTTCAGTGTTGACACCTGAAGAAGAATCTGTGTCGAGACATACAAGGAGTTGTGTCGACACCTTGTAGACTTGTGTCGACACTTACACAGCATGTGTCGACACTTGAACTATAAGTGTCGACACTTAAAGACAGAAAGTCTCGACACTTTCAGACAGTTAGAGATTTTCAAGAAATGACTGGATGACTTGACAGCTGTCGTTCCAGCCGGTTTACAGCACCTGTCAGAGATATCAGAAGTCAGTTATGGACCGAACCAGCCGGTTACCATGAAGAAGGCCTATAAATAGGCTCATACAGTTTACAGAAATAGAGTTGTTGAGATTGATCACATTGTTGAAGAACAAGTTATTAAAGTGGTACATAGAGTATCAACACAAGAAGATCTTGCAGTCCAAGGGCAGATCTAAGAAGTTGGAGAGAGAGGGCTCCATCCAAGAAATCAGCCTCTGGAACTAGGCTGAGAAGAAGGATTCAGATTCATTCTGGATCTTAAGTGGCAGAGGTCAAGGAACAACTGCAGGAGGATTCAGTCTTATTCAGTTCTACTCAAGAAGCTTTGAAGAAAGCTAAGTCAGATTGAATCCAGCAGAGTTCTTCCAAGAACTCATCAAGAAACTCTCAACTCACCTCTTTTATTTCTGAGTTGTTGAGTTAATATTTGTAATATATTTTTATCTTGTATGATCCTTTGGATCTGAGTGAATTGTAAGCCTATAATTATAAAGGCTGAGGGTAGGGCTTGAGAGCCTGAGTGTAGGAGATTGAGATCTCTGAGTGTAGGCCTTGTTGGCTGAGTGTAGGCCTTGGTTGGCTGAGTGTAGGCCTTGATTGGCTGAGTGTAGGCTTTGGGATAAAGCTGAGTTGTAAGGCTTTGGGCCTGAGGTGTAGGAACCAATTTGGGTTCTGAGACAGTGGAGGAGTTTGGCCGAATCTAGTACACTACTAGATAGGCGAAGGGGGAAAGTGGATGTACCCATATCTTGGGGAACCACTATAAACCACTGTGTATGCTGTGCTGTGCTGTGATTGTTGCTGTGTATGCTGTGTGTTTGTTGTGATAAAATAGATAGTATTCTGTGATATAACTGATTGCTGTCATTAAAATTCAAAAAGGATTAGGTCACCTATTCACCCCCCTCTAGGTGTTTAGGTACCATATCTTTCAAGTGGTATCAGAGCCAGGTTACTCAAAAAGGACTAACAGTCTGAGGAGATCCTGTTTGGCAGATTCAGTGTAAGGCAAATCACAAATTCAAGAAATTCAAGAAAATCAAGAAACATGGGTTCCTCTGAGAATCGCAAGGAATTGGGTTACATGAAATTACCCATATGCAGGAAAGAGATCTTTGGGATCTGGAAGGAAAGGGTAAGGCTGTTTATGGAGGCCTCAGACCCTAGAATCTACATCACAGTAAAGGAAGGGTCTTATGTGCCCATGAAGATTTCAGTTTTAGATGCAAATCAGAGAACTCCAAAAGGATTTCTCTGAGATGACTAAGGATGAGATTGTCCTAGCCACAATGGACAAGAGGGCACAGAACATAATAGTGAGTGCCATTGATGATGCAACTTTTCAGAATCTTATACACTGTAAGACAGCCAAAGAGATGTGGGACACTCTTATAGTGTATATGGAAGGATCTGAAGAAGTTAGACAAGATAGAAAATCCTTGCTAAATCAGGAGTATGAGAGTTTTAGACAAGGTAAAGGTGATAGCATAACTGAGTGCTACAAGAAGTTCTACAGAATAGTTAATGAACTCATGTCTTATGGAAGAGAGTTCAGTAACTATGAACTAAATGACAAGTTCCTAAGGTCCCTAACCAAAGATTGGGACACAAAGATCTGTGCCATTAGAGAAATGGCTAAGTTGGGGGAAATTCCTCCTCCTACACTGTTTGGCAAGTTATTGTCTTATGAAATGCAATTGACAGTGAGGAAAGAGGAGGAGAAGTCAACAAGAATTGAACACAAGGAAAGATCAGTTGCTTTCAAGACAGAAGTTCCCAGAAAGTGCAGGAATAAGTCATCAACTCCACCTCCAAAGGTAGTTGAATCAGAATCAGATGAGTCAGTCAGCACAAAGACTGAGAGCAGTGAAAGTGATGAAGACTTTGCTGCCTTCACTAGACACTTTCAGAAATTCTTGAAGAAGAAACAGTGGAGGTCAAGACCTTCTACTTCAAAGGGAAAGGAAGTCTTTTATCAGGAGAAAAAGCCTTCAAAGAAAGACAGGAAGAGGACAAAGTCAAGCAAGGCAACTGGATCTAAGATAGTGTGCTATTGCTGCAATAGACAGGGCCATGTTATTGCAGATTGTCCAGAGAAGAGAAAGGAATCTGGTGACAGGAAAAAGGCTCACTTCAAAGGCAAGAAAGAGAAGTCTTTTGTTGCCAAGAAAGAGAAGACTCTATCAGATATCTCTTCTTCAGAAACTGAGTCTGAGGCTGAAGCCTACATAGGGATGTTTGCTGAAGAAGAAGAGGAAGAATTCATGCAGTTAATGGAGTCTATTTATGAACAAGAAGACAGTCAATGCCAAGGGCTAATGGCTTTGACAGAGAGTGCCAAAATCCTGGAGCAGCCAGGACCCAGTAAGGTACAAGGTCAAGTTCAAGTTCAGTTTCTTGTTCTACTTCAGATTCAGATTCTTCTTCATCAAGTGATGAAAGTGTATCTGAGTCTGAGGGTGATATTCATCAGCTTATAGATGAATATAAGGTGTTGTTGCAGGCTTATAAGAAAAGCAAGACCCTAGCCAAAAGTCAGGCAAAGGAAATTGCTATTCTTAAAGCTGCAGCAACAGATTTTGAGAAGTCTTTTGATCAAAAACTGAATGAGATAGCCAGGCTGAAACACATAACAGTGATTCAAATGGGTATTATATCATTTAAAAATGATCAAATCAAGAGTCTGGAGATCAATTTTCAGAAAGAGAGAGAGCTTGTTGCTAGGTTTTCTAAACCTAAGTCAGTGCTACCTTTAATTGATGAATTTATTCATCATAAAGGCAAGACTGGACTGGGCTTTATTAGACATGCAGGGACTGAGCAGTCCAAGTCTAAGTCCAAGGGCAAAGCCCCAACATTCAACAAGCCTGCTGTAGACAAGACAGCCAAGGCTGTACCTAAGCAAAGGTACAATAAGTTTGAATGTTGGTGCTGTGGCAAAGTTGACCATTTTGCAGTAGACTGTTGGCACAATGCTAGTGCCAAAGTGAGTACCAAGCTATCTGGTGGAAAGCCAGTAGGTAGCTTTGTCGGATTGCAGACTAACAAGTACCAAGGACCCAAGAATTATTTGGGTTCTAAGGTTCATTAATCTGTTTTGCAGGTGAGTCCAAGTGGCCATACCCCAACATGGTACTTGGACAGTGGATGTTCCAGACATATGACTGGAACAAGAGGATTACTAAAGGACTACATTCCAGTAAAAGATGGTCCAAAAGTAACCTTTGGTGGTTCTGAAAAAGGAATCATCAAAGGATTTGGTAACATTTCTACAAACTTAGTTACCATTACTCAAGTGGCTTATGTTAAAGGGTTGAAACACAACCTTATAAGTATAAGTCAATTAAGTGATGTAGGGTATGACATCTCATTTGTTAAAAATGGTTGTCATATCAAGAGGTCAAGTGATCAAGAGATCATTTTGACAGGTTATAGGAAGAGGAATGTCTACTGTCTAGACATTATGATTGAGAACAATGGTTCTCCAGTTTGTCTTGTAGCTGATGAGACAGTCTCTCATTGTGTCAAATGGCACAAGAGGCTTGCCCATCTTAACTACAAGACTATTAGCAAACTCTTTAGCAAAGAGTTAGTGAGGAATGGTCCTCAAGTTAAGTGTGTTAAAGATGGTATTTGCTCAGCTTGTCAAAAGGGCAAGCAGACTAAATCCACCTTTAGAAGCATAGAAAACAAAGATGCTGTGAGGTGTTTATACCTCTTGCATATGGATCTCTTTGGTCCAATGCCAGTTCACAGCTTAGGTAGGAAGGTCTATACCTTTGTAGTTGTAGATGACTACTCAAGGTTTTCCTGGGTGTTCTTCTTAAGACAGAAATCTGAAACACCTAGTGTCTTCTATAGCTTTGTCAAGCAAATTCAGAATGAACTAAATAGTACAGTGGTCAAAATTAGAAGTGACCATGGTACTGAATTTCAGTCTGATAGCATGACAAAACTGTGTGAAGACTTTGGGATATTTCAAGAATTCTCTTCACCTAGAACACCTCAGCAAAATGGCATTGCTGAGAGGAAGAATAGAACCTTGATAGAGGCTGGTAGGACCCTACTAAGTGATACATCACTGCCAGAGTATTTCTGGGCTGAAGCAGTTAACACTGCATGTCCATGTTATAAATAGGGCTACCATCACTAAAAGGCTAAACAAGACCCCCTATGAAGTTGTGAAAGGCAGGAAACCAAACCTATCCTATTTTAGGATCTTTGGTTGTAAATGCTTCATACTTAACAATGGGAAGTCTTACTTAACTAAGTTTGCTGCCAAGTCCCAAGAGGGAATTTTTGTTGGGTACAACAATAATAGTAAGGCTTATAGAGTCTACAACTTGACTACACAAGTTGTAGAAGAATCAGTGCATGTAGTTTTTGATGAGACTAAACTTATTAATAATGAGTTGTCTAGCAGTGTATGCAGCCCCACAGGTTTGACAAAGAAAATGGACAAGCTTACTATAGAAGAAGTGCCTGCTGCAAGACAGCAAGTAGAAGAAAGTAGCTTGTTGTCCAGGGGGAGAACTACATGTGCCAATTGCTGAAGAAATACAAGGAATACAGCATGATGCAGATGCTGAAGTGGTTCAACCAGAAGTTAGGATGCCTCCAGCCCACAGGCATCTTAGAGATCATCCAGTAGAGCTGATTATTGGAGATCCAAGACAAGGAGTTCAAACCAGGAGTAGAAACATGAATGCAGCAATCTACTCCAGCTTTCTGTCACAAGTTGAACCTAAGAAGTTTGAAGAAGCAATACAAGATCCACAATGGACTGAAGCAATGCAAGAAGAGCTTAATCAGTTCAAGAGGTGCAAGGTCTGGGAATTAGTTCCTAAACCTAAAGACCACAATGTAATAGGAACTAAGTGGATCTACAGGAATAAGATGGATGAACAAGGGGTCATCATTAAGAATAAGGCTAGACTGGTTGCTAAAGGATATAGGCAAGAAGAAGGTATTGATTTTGATCAAACCTTTGCTCCAGTAGCCAGACTGGAAGCCATAAGGATGTTCTTGGCCTATGCAACCTATCAAGGATTCAAGGTTTACCAAATGGATGTCAAGTCAGCATTCCTAAATGGTAATCTTAAAGAAGAAGTCTATGTGGAGCAGCCTTCAGGTTTTGTTGATCCAACTCTACCTCATCATGTCTATAGACTTAGGAAAGCTTTATATGGGTTAAAGCAAGCCCCTAGGGCTTGGTATGAAACCCTATCTAGTTTCCTCATTGAGAACAAGTTCTCAAGGGGGAAAATAGATAAGACTCTATTCCTTAGGGAATCTAGAGGCAAAGTTATACTAGTCCAAATATATGTAGATGACATTATATTTGGGTCTACTGAAAGCAGCCTTTGCAAAAAGTTTGCAAAACTTATGCAAGGTCAGTTTGAGATGAGTAGTATGGGAGAGCTGAAGTTTTTCTTGGGTCTCCAAGTTAAACAGACTGAGAGTGGTTTGTCCATTTGTCAGTCAAAGTTCACCCTAGAACTCATAAGGAAGTATGGTATGGATTCATCCAGCACCATGAAGACTCCTATGGGGTCAAGTATGTCTCTTAGCAAGGATGATGCAGGGAAACCTGTAGATGAAACCTTGTATAGAGGGATAGTTGGCTCCCTATTATACTTGACTGCTAGTAGACCTGACATCATGTATGCTACATGTGTTTGTGTCAGGTATCAAGCCTGCCCTAAAGAGTCTCATTTGACAGCAGTCAAAAGAATATTGAGATATCTAAAGGGCACTCCCTATCTAGGCCTCTGGTACCCTAGGAATGGAGATTTTGATCTAACAGGTTATTCAGATGCAGACTTTGCAGGATGCAAAGAAGATAGAAAGAGCACTACTGGAAACCTGTCAATTCCTAGGTGGGAGACTAATTTCATGGAGTAGCAAAAAGCAAACCAGTGTGGCTATCTCCACAGCAGAGTCAGAGTATGTGGCTGCAGGAAGTTGCTGTGCTCAACTTCTGTGGATACAACATCAGCTAGAGGACTATGGATTTCAGGTAAGTAGAACTCCACTTTTCTGTGATTCTACAAGTGCTATTTCAATAGCTAATAACCCTGTATCACATAGTAGAACTAAACATATTGAAATTAAATATCATTTTCTTAGGGAGCATGTAGAAAGAGAAGATATTTTACTTGAATATGTTAAAACTGATAATCAAATAGCTGATATGTTTACTAAGCCCCTAGAAGAAGCTAAGTTCAATAGATTCAAAATTGAACTAGGAATGTTAAACTTAGAGTAAGTTTACAGAATTAAAATTGGCTAAGTAAAAAAGTGTCGACACATAGACAAGTCTATGTCGACACAGAATAGTGGTGTCGACACTTCAGGAAAAAAGTGTCGACACATCCAGGATGTTGGTGTCGACACTTCAGAATGTTAGTGTCGACACATGACAAGTAGGTGTCGACACATCCAATATGGTGTCGACACTTATGTTTTACTCAGAATTTTCTAAGTAAAGTCTCGACAATGTGTCGAGTTATGTTGTGTCGACACATAACCAAGTGTCGACACATAAAATCTGTTGACTAAACTTGTGTCGACACATATGTGTCGAGACATTATAAGTCAGTGTCGACACTTATTGCCAGTGTCGACACATTTTAAGTTAGCTGTCCCGCCTGTTCATCTTCAAAATTAGAAAGGTATAAATAGGGTTCTGTCCTTATTTGTCGACACGCTTTCAAAGTTTCGAGACCAAAACTACTGTGTCGACACCTCTCTTTTCTAAAGACAAATTCTACAAACCCTAATGGCACCTAAGCTTGAGGAGAACGTTAACGAAGGATATGAGCTTGTGTGCGGCGCGTTCGACGATGCCGATCAAGAAATTCAGGCAGTAGTAACCCTAGTCGCCGACTCTGGGTTAGAGTACTTAGTTTCAGAACCAACTAAGATATGGAAGAAGGAGGTGCTTGAATTCCTTAATGGAGCCACAGTAGATGAATCTGGATACAGAATCAAATCCAGAGTTCATGGCACTAAGGTCAAGGTTTCACCTAAAAATTTGAGGAAGGTGCTCCAGCTACCAAAAACTCAAGATGAAGAAGAAATTACTGCATCCAAGACCAGGGAAGCTCTAACCTGGTGTGGACTTGATCCAAAGATGAAGATAGGATCTGTATTTAACAGGAAAGACATGAATAATCAAGGAAAGTTCATGTCTGAGATTGTTGGAAAGGTCTTACTCAGTAAGCCAGGAGGGCATGACAGAGTGTCTGCCTCCATGTTCAATATAATGACAAGAATTATCTTTACTCTAAGAACTGATTGGTCAGTGATAGTCTTTGATAAAATTAAAGAAAGTCTGAAGAAGCCCAATCTGGGCAGAATCATTAGTCTATACCTAGCTGGTGTGATACCAGAGGTAATGAGTACTGCTGCAGGAAGCAAGATAAACCACATGAGGAAGATGGATCAAAGGATCTTTTCAACATGGGACAGGGTGTTGTCAAAGGATCTGCCAACCCCTGAGAAGACAGTTACTGAGAAGGAGATTCCTCCAAAGAAAAAGAGAAAAACAGCTCCAGTGGAACAAGAGTCCTCCAGCAGTTCTGGGAGTGAAGAACATGTTGTTTTCACTCCTGATGATCAAGAGGAAGAGCCTGTAGTGAAGACTCCTGCTCCTCAAGAGATTGCTGAGATCCAGGGGAGCTACCACAAGCTTGCCCCATCCACAGAGATCAAAGCCAGGGGGAGCCTCCAGCTGTAGAAGAACCCTCTACACTGGACAGTGAGCAAGCCACCACCATCATACAAGAGGTACTCACTGACCTAAATACTTTAGCATATCTTAAAGAAGATGCTGATTTGTCTGATGTTCCTCAGCAAACTCAGCTGCCTAGTCAAGCTCTAGATGTTGTTATAAAAGACACATCTGCTGTACAAGAAGAGATTCCTGATCCAGTAGTTGAAGAGCAAAGAATGTCTCTAGCTTCTTCACCACCTGAATACACCATGGAAGACTTATTTCTAAATCTAGATCAAGCGGATTTTAACCTAGACAAGGAAGCTGCTGGAAGAGATAATGCTGCTGCTGAGGGGGAGCAAGTGCAAGTTCTGGAAGAGCCTTTAAGGCCAGAAACTGAGAAGGCACCTGATGTGCAAGCTGACAGACCTCCAAGCCCTAAGGATAGGGTTGACATAGCCAGCACTTCTGCCTCTGAAGATGAGGAGAGTGCTAGGGCAAAGAAGAAGAAACTGTATATTTTTAAAAGGAGAAGTCAGAGTTATAAGAAAGCTCTGCAATCTATAGCCCCACAACCTATAGTTCAACAAGCTCCAACTGTTGATTATAGTGCTTTACTGATTGCACTGCAGATTAAAATGGATGAACAAAGAAAAGCCATAGAGGCTTATGTTGATGCAGGGCACAGATCATTACAGTTTGATCTTGCCCAAGATATAAAATCTATAAGGTTTGAAATGAACCTTAATAAGAGAGAGATGATAGATTGCTTCCACAAAGGTGGAAATGCAGTGGTGTACTTGGCAACACACCAGGAAAAGATAAAGGCACAGGTAGATGATATAGCATTGAAGCAAGGATATGTTCTTGAAAATCAGTTAAGAATGAATGACAACTTGACTGCTTCACATAATGCTCTAGTCACTGAATTGAAGAACAAGGCTGCTGAACCTTCTACATCTACTGCTGCTGCTAAAGCTGATTTTGATAAAGTATTCCAGGAAGAAATTTCTGCTGTAAAGACTGCAATCCAAGCCTCCCAGAAAGCCATCTCTGAACAACTTCAAAAGCTCAAACCATTCTTCAAAGAGGGAATCAGATACTTGGATAGTCAAATCAGATTTCAGAAGGATGATGTCAGAGATCACATGGCTAGAGAAGTCATAAAGGGGGAGAGAGTACTAGTCAAGGCAAGCTCTGAACATGCTAAGTGGATATCAAATTCCATCAGAGCTACACTTGGATATCCTCCTCTGTGTGATGACAATGAGGTTGCTGAATCTGGACTAAATCCTGCTTATTTTGGAGGTGAGCAATCAGAAGTAGCTTAGGTCATTTATCCACCTCCAGACTTTGAAATGATTCAAGCAGATGTGAGCACAATATATAGCCCACCTGAGGGCAAGGACAATGTCCATATTGAAAAGGTTGTTCAACCTATATCTGAAGCCATGCAAGAGGCTCTACAGAAAGAGGAAGAGACAAGGTTGTCCAAAAAGAGGTTTATGGAACAAGCAGAACAAAGGCCAGACTTTGAACAGTGGAGCCCTACCTCTAGGAATATAATTTTAACTACCTGGAAAGCTGCCAAGGACAATACTCATGACAGGAACAAATTGTTTTCTGAAGCAGAATGGAGAAAACATGAGATCAGACAGGAAGCAATAGTTCAGTATAGAAGGAACACAAAGATGGGAAAGTTACCTCCTACTGCAGTGGAGCCTAGCAGTACTTTCCTAAGCCATATCACTATTTTGAGAGGCAGAAGATCAAGGCAGAAGAACTCAAAAAGAAAGATCTAAAAGGAAAGAAGCATGCTGATGCTGAAACTGTTGATGCCCCTGTCAAAGCTCAAGTTCAAGCTGGCAAGGGAATAATTATCAAGGAACCTGACCAGAACTAGATTAAGAATTTACTTGAAGATTATTTTGTAATCTGTTGAATGTAAAACATTTTTGTGAACTACTGAGAATGTATAAGTCACATGTTAGAACAATATATGATTCATATATTTCATGTTTGTTCTGTGAATGTGTCTATTTCTTATTTGTTCTGTGTTGATGTTGTGTATACATGTGTGAATTAATACATGTTTATGTTTACCCTGCTGAATATAACCTGCTTTACATCATTTTGTAATTTTTAATTATGAATGGTGTATATCATTGACTAAGGGTTATGACTTCTCCAAATAGGGGGAGATTGTTGGGTACATTGGTCAAATGTACCTGATTTGAAGAAGCCTCACCCAACTCAATGATATACATCATAATGTATTTGATGTATGTTGAGTTTACTTGTGCAGGTTATGTAATCACTGGACTGAAGCAAAAAAGTTTCTAAGTCCATATGTCGACACCCAGAGAGAAAGTGTCGACACTTAAGAAGACTTGTGTCGACACCTAGACAAGCAGTGTCGACACTTGGAGTCATTGTGTCGACACCTGGGATGCAGAGTCGACACCAGACAGAAGTGTCGACACTTGGAGCTGTGTCGACACTCAGTGAAGAAAAGTGCAGACAGAAAGTGTCGACACAAGGAGCTGTGTCGACACCCAGTGAAGCTGTGTCTACACCAGAAAGTGTCGACACTTGGAGTTGTGTCGACACTCAGCAAAAGTCTGCAGAGACTAAGTTAAAGTGTCGACACTCAGAACAATGTGTCGACACTCAACAGAAGCGTCAGCACTTGAAGTATGTGTCGACACCCAGCACAATGTGTCGACACTCAGCTAAAGACTCTACACTTGAAGAAAGTGTCGACACAAGGAGCTGTGTCGACACTTAGCAAAGATCAGAAAGATCAACAAAATTATTCTAAGTACAAGTGTCGACACTAAGGGAATGTGTCGACACTCAGCTGAAGTCTCAACAAGAAGAAGGTGTGTCGACACAAGGAGCTGTGTCGACACTCAGCAAGTATCAACATAGAAGACTGTGTCGACACCAAGAAGTAGTGTCGACACTTGACAAATTCAACACAAGAAGTTGTGTCGACACAAAGGTGATGTGTCGACACTTAGAAGAATACAGCTAAAGATAGAAGATGAAGTACTTGTGTCGACACTCAATTTCAGTGTTGACACCTGAAGAAGAATCTGTGTCGAGACATACAAGGAGTTGTGTCGACACCTTGTAGACTTGTGTCGACACTTACACAGCATGTGTCGACACTTGAACTATAAGTGTCGACACTTAAAGACAGAAAGTCTCGACACTTTCAGACAGTTAGAGATTTTCAAGAAATGACTGGATGACTTGACAGCTGCCGTTACAGCCGGTCTACAGCACCTGTCAGAGATATCAGAAGTCAGTTATGGACCGGACCAGCCGGTTACCATGAAGAAGGCCTATAAATAAGCTCATACAGTTTACAGAAATAGAGTTGTTGAGGTTGATCACATTGTTGAAGAACAAGTTATTAAAGTGGTACATAGAGTATCAACACAAGAAGATCTTGCAGTACAAGGGCAGATCTAAGAAGTTGGAGAGAGAGGGCTTCATCCAAGAAATCAGCCTCTAGAACTAGGCTGAGAAGAAGGATTCAGATTCATTTTGGATCTTAAGTGACAGAGGTCAAGGAACTACTGCAGGAGGATTCAGTCATATTCAGTTCTACTCAAGAAGCTTTGAAGAAAGCTAAGTCAGATTGAATCCAGCAGAGTTCTTCCAAGAACTCATCAAGAAACTCTCAACTCCCCTCTTTTATTTCTGAGTTGTTGAGTTAATATTTGTAATACATTTTTATCTTATAGGATCCTTTGGATCTGAGTGAATTGTAAGCCTATAATTATAAAAGGCTGAGGGTAGGGCTTGAGAGCCTGAGTGTAGGAGATTGAGATCTCTGAGTGTAGGCCTTGTTGGCTGAGTGTAGGCCTTGGTTGGCTAAGTGTAGGCCTTGATTGGCTGAGTGTAGGCTTTGGGATAAAGCTGAGTTGTAAGGCTTTGGGCCGGAGGTGTAGGAACCAATTTGGGTTCTGAGACAGTGGAGGAGTTTGGCCGAATCTAGTACACTGATAGATAAGCGAAGGGGGAAAGTGGATGTACCCATATCTTGGGGAACCACTATAAACCACTGTGTATGTTGTGCTGTGCTGTGATTGTTGCTGTGTATGTTGTGTGTTTGCTGTGATAAAATAGATAGTATTCTGTGATATAACTGATTGCTGCCATTAAAGTTCAAAAAGGATTAGGTCACCTATTCACCCCCCCCCCCCTCTAGGTGTTTAGGTACCATATCTTTCAGTTGGTGAAGTGACCGAGTCGTCCCTGGTTGGGAGATAGGTCGAAGGGGGAAAGTGGACGTACCCAAATCGGGGAACCACTATAAATTGCTTGTGTCCTTTCTGTGCTGTGTTGTTTTGTTTTCGTGTGCAGGTACGATTTTAATTCCGCAAAAATGTTGCAAGACACCTATTCAACCCCCCCCCCCCCCCCCATAGGTGAAGGTAGTTGACACTAAGTGGACTTTCAGTTAGCATCTAAAATTATAAGTGTAAATATATTATTTCATCATTTGTAAATTATCAATAATAATATTGCTTGTGAAGTATAATTTATTACATACAATTTTACATTAATAATTTAATATTTATTACTTTTACTTAGAATGAGTTGTCAAATCAGGAGTCCCAAAGTGTTGAAACAGATGAAAGAGATGACATTATTGCATCTGTTTTAGGCAAAAGAACATCCAGACAGAGTTAGAGTTGGTGGCAAGTTTTTTACCATTAAATTTTTTTTCAAGAATTATAAGGGGAGCGAGAGAAGATCAGTAACTCGTATTGAAGATGTGGAAGGTATAGTTCAAGAAATATTGAGCCAACAACAAGAATTATTGAACAAACAATAATAAGAGCATCAAACATATATGAGTTAATAACAACAAGCACAACAAATAGAGATGAGTAGTACGAAAAATCAAATTGAAGAATTTATGCGCATGTTTAGTACTGGCACTAGAACACTTATGTCTACAAGTGTTACACTTGCATGTATTATTATGTTTAATTATTTATACTTTCATGAAATGTCATGCTCTCTTTTTGTTGAATAGGTAATAAATAAATTTTTTTATTATTTTTGTTTTATCAGCCAGAGCTTAAATTCATGTCATAAGAACCTGAGACATCACATGAGCGTTTACCTTCTCTGGTATTATAATTAATATTTTTTTACTTTTATGTAATCAATGAATTCAATATTGATGTCCAAAATACTATTTTTTTAATTTCAACAAAAGACAAATAAATTTATTGTTATGTTATCCATTTTCATAACTATGATGAAGAAAGAAAGTAAAATAATATCTTTAGTATTAGATCCAAAAGTATTTAAGATTACTGAATCAACAAATACATATATTGAAATTTCAGAGTTGTATAATTTTATAAATGTGGAAAAAAAATGAAGTTAACATATTATTAGCATGTATTGGGTGAGTACTGAGTATCAAATATTACAAAACTAAGATTGTTTATTATATATAAATTGATTTTGAATTTACGTGTTTTTTGTAAGTACATAAATTCATAATTAAAGAAATTTACATACAATAGAAGTGTATATTTTCATAATCTTACATCCATTTTTGCTTTTGATGATAAGTGTGTCAAGGAACATTCAAAATCACGAGCTGAAGAACTAAAAATCATACTTAATCAACTTCAATCAGAATCTTTATTTTTTTGCCCTAACATAAATTGTAAGTATGAAGTATCAATGATTATTGTTATTTTTTATTCTAATTAAGTTATTAGTTATTTTATTTATTTCACAGAGAACAATGTATATTTATTATTATTGATTATAATAATAATAATAATAATACAATTTATTGATTTGATTATCTAAATCTTGACATTCGTGATGACGATATTAAAAATGTTATTACAAAGTAAGTTTATTAATTAGTTTTTTCCTATTTGGAATTCAGATTTGACTATAAATTAAAAATTTTTTATATTTTATAAAGTACATTTAAGGGTTTGACAAAGGATCGGCATACCAGTTTTCACAAACTAAAGGTTTTATAGTGGAAGACGATAAGTTATAGCATATATGAGTATATGTATTGTAATTTTTTTAATATTTAAAAATTTGAAATTAAAATATTTACCAATTATTTATTTTTTTAGTCCCCAAAACAACCAAATAATATTCAATGTGAGTATTATATCATGTGCTACATGATTGACATAGTTGATGCTCTTAGAAGTATATCAATATCATCATTGGTAAGTTAAGTGCATGTAAATTAGTAAATGATAATAATTATGTTGAATTGATTTTAACAAATATTTTTTTATTGCAGATCTATGATGGAGTGACACAATTTTCGTAGGACAAAATTGATAATATTCGAAATAAGATTTGTGATTATATTATCACTAATTATGCTACATGATTTATAACTGACACAAATTTTTTATTGTTGATCTATTTATGTAACACGTTGATTAACTTGACTTACTTTATACTTGTGTAGAAGTAGAACAAATGAACTTGGTCTTTAAATGATTTTATAAATGAGCATGATCTTTAATTCTTTATTCTTTAAATGATATTTAAAGTGTTCATTATGTGGAATAATTGCAGAATGCAGTTCATTTGATAGTTTTACACTTATGTATCTCATGCGATGATTTTTTTACTTAATAATAACTTGTTATTCCATTGGCTCGACCTAACTCTGCATTCTTTGTCTTATTTATGAAAGATGGAATACCAAAATAATAACAGTCTTGACTCATACATTGATAGCAATGATCTTGATCCAAAAACATATCCTAAAATAAAAAAAGTCAAAAGATACTGGATGGAAGAATGGACATTGACCCGACCTAAAAGATAAAAATACAGTTAAATATAATTTATGTAATAAATTGATTAAAGATGGTATCAAAATGTTGAAGCAACACTTATGTGATGAGTATGAAGATGTATCAAAGTATTTCAAGACTACTTTTAAAATAGCAGCTGAGATGTATTCAGCTTTAAATGATAAAAAAAGACAAGGTACATTTGATTGATGATGATGACAATGTGAGTGAATAAGAAAAAGAGCCAATAGAATCACATAATATATCTCTGACATTATCTACGGCTAAATCTTCATTTGTCTCAAGTTCTGAGACAAGTGCTAAAAATACAAAAGTAATCCACTTGCCACAAAAGAGGCACTATGGATGCTCATGTGAGACGTGCTCCTGAAGATGTAGTTGATGATAAACGTGCTAAAAGTGCTGCACAAACTACTATTAAGAGAAGTTTTAGATTTCCTAAAGAGAAAAACGAGTTGATAGTTATATTGTTGATTGGTTCTATAAATGTGGAATTTCATTCAATGCTACAAAAACACGAAGTTTTGAAATAATGCTTGAAGTAGTTGGACAATATGAGTCTGGTTATAAAAGTCCTAGTTATCATGATTTAAAAGTCTCTTTGTTATTGAATACAAAAGATAGAGTTAAGGATATGAAGATAAAATATCAAGTATACTGGAGGAGATATGGTTGCACTCTTATGTCAGATGGTTGGATAGACATGAGAGGGAGACATTTAATCAATTTCCTAGCCAACTGCCCAGAAGGAATCTATTTTATGGGTTCTGTAAATGCATCTGATCATACTCAAGATGTTATAATATTATCAGAGTTGCTTGATAATAAGATCAGAGAGATAGAAGCCGAGTGCGTTGTTCAAATAATTTTTTTAGTTTCACTAATTTTCATATTTCAAATTTAATATTCTATAACTTTCGATATATATAAAGTTATGTTGCATGCAAGTGGTGACTGACAATGCTTCCAATTACATGGCAGTTGATAAAATTTTAATGGAGAAAAGACTCATATTATTCTGGACTTCTTGTGCAGCTCATTGCATTGATCTCATGCTAGAGGATATAAGCAAGCTACAATAAAACAAAATGGTGATAAGAAAAGCAAGGATGATTATAAATTTCATCTATAAGCACACTCGTTTACTTGATGTAGTAAGAACTACTATAAGTGGTGATCTAGTGAGACATTCAGTGACTAGATTCACAATATCATTCCTTATTCTACATAGTGTGCTTAAGTCTGAGGAAAAGCTGAAATTATTCTTTGTGTTGCCTTCGTGGAATGTCGCTAATTTGACAAAAATAGAAGATGGAAAATAAGTTGTTGAAACAATACTTTCAACTATTTTTTGGAATGGAGTAAGAGATTGCCTAAAAGGAGGAAAGCCATTGATTGCCATTTTACGATTAGTAGATGGAGATGAAATGTCAGTTATGTCCTAAGCATATGTGGCAATGAAAGAAGCTAAATAAAAGATCAAAGAATATTTTGATAATAAAAAGAATTATTTAAAAAGATTATTAAGATTATTGAAAATATATGGACAAATCAAATTAAGCAAAAATTGTATAGGCCGTCTTTGTTTCTAAATCCAAACAAATATTTTGAATACAAGGAAAAACATAATGACGATGCTTGAAAATTTCAAGATATTTTTAATGATGTTAGTGCAAGACTTGTGTCCGATCAAGAATTGCAAGACAATATTGCAGAGCAATGTACTAACTACAAAACATCTTGAAATAGTTTTGGAAAGCCTATGACTATTAGGCAACGGACCACCTTAAATCCAAGTAAGTATTAATTGCGTTTTTTATTTTTTCTTAAATTATTTATATGTTAAAGATTTTTTACTTATCTTAAATAAATAGTGAATTGGTGAGGTGCACATAGGGGACCGAATGATGACCTTACAAATGTAGCATTGCACATACTTGGCTTATTTTATGTTTCTTCTAGTTGTAAGCACAACTGAAACATTTTTGAGTTTATAAGTATACAAATATTCAATATAAAATTTAATATTTTTATGTCTATTAATAAGTTTGTAATTATCTTGATTCAGATTTGTTGGGAATAAAAAACTTTCAAGATTCACACAAAGAAAAAAAAAAGATTGGAGCATCAAAAGCTTAATGATCTTATATACATTCAATATCATCATCATTTACAAGCACGATTCCAAGAAAGACGTGAAAAAGAAAGAAATTACAGCCTTTTAGTGCCTGATGAATTAGATTGGAGTAGTGAGTGGATGATGAATAAACCAGAGGATGCTCTAGTTTTTTATTATGATAATCTCGCATGGGAAGCTGTAGAGAGAGCTATTGGAACTAGGGCTCGAAATTTACGAAGTGAAGTTGGAGCTAATCTTCAACTAATAGCTGAAAGGGATGAAGATTTAGATCATTTTAAATTTGTCAATGATGATGAAAATATTGATGATAATTCTAGACAAATGACGAATAACTCAAACCAACAAAGCACATGCAATGCTAATGATGACTTACTAGATGATGATTCTATTTGATTGTATAATCCCGTGTTCGCCGAGTGGGCCAGCCAGGCCAGGCGAGCGGACCAAGGCACCCTACCCGCACCAGAACAGGATGCGGGCAGGCACCAGGTGGCCAGCTCGCTCTCGCCAAAGCTAGACGGGCGAGCCGCGCGAGCTGGCCCCTCCCCCCTCGCACTCGCCTTGAGTTCATCAAGCAGAGTTGGGGCTCGACATTCGTCGAGCAGAGTTTGGGCTCGGTATTCGTCGAGCAGAGTTTGGGCTCAGCATTGTCGAACAGGGTTTGGGCTCGGCATTCGTCGAGCAGAGGACGGAGCTCGGCATACTTCGAACTAATATTCAGGGTTGAGCTCGATGAGCCCAGATCAGCAAGCTCCCTCTGGAGCTCCCATAGCGACAGTATGAGATCGGCCTGCCCGCTCTCCTACTGGCGACCTGGCAGCCAGCCCGCCTTGGAGTGGGCATTGGCGGGTCGCGGGAGCCAGGTCGCACCCGTGCCATGGGGGGTGGAGAGCAGTGGCGAGCAGACCTCCCAATTCTTGGGACCGACACAGTGGGGCCCAGAGACAAAATTACCTGGATGCCCCTCCTATGGGTGCTAATAGCTTGTTAGAACAACAGAGATACGTTGTTGGCAGTCCAAGTTGGGCTGCATATAGCTGTTGGAAATAACGGAGGTTGGCTATTTGTAGGTCGTCTTCAGAAAACTATAAATAAGACCCAAGGGGCACCTCAGGAGGCTATTTGCAGGCTGTAATCAGATCTTTTTGTGCTTTCTGAGGTAGCCTTAGCTCGGCCTTTGGATAAGGAGGGGAAACGCTCTCAGATCTTCCGGGTGTGTGGTGGGTCATCTCGCCGAGCCCTTAGGTCGGTTCCCATCTCTCTTGTTGTTTGGTTTGCAGGAGAGAAGTATGTGTACGATCACCCCTTCCCCAACGATGAACTCCACAAGGAACCGAATTTTCGGTTTCAACATTTTGGTGTGGTGAGCGTGGACAGTGGTTAGCACAAAAAATCTTCAACAGGCTAGATGACAAGAGGAGAAGGACAAGGCTCGGACAGGTCCGACTCGCCACCCCCACCCCCTCTGGCTATGGTGGGGATGTTCGAAGATTTCAGGCAGGAGGTACCCATCCTCGTCAAGTTCGCACTCGGTGCGCGGGCCTAGTTCTCAACTCCAACTATCCCAATTGCTGTCGCCCCGTATCTAGGTGAGGACGCTCCCGGCAGGCGAGCTGGGAAGGAGGTCGCCGAGGAAGAAGGGGGATGTGAGCTCCCCGGTCGCGTGCTCTTCCCCGGCTCGGTGAGCGGAGGCCAGTTCGGCGACTTGGGCATACATGATCCTCTAGCTCGCCCGGTAGGGGGAGGTAGCCCCTTCAGTGAGTTAGTTTCTTCTGCCCCCGTTCCAGAGGGGTTCAGGGAGCCAGAGATGTCCTACTATACTGGGAAGGGAGACCCGGTCCAACACATCCAGTGGTTTGAGGACGTGGTCTCGATCTGACAGATGTCGGATGGGTTCAAGTGCCGACTCTTCACCATCACCCTCAAGGAGAAGGCGAGGGAGTGGTTTCACCAGCTGTCAGCCAGCTCCATTTACTGCTTCGAGGACCTACGTCGGGGGTTCATGTTAAGGCTCACCACCTCCAAGAGGAGGAATAAGGAGTCGGAGTCCCTATTCCACATAATCAGAGAGTGAACGAGACCTTGGGGAGCTATGTTGACTGGTTCCAGTAGGAGGTCACCCAGGTCTAGGAGATGTCGGACCATAGCCTGATGATGTCTTTCACCCTAGGGCTGCAACAGGGTTTCTTCAGGATGGAGCTGAAGAGAGTGCCCCCCCCCCCTCTCCTATGAATAGCTGATGGAGAGGGCGGCAAGAGAAGTTGATGAGGAGGCGTCAAATTCGGAGTTTGCCCGGAAGTTGGTCAGGTGGGCCACATAGGAGGAGAAGGAACCAAGAGGCGACAAAGGACAGGAGAGGAGAGCTGAGCCTCGGCAGAGGGAGCAACGGCAACTGCAAGAGCAGCAACAGCCCAGGTGGGGGCGTCAGGAGTCGGACCGTCGGCTGGGATGGAGGCCCGAGTGGCAGGATCAGGGGCCACAAAGAGGTTACCAGGGAAGGGACAACCGCCCGGGGGGCCAGGATCAATTCCATCCCCTAGGTTGGAGGCAGGCCCAGAGACCTCCCCTCCCCGATCAGAATCAAGATATGGCCATAACCATGAGGGAGAGGAGGAGAGCAGCTCGAGGAGGAGGAGAGAAGTCAGGTTAGAGTTGCCCTACTATGACATCCACCAGGGAGAGGGGCACGCCACGACCACATGCCTAGAGTTCCTCGAGATGAGAGGAAACAGGGAGCAGTACCAACAGCAGGGCTGCCAGGAGGTGAGGATCGAGGAAGTCCTGCCTCTGGTGGAGGAGGAGGATCTATGTGAAGACCGACAGACATCGGGACACTTGGAGGGATTGGAGTGATCCACGGGGTGGGGGAGGGGGTGGGGGAGGGGGTGGGGGGGATCGAGGCTTCCCGGAAGGAGAGCCTCCATAATATGTACTGCCGAAGCGTTGGCTCCACATCCCAGACCCCGTACTCGGAAGAGAAGATCACCTTCTCGAGAAAAGACATACCAGATCATGAGGATCCCTTCTGCGATGCGCTGGTCATCCAGACGGCTAGCGCGAATTTCACCGTCTCCCGGATACTCATTGACAATGGGAGCTCCATCAACGTCATCTTCAAGAAGGCATTCGACGTGATGAAGGTGGAAGCAAAGAGCGTGCTGGCTTCAGATGGCCCCTTGCTTGGGTTCTCAGGGGAGAGAAAGGAGGTAGAAGGAAGAGTGGGGCTCCATGTCACCCTAGGGGGGGCAGCCCCGAAACTACCGATTTGTCATCGTGGATGCCCCCAGTAGCAACAATGTCATCTTCGGAAGGCCCCTCGTCAGTGTCTTCCGCTACGTCCCCATGTCGTTCCACCAATGCCTGAAGTTTAATGCTGAGGGGATGCAGGTCCGGGTGCAGGGTGACCCCAAAGTATCAAGGGAATGCTACGTCACTGCCATAAACTCTATCTCCTGGCAGGAGGGGGTTGAGGAGATGGGGCAGAGAATAGAGGAGGCGGAGCAGGAAGCGAGAGGAGAAGAGAAGGAGGAGGATAGCTGCGCCGAGGTGGGGGTGTTAGGAGGAGCCCGGGAGGAGTCGGTCGTGGCAATGGGCGTGGAAGAAGTCATGGAAGCTGAGGAGGCCCTAGTCCTGGTGAAGAGGGATGCCGAAGAATGGGGGAGCAGTCCAGGCTGGAGGCTATGGAGGAGATCAAGGAGATAGAGGTTCTCACCCTTAGAGGTAGGGTGGAGAAGGACCGCATCAACGGGGGGCTGACCCCGGAGGCTCAGGGCAGGATGCTGGCATGCATCCAAAAGAACGTGTACATCTTCGCATGGAGAGCTGCGGAGATGCCAGGGATTGACGCGGACGTGGCTTGCCACCTCCTCAACCTGGACCCGGGAGCCCGCCCCGTCCAGCAGAAGAAGTGATCAACCGCGGACAAGCTGGCCGAGCCCATCAGGGAGGAGGTGGCGAAACTCCTTAAAGTCGGCTTTGTATCTGAAATACAACACCCTGGCTGGGTCTCCAATGTTGTTATGGTTAAAAAAGGAGACGGTCGGTGGCGTATGTGTGTTGATTTTTCTTTGCATAATAAATTTTGCCCTAAGGACTATTATCCCTTGCCTCGGATCGATGCGTTGGTTGACTCAGCCGTCGGTTTTCCTGTAATGAGCTTCTTGGATGCATTTTCAGGTTACCATCAGATCAGGATGCACACCCCGGACATCAAGGATGTCTCATTCATTATGGGAAATGGATGCTACTGCTACAAGATGATGCCCTTTGGGTTGAAGAATGCAGGGACAACATACCAGAAGATGATGGACAGGGTCTTCCGGGAACAGAAGGGGAAGAACCTAGAGGTATACGTAGACGACCTCATGATCAAGAGTCGGGACGTAGACTCTCACCTCCAGGACCTGGAGGAAACCTTCGCCACCCTGCGCAAATATAAGATGCGGCTGAATCCCCTGAAGTGTGTTTTTGGGGCCAGCAAGGGAAGTTCTTGGGGCATCTCCTCACCCATGTAGGGGTCGATCTCAATCTTGATAAGGTCAAGGCCATCATGTAGCTAGGGTCACCGTAGAATGCTAAAGAGGTGCAGCGGTTGACTGGGAATTTAGTGGGATTGAGTCGGTTCCTCTCCCGGGTCGGGGAGAAGTGCTCCCCCTTCTTCAAAACACTAGGGGGGGGGGTCAAAAGTTCGAGTGGATGAATGAGTGTGAGGGGGCATTCTAGGCCCTGAAAAGGCAGTTGACCCAGGCTCCGCTACTCCAAGGGCTGAAAGGGAGGGAGGACCTATTTTTGTATCTTAGGGTTGGAGCAGAGGCTTTGAGCTCCGTCTTGGTTTGGGAAGAAGGAAAGAAGCAGCTTCCCGTATATTATGTGAGTCGGGTCCTGAGGAAGTCCGAGCTTCGATATCCCATCATGGAAAAGCTGGCCTTCACCCTAATCATCTCAGCTCGGAGGCTCCGGCCCTACTTCCAGGCACACTCCATCCGAGTGGTGACTGATCATCCCCTCCGCAGTATCTTTGAGGGGGTGGAGCATTCGGACAGGCTAGCCAAATGGTCGGTAGAGTTGAGCGAGTTTGACATCTACTTCATCCCCGCCTCTCGATCAAGGCCCAAGCAATGACCGACTTTTTGGCTGACTACGTGATCGAGGTAGCGGAGGAAGAGCTCACTCGTCCGACTTCATCGAAGGTGAAGGTTGAAGGCGCTTCGGGAAGACATTCCTTGGGAGTGGGAGTAATCTTAGAAAGCCCCCAGGGTACGAGGATCAAATAAACGGTAGTGGTGTATTTCCCCATAACCAACAACCAGGCTGAGTACGAGGCCGTAATAGCGGGGCTGCGCCTGGCCAGGGAGTTGGGAGTGCTCGACATGGAGGTCCTCACTGACTCCATGGTGGTCGCTTCTCAGATCAACGGTGAGTTTGAGGCGAGAGAGCCTACCATACGACTATAATTAGCCAAAGTGGAGGGGGTCATCGACACGTTCCAAACCTTCTCCATCTGACACGTGCCCCTGGAGGAGAATGAGCAGGTCAATTAGCTGGCAAAACATGGCCCCTGGATTGGGTGTACCATCACCAATCTATTCCGCCCTTCCATCAAAGAGAGAGAGCTGATGGAGGTGGACCAACACCCCTCATGGATAGATCTGTTCACGACCTTCCTTTCCACAGAGGAGTATCCAGAGGGAATGGACAAGAAGAAGTTCAGATACAAGTCAGCATACTACCTCCTACGAGACGGGCAACTGTATCGAAAGACTCTCTCGGGAATGCTGACCCGTTGTGTGGCCGAGAGGGAAGTACAGAGGATCTTGGAAGAAGTCCACTCAAGGGAGTGTGGGAGTCATTCCGGGAGTCGGACCCTGGAAGGGATGATCGCCAGACAGGGATACTCTGGCCAACCCTGGGCCACAATGTTGCGGAGTTCACAAGGAGGTGCCACAAGTACCAGTTGTTCGCCCCCCTCCAACTGCAGTCGACTCAGCACCTCAAGAGCATCACGGCCTCCTGGCCCTTTGTAATTTGGGGAATGGATTTGGTCGGACCGTTCCCCCAGGCCAGCGGGCAGAGGAGGTTCCTGTTGTTAATGATAGACTATTTCTCTAAGTGGTTGGAGGTGAAGGCGCTGGCCAAGGTGACCTCCCAAGTCATCAGAAACTGGCACTTGAGTGACGGTCTCCCCAGTACACGACTTGAAAGGACGGTCGCCGACAGCTCCATCATCCAGCTCAAAAGGGTTCAGCTTCAACATGTCTGCATACCATGCACCCCAACCCCTCTCCAACCATGAGCAGGTTGTTGGTGGTCGCAACCCTCCCTTTGATGAGAAGTGATTCAGTTAAGCGTCTCGATAGAAACTTCACATGAGGTCACCCATTCCAGGAATACTACAGCTAGAGCACGTTTAACTATAAAATTCTTTCACTTCTCATCATCAATTGTTAAAATAAGTTGCAGCATAGAAATAATATGAGGTGAGAAAAGTGTAAGCGAGAACCTGCTAAATTCATTAAATTGAAAGTTCATTTTAATTAAATATAATTGTAGTTCATTTGTTCACTTAATATATTTATCCAATCCAAACAAATCATTTTAGCTATATCCTTCTTCGAGCTAGTATTTAATTTAGTTCTATACAAGCAATAAATAATACACGGGGTTCTCTCATGCCACGGTGTGACAGTAAATTCCCCATTTGTCACCCCGTAAAAGTTCTAATCATGCGGAACACAAAACTCAACAAAAGTTGAGTGGGTGAATGCGCATTTTTTTGTTTAATTATTAAAAATACTTACATATATAAGGGTATGTGAAAAAAATTATGATAATTGAGTAGAATCGAGAACTGAACCGAAACCGAACCAAACTTTATGGTTTGAATTCCGTTCTATATCTTGGTACGCAGATGGTTCGGTTCCGGTTCCCAAAAGTCAGAACCGAACCTACATGCATATGAATTGGTTCTTATTTTTGGATAAAAACGATACGAACCGACCCAAATTGCAATCGTATAAAAAATCAAAGTGTGAAAAAATAAATAGAAGCAAAAAATAATACAAAAGAAAATTACTCCATATACAGTCCAGATACATATAAAAGTAATATAAGCATACATGATACAACATTATTATTATAAATCATTATTAATTACTAACAAGCAAACATATAATTCATTTAATGCTTCTTCTTTTTTAATTCATTGGAAATGTGTGGACTGACTAGAGTCTGTATAAAGGGCTTGAACCGAGGCTGCGCCGGCGGCGCAGGCGGTGGAGGCGACCACACATCAAGCCACAACCACATATTAGGTTGGGGAAGAGGGCAAATCACACAACGTCATAGTCTTGCGGAG
This sequence comes from Platanthera guangdongensis, assembly GCA_039583875.1. NCBI lineage: Eukaryota > Viridiplantae > Streptophyta > Magnoliopsida > Asparagales > Orchidaceae > Platanthera > Platanthera guangdongensis. The sequence goes on from CM077156.1 coordinate 6,381,434, forward strand.
ATGCATTCGCGTATGTGCAACCGAAAATCTGTATATAAACTTAACTTTCTATAGCATTGGCGAACACATGAGTCTGGTGAACATATAAAAGGTGCACGAGTTGGATGACATATTTCCACGCAGTCATTCCCTAAAGAAGGGTGAGCATTTCTCCCCGGCTTAGGAGAGGAACCTACTCAGCCCAGCGAGCTTATCCGTCAGACGTTGAACCTCCATAGCACTACGCGGCGACTCTAGCTCCATGATAGTCTTCACTTTATCTGGGTTAGGCTCCACCCCTGCTAGGGTCAGGAGGTGACCGAGAAACTTTTCCCGGCTTGCCCCAAAGACACACTTTTGGGGGTTGAGCCACATCTTGAATTTCCTCAAGGTGGCAAATGTCTCATCTAAGTCGGAGAGATGTGAGCCCACATCCCTACTCTTCACCGTGAGGTCATCTACATAGACCTCAAGATTTTTACCCCATTTAGCTTTTGAAGATATGGTCCATCATGCGTTAGTAAGTAGCCCTCGCATTCTTTAGCCCGAAGGGCATCATCTTATAACTGAAACATCTCTCTCTCGTGATGAAGGAGACATCCTTGATGTTGGGGGGATGCATGCAAATCTGATGGTAACCTGAAAAAACATCTAAAAAACTCATAATTGAAAAACTGACGGCTGAATAAACCAACACGTCGATCTGAGGCAGGGGGTAGCAATCCTTAGGGCATGATTTATTTAAAAGAGAAAAGTCTACACACATACGTCACTTCCCTTCTCCTTTCTTTATCATTAGCACATTGGAGGCCCAGTATAGATACTGGATCTCCAAAATGAAACCTGCGTCAAGGAGCTTCTTGACCTCCCCGCGGATCGACTCCTCCAGCTTGTTGGCGATGTTCCTCATCTTCTGGCAGATGAGACGCGTCTTGGGGTCCAGATTTAGGCGGCGGCACGCCACGTCCGCATCAATGACCGACATGTCCTTCGTGCTCTAAGCGAAGATGTCAACGTTCCTTTATATGCACTCCCACATCCTCTCCTGATCCTCAGGGCTCGGGCCGCTGCTAATCTGCACCCTCTCTGTCCTCCCTACCCCGGTGAAGACTTCCATCTCCATGACCTCCTTGGCCGGCTCCAGCCTGGACTACTCTCTGCCGCCCCTTGGCTCCTCCTCCTGCCCAAACTCTTCCTCCCCTCCTACTTCTTCAACCTCCATCGCCTCCAATGGGCTCTCCTATGACACCACTTCTTCGCCTCCTTGGGCCTTACCCCCAACTCCTCTCTAACCTTGCTCCTCCTCCACAGCTTTTTCCCCAGCCTCCCCTAGGCTCACTTCCTCCTCCTCTACAACCTCCATCTCCTTCTCCAGCTCCTCCGCCTTTGCCATCCAGGATATGGTGTTGACGACAGTCATATAGCACTGCCTCACCACCTTCGGGTCTCCCCTGACCCTGACCTGGACTCCTCCACTGTTAAACTTGAGACATTGATGAAAAATGGAGGGGACTCAACAGAAAGCACTGATGAGAGGGCGCCCAAAATGGCATTGTAGCTGCTCGGAGCGTCAACGATGACAAACCGACAGTTCCTCGAAACTCCCCCCAACTTCGCGTGTAATCCCACCCCTCCCTCTGCTTCCTTCCTCTCCCCAGAGAACCCGAACAACGGTCCATCCGAGGCCAAAACCCTCTGGGCCTCCACCTTTATCTCATTGAATGCCTTGTTGAAGATCACATTCACCGAGCTTCCGTTGTCCACCAGAATCCAGGAGACAATGAAATTCTCTACGGCCGTCCGAATCACCAAGGAGTCATAGAACGGGTCTTCGTAGTCGGGCATGTCCTATGTGTAACACCCCAAATCCCAACTTTGGGTTCAGGCTGGGTTATACGGCCTGAGACATGGGCGTGTCCCAAGCCGTGTCTAGCTCTGTACTCGAATAGGACTCAAGTGGGCCTCGAGTGTGTCTCGAGTGAGGCACACGGCCTGGGATACGGGCGTGTCCTAGGCCGTGTCCTCCTCTGGTCGACGAACTCCTCGAGTGGTCGACAAAATGCACTCGAGACAGCGAACACAACCATGTTCTGGTTGACACGGGCGTGTCAACATCGACACGGGGGTGTCGGGAACCCGTGTTCTCTTCAGGAAGTTCTCGGCCCTGTGTCGATTGAGGAACACGCCATGCCATATGGGCGTATACTGAGTGACACGGGCATGTCAGTCATGTGACACGGACGTATCACATGGTCGTGTCCTGTTCTAGATAAGGCAGTTCGTGCACCGCTTAAGGTACACGGCCTGTGACACGGGCGTGTCACGTGTCACAGGGCGTGTCAGCCAAAAAATGGATATCTCTAGGCAAATCGTGGTCGTTCATTTCCTTCATCATGGATCCAAGGGTTCATGCCCTTCCCTGCTATTATATGGCTGAGAGTGGATGGATAATCTTCATTCATCTTTAACCTTTTCTCTTTCTCAAAGAAGTGGAGAGAAGGGAGAGCAAGGAAGGAAGGGGAGAGTGTATCCGGCTGGCGGAGGAGCTTAAGAGTTTCGAATCGAGATCCGAGTTCAAATTCGTGGAGGAAAAGCTGTGGCGGTGATTTCCATCTAGCTAGTTCATGGCTCCAAAGCGATCGTCAAGGGTAACTATCTCCTTCTTGGACAAGCGAAGTCCTACTTTATGCATAAGAATGGAATCCTCCACCAAGCGGTGGATAGCGTAAGCGATTCCAGGTTGAGTCTGCATCTAGAGCCGGAAGTGTGTAGTACGACATATGCATACTGTGTGAAGCCCATCTGGATGGTTAGTCTGGATTGGTGATGTTTATGTTGTAAACAAAAGAAGACTCTGTGTATTGTATGGATGCTTGTGAATTGTGAATACCTAGAAAGCTCGGGATGAGCCCTTAGATTGTGTGTGTTGAATTGGAAAGCGGCTCTGTGAGAGCTGTGTGCAAAGCAGGAAAGGGAAGGCCGACCCATGTCAAGATCTGCGCTATTGACGAATTGAGCAACGGGAAAAGGCTGACCTGGACCTGTGTTGTGAGAGATCGATTGGTGGCAATGCATGAACGGATGCGGCCCCGACCCGGCTTGCTGCACCACAATGGTGGGTCGATCTAGATGCGATCTAAATGCTCAAGTTTGTCGTGAGGTTAACACCTCTGAGTGGTATGGGCGGAATGTCCCCAACATGCGTGTTGGTAGACTAGGACTGGCTAACCAACATGTTAAAAACCTCTTCTCGGTGTTGATGCCAAGGAGTCCGGCCCACCGTAATGTGCCCTGAGTGTACGGAGCGTCTGGCGGAGGCGGACACTTGTGATACTGTTGTGATACTTGTTGTGATAGATATTGTTATGATTGCAATGCATACATGGAAGGAACCACTACCCCGGGTAAGGGGTAAGGTCATTATAATTGGTCAGCGAATGCTGACAGTTGCTTTGTTTACCGCTCTTGGGGTGGATGTTTAACTGCAGGTGCTGACGGGTTGAATTGGATTGAGCGGATCAAAGCCCTTGCTGCTTAAAGGCACTTGAAGGCCGTGCGAAGACTTGGATTTCATGTGTGGCCGGCCTGCGTGCCGATATATGAAGCTGTATTTTTGTAAAGAGTAACTTGTAAGTGCTTAAGGCCATGAGTGTTTGTGTATTTGTATACATTCTTGGTGACATATATACATGTGTGGTTTATATATGTAGTGGACATTCATTTGTTGAGTTCATACAACTTAAAATGCTTTCGCTAGAATGCTCTGAGCTAGGACACGAGTAGAACGTGATTTTGATATTCATCCGTAATGTCACCATTTGTTTGTGAAATATGGTGTGAGACCCCGGCCGGACCCACCGTTATATTCCATATGACAAATGGGGGCATTACACTTTGATGAAAAAGTGATTTTTTTTCCTCCGGTGGGTGGGGGGAGCCTGGGAGGTCGAGGCGACGCTCCTTCCGTACATGGTCTGGAAACTTCCCTTACGGGTGGCTTCAATACCAAATCCCCCATGGATCACTCTGATCCCACCTCGGGACCCCTCATCTGCCCGATCTTCACATCTATCCTCTCCCCAGGTAGAACTTCTTCAATCCTCACGGACGGCTGCTGTCGCACCTGCCCCCTAGCCTCCCTCATCTCCAGAAACTTTGGACAAGTGGTCGTCGCGTGACCTTCCTCCTGATGGAAGTCATAGAAAGACAACGCCACTCTGCCTTCCCTTCTCCTCGCACCTCCTCGAGCTCCTCTCCTTCCTCCTCTACTTCGGCCGATCTCCATTGCCTCCTACTATCGCGGGAGGGGGCCATTTGCCCCAGTCTCAACACCGGCGGATTGAACCTTCCCTGCTCATGGAAGTTATCCCTGTCTTGATAACCTCCCCACTGCCCCTGGGAATGTCCTTCCTGGGGCCTCCAGCCCAACCGGTTGTTCGACTCCCGCTGCCTCAAACCCGGGTGCTGCCCTTGATGCCCCTAACCTCTAGGCTCCTCTCTTCTCCTCTCCTCTCTCTGCTCTCTCTTCCTCCTTACTCCTGGCTCCTTCTCATCCTCCTCCGCCAACTTGGCCAACTTCTTCGTGAACGCTGGGTTGGCCGCCTCGATCTCTATCTCCTTCGCCGCCCTCTCCATCAGCTCCTCGAAAGAGAGTGGGTACTCTCTTCAGCTTCATGCTAAAGAAACTCGACCTCAACCCGAGGGTGAAGGCGAGCATCACAGTGTATTCTGAACTCTCCTGGACCTGCAGAATCTCCTCCTGGAACATATCAATATAGCGTCCCAGCGTCTCCTTCGGCTTCTACTTGATGGCAAACAAGCACTCCACCGACTTCTTCCTCTCCATTGACGTCGAGAATCTCAACAAGAACCCTTGGTGCAAATCCTCAAAGCAGTAAATAGAGCTTGTAGGGAGTTGATGGAACCAATCCCTCGCCGTTCTCCTTCAGAGTGATGGCAAAGAGTCGACACTTGAAGGCATCTGATATTTGCCTTATGGAAACGGCATCCTCGAACCACTGCACATGCTGCATGAGGTCGTCTCTGCCTGTATAGTAGGACATGTTGGGCTCTCAAAACCCATCTGGAACTGTGGTTGAGATGATTAGCTCGCTAAAAGGGCTTCCGCCCTCCACCTACTGAGAGGGTACATATCGAAATCTTGGCTCGCTGAGCCCCTTAGCACTAGCCTGCCCGGGGAAGAGCTCCCGCCAGACGACATCCCTCTCTCCAACCTCTGTCAGAACCTCCTTTCTGGTACGCGGCCCGGGAGCATTCTTGCCCAACGACGGAGCGACAACCACTGGAACCTGAGGTGTTGCCCACTCGCTCCTTGCCGAGAATGCCAAATGGATGGTCTACAAGACTTCCCGCCTGAAGTCTTCCAGCATCCCCAACGTCACCCCACTCGCCTGGGGTGGAGAACCTCCTGAGCCTGATCCTTCCTCCTCACCTCTAGCCATGAGACTAAGCATGAGATTTTCTTCTATCAGCTATGGTGCACGCTCACCGCACCAGAAATGTTGGAACCAAAAACTGGCCCTAATGAGAGTTCGGACCCTAGGGTGTAGCAAATACCTACTTCTCCCAAACCCAGACCCCTGACTAGTCACATGGAACACAAGAACTGACCCTAGGCTACAACATGGAGGTCCCTCCACTAACCCGGAAGATCTTAGAGCGCTTCTCCTCCTTAGCCAAGTGCTGAGCTAAGGATACTTCAGAAAGCGCTACAAGATTTCAGGAAATGAGAAAGCTTGCCTACTGAGGTATCTTGTGGGTCTATTTATAGATTTACAGTATCTGATCTGCCAACAGCGTAATTCAACTATTCAAAAAGGCTAAATACGGACCTTTAAGGGCATCTAGGTAAATTTACCGCTTGATGCAACCTGATTTGGTATTAACGTCCTAGCAGCGTCTCGCCCGAGAGAGCGGGGACTACGATAGCTTGCTCTCTACTTAAGACGATTTTAACTTGATTAATCCAGCGTGGGCAGCTAGCGTGCATTTTAGTTTTCCCGCAAACGGACAGCTCTAACAAGCGGCAAAGTCTCGCAAGCTTTGGCGGATAAACAGTAGGGAATCGTGGTTTTAGTTTGTAAGCGCTAACAATACGATCACTTAATTAATTGCATGAGAAAATTGCTAACGGTAGGGGAGCTGAGAGGTATACCTGCAGAGTTTTCCAAGGCGAAATGATTTCCACGGGTTCTGAGGGGGCTGAGCTACAGGTGACGGGTGGCGGGGCTGATGGGATAGGCTCGGGTTTCGGAGTAGGAAGGTGGCTGTGGGTTCAATCAGGAAAACATGGGAAGGGGGTGTGTGGAAACCACCCGTCACCACACATCTTCCCAAAACTCCGAGGTAGTAGGAAGGGGGGACGGGGGTACATAAACACCAAGGACCACCCGCTGCAGGTAATGTGGGACTAATCCATCCACGGGATGACGGGGATATTCCGCCACACGGGGGGCCCACCGGGGTCAACACCCAGACCTGGAACGCGATGGGGAAGCCCAAATATGCGGTCCCACACACACTCAATCCCGCTGGACCTTGGTTCTCAACACACCCCCGCAGCGGGATGGCTCTGATACCATGTGGAAACCACCCGTCACCACACATCTTCCCAAAACCCCGAGGTAGTAGGAAGGGGGGACGGGGTACATAAACACCAAGTACCACCCGCTGCAGGCAATGTGGGACTAATCCATCCACGGGATGGCGGGGATATTCCGCCACACGGGGGGCCTACCGGGGTCAACACCCAGACCTGAAACGCGATGGGGAAGCCCAAATATGCGGTCCCACACACACTCAATCCCGTCGGACCTTGGTTCTCAACATGGTGGTAGTGGCGTGGAGGTTCTCGGGAGAGGATCAATCGGCCTGGAGTTGGAAGTGGGAGGAGAGCGGAACTGTATGCCGGGAGCTTCAGGCGACGGGTTGCCGGTGATGGACGGGGGCGAAGACGGACAGGAAGTTGGGTGGCGTCAACCGTCCGTCAGGAGGGAGAAAGCCGGGAGGGCTGGCCGCCAAAAAGAGAAACGGGAAGTGGGTTTTGGAGTCGTTCGACCCACCAACGGCCGATTCCAGCCGGGTTTCGGCTGGCGGCGCTGGCGTCGAGTGGGGAAGTGACGGAAGGTTGGGGTTTCAGCGGAATTCCCGTTGTTGGGCTCTGCCGGACGGGACCGGGGTGAAGACTTTTATGTCTCACCTCGGTTTTCTTCCCCCAGCTGCCTGTTTCATGCTGCCGAATGATATATAAAGAGGTTCTAACGAGGGGGGTTTCAAAGTAGAGGATAAATGATAGAAAAGAGGAGTTTTAATTTTAATTAAAGGAAGGGGGTTACAAAGTTGGGAAGTCAAGAGGGGGGTTTTGGAAAACTCCAAGGTGTTATGAGAAATTAAGAAGGGACTTAATTTCTTAACTCCCAATTCAAAGCTGAATTTTAAAATTCAATTTTGAGTTTTGTTTTTTTTCATGCAATTGTCGTATAGTTATGTGAAAATATTGTCGCACCTACATCCTAACACCTTCTACTACCAGACCTATTTATTAATGGTCATGCTGGTCGTCAAACCAACAAGCCTTAACATAAAATAAAAAGTGTGATACAACGACATACAGTAAAAAAACGACAAATGATGATAACGTACATGATAGAAAACACACACACACACACACACACACACACACATAATCGAGCATAGCTCATTTGGATGCGTCTGCTGATGCATCAATTCCCCCGGGGTTTAAAGGACTCGACTCCGTCGAGAATTGACAAAAACCTGCAATAGCAAGATCAGGACAGAGACGACGAAGCTCGGCGGCGCTTATCCATGAACTGTCTGATATATTCCTGCCCTTCAATGAAACGAGGTAGCGCTGATATGTACCTGCATGCGTTTGAAACTCACGAACATCTAATACCTGCTCAACCTCCTCAATGGTGGGTGTAGATGGGTCTACATTTGGTTCAGGGAAGATGGTACAGAGTGGGTTGTTCAGGGATGGTTTCAGGAGGTTCACCAAAAAATGGTACAAGGTCAGCAATGTTAAAGATAGGGGAGGTGCCAAACTCAGCTGGTAAGTCTAAAAGATAAGCATTTGTGCCAAGACACTTTTTAATTTGAAATGGCCCAAAACGCCTTTGTTGCAGCTTATGATAGGCGCCAACGGGAAACCTTTCTTTCCTGAAAAAGGCAAGAACCAAATCTCCTTCTGAGAAATACATCTCGCGGCGATGTTTATCCACCGCATCCTTGTATTTCTCGGAAGATGCTCGCAAACTGTTAGCAATCAACTTATGCAACGATTTTAAATGGTCAATATATGTTAGCGCATCAAAAGAAGTCCGTTCAAAAGAAGGAAGAGAATGACGATCGAGTAGTAACGGGACGTGATAGCCATAAACTATTTCAAAAGGAGACTTGGTGGTGGAACGATTCTTTGAGCTGTTATAAGCAAATTCCGCTTGCGGTATAACTAAATCCCATTGCTTCAGTTGCTCTCCCGCTAGACATATAAGGAAATCGCCTAAGCTTCGATTCACTACCTCAGTTTGTGCATCTGTCTGCGGGTGATAGACGCTACTAAATTCAAGCTTGGTTCCAAGTTTTCCCTATAAAGTTTTCCAAAAATAACTCAAAAATCGAGTGTCACGGTCGGAAGTGAAAGAGCGGGGAATCTCGTGTAAACGTACGATCTCCCGAAAAAAAAGATCAGCAATATGCGTGACATTGGTCGTTTTCCTACAAGGAATAAGATGGGCCATTTTCGAAAAACGATCGACCACGACAAAAATTGAATCCACTCTTCGTTTGGTTCGGGGTAATCCTACGACAAAATCCATAGAGAACTCATCCCAAGACCGCTCAGGAACGGAGAGAGGTGTATACAGACCGGTATTTTGGGCATGTCCTTTAAACAATTGACAGGTCGTGCAGGACCTAACAAAGTTGACAACATCCTCCTTCATTTTAGGCCAATAAAATCGGGAATTAGCGAGGTCCAGTAACTTGTTTTGCCCAACATGACCTCCTAAATCAGAAGAATGAAGCTCTCTTAATATAATCTCCTTTAATGGCCCCTCACAAATACAAAGGCGAGTGCCTTTAAATAAAAAACCCTTACTCAAAATATATTTTGTGGTGGGATCGGTCCCACTAAATTGACACGCGTCCCAAAACTTACCGAAATATGGATCAGAGGGGTAGGGACTCTTTTGCTTATCTAAGTCGAGGATATGCGGTTGGAGGGTGACTAAGACATGAGACCTACGACTAAGTGAGTCTGCTACTCTATTTGAATCGCCTGGCTTATGCTTCAAATGAAAGGTGTACTCCTGAAAGAAAGCAACCCATTTGGCATGCCTACACACCTCCTTTTGGGAGTTCAAGTGGCGAAGAGCATCATGATCGATATTAAGGATGAACTCACGTTGAATCAAATAGGGACGCCAGTGACGAAGGGCTTGGACGATGGCGTAGAATTCTAGATCATAGGGGGAATAACGAGTTTTGGCCTCATTTAACTTCTCACTAAAAAATGCAACAGGTTGTCCCTCTTGACGCAAGACAGCTCCTATCCCAATAATCGAAGCGTCGCAATCAACCTCAAATATTTTCTCGAAGTTAGGAAGTGCTAGCATGGAAACACTAGTCAACTTTTCCTTGATAAGAGAAAAGGCGCGTTCTGCTTCGGTCGTCCATATAAAATGACCCTTTTAGGACAGTCGGTCACAGGCGAAATGAGGGTGCTGAAATTTCTAATGAACCGACGATAAAACGAAGCTAATCCATGAAAACCGCGGGCTTCAGTGATAGTCTTTTGACTCGGCCACGCTCTAACTGCTTGGATCTTTTCTGGATCAACCTTAATTCCTTCGGCCGACACAATATACCCTAAGAAGGTCAAACTATCAGTCAAAAATACGCACTTCTTAAGGTTTACGTAAAGCTTGTTATCCAAAAGAATTTGGAGGACCTGACGCAAGTGCACAAGATGTTGGTCGGGGTTGTTGCTATAAATCAAGATGTCATCGAAATAGACAACCACACATGTTCCCATCAAAGGGCGGAAAACTTGATGCATGAGTCGCATAAAGGTACTAGGGGCATTGGAAAGGCCGAAAGGCATCACAAGCCACTCATAGAGTCCTTCCTTGGTCTTGAAAGCAGTCTTCCATTCATCCCCGGGTCGGATCCGGATTTGATGGTAGCCGCTTTTGAGATCAATCTTGGAGAAAATCTTGGAACCACTGAGCATGTCGAGCATGTCATCCAATTGAGGGATCTGAAAACGATACTTAATGATAATTTTGTTGATGGCTCGACTATCCACACACATTCGCCAGGTCCCATACTTCTTGGGGACGAGGAGTGCAGGAACTGCGCATGGACTCATGCTCTCCCTAACATGACCCTTTTTGATTAGGTCGGTGACTTGACGGTGGAGCTCCTCGTGTTCTTTAGGGCTCATACGATAATGTGGTAAGTGAGGTAGGCTAGCACCAGGTATAAGATCGATATAATGTTGTATATCTCGCATGGGAGGAAGATGATCTGGTAGCTCATCGGGCACAATAGAAGAAAACTCAGAAATAAGGGGGCGTACTAAGCTAGGAATCTCTGGGGGCTCTCGACTGGAATCAAGGCTGGCTAAAATATAAACAACTTCACTCGCCTTCATCTCCTCCTGGAACTGGGAACCCAACAGTAGCATGTGGGCTGAAGGAAAGGAAATTGTTGCGATAGGAGACATCGAGGTGTCACTAGGTGGGGAATGTTCTAAGGGCTTAGGCAAGGGCCCATTCTTCTAGGGAAGAAGAACGATCTTGCGCCCCTTACGATCAAAAGTGTAAGAATTCTTTGCCCCATCATGACCTACGCACTTATCAAACTGCCATGGATGACCTAACAAGATGTGACAAACCTCCATGGTCGCAACGTGACACTAAACAAAATCATGGTAGGTTGCCCCTATGGAAAACTCTACTAAACACCGATGTGTGACTGAGATTGTCACGGAACTAGTGACCCAAGACAAACTGTAAGGTTTTCCTAGAGGTTCGGTTTGGAGCTTAAGTTTCTCTACTATACGCTGCGACACAAAATTTTCCATTCTCCCGCTATCAATAATGATGAAGCAGAATTGTCCATGTATGCGTGCGGTTGTACGAAAAATGTTATGTCTCAACCACTCGTCCTCTGTGGAAATCTTGGGAGTGAGTAGACTATGCTGCATGAGACAAACTAGGTGTTCTGCAAGCTCTCCTTCTACTTCGATTTCGTATACGTCGTTCACATTTGGTTGGGAGTCCGTAAGGAAGACCGCGTACTCAGGTTCCTGATCTTCCTTGGATTCAACCACAACTACAAACTGCCTACGAGGACACTCTGAGGATTTGTCCTGGTTCCATACACTTAAAGCACCGAAAGGTTCCTGGGTTGGGTCGGGAGCCCACAACCTCTTTGCCTTTAGTATAGGCCGGGGGCGCAGTAGAGCCACTAGTGGACCCGGGAGGGTGACTCTGGCTGAGTGGTTTGGGTGAAATCGTGTTAGGAAGCCTCTCAGAAATCTGAGGGCCGGTCGCTTTTTTCTGTAGCGATGCTTCTACACGTCGGGTCCTACTGGAGATCTCCCCTAGGTCTCGGAAGTCATGAAGCTCTACTTGCTCCCGAATGGTATAGCGTAAGCCATTTAGATAGCGAGACACAGTCATATCGTCCTCCTCTCGAATGTCTAACCGGGACTGGAGGATAAAGAACTCGTTAGTGTAGTCATCAACCGAGAGTTTATCCTGTCGTAGGTTGTGAAATTTGCGATATAAATTTTGGAGATAATCCAGGGGAACATATCGCTTTCACAACTGGTTTTTAAATTCGACTCAGGTCGTGATCGGGGCCAAACCTAAAGTGAAACGAGTACGCTCTAATTGGACCCACTAGACTAGTGCGGGGCCCTTAAGCCGAAGGGTAGCATACTCGACTTGGCGATTCAACGACATCCGTTTCCAAGCCATAAATCGCTCCATACGCTCGCACCAATGTAAACACCCATCGGGTTCTACTCGGCCCTCAAAATCTCCTACATCCAACTTGACGCCCGTATCCCATCGTGGTGGGTTTTGGGGATCAAGTGGCGGCAACAAAGGTTCATCTTCCCTAGGATTTGGTGGTGGTTCCTGATTTAGTCAACGGTGTCGAGCGGCTTCTAAGTTGTTGACGGAAGTTCGTAATCCATTGACGACTTGGGTAACATTTCCCACTTGGAGGGTGAGTGTTTCCATCATTTGCATGATGTTTCCCATGCGTTGATTTAAGTCATTGACGATTGACTCGAGTTTGTCCATTCTATCCTCCATTTTTTTTTGAAAAACTGAAAATTTGTTTGTTTTTTTGTTAAAAAGAAATAATATTAATAATATATATTTTTTGAAAATAAGCTCACCTCTTCTTTTTTTGGTAAAAGATATGATTTTTTTTTGAAAATAATTTTGGGAACGCCGGATCGTTCGATTCACAATAGGAGTGAATCGAACCAGCTTTGATACCAAATTGATGCAACCAGATTTGGTATTAACGTCCTAGAAGCGTCTGTCCCGAGTGAGCGGGGACTACGATAGCTTGCTCTCTACTTAAGACGATTTAGGCTTGATTAATCCAGCGTGGGCAGCTAGCGTGCGTTTTAGTTTTCCCACAAACGGACAACTCTAACAAGCGGCAAAGTCTCACGATCTTTGGCGGATAAACAGTAGGGAATCGTGGTTTTAGTTTGCAAGCGCTAACAATACGATCACTTAATTAATTGCATGAGAAAATTGCTAACGGTAGGGGAGCTGAGAGGTATACCTGCAGAGTTTTCCAAGGCGAAATGATTTCCACGGGTTCTGAGGGGGCTGAGCTGCGGGTGACGGGTGGCGGGGCTGATGGGAAAGGCTCGGGTTTTGGAGTAGGAAGGTGGCTGTGGGTTCAATCAGGAAAACAGGGGAAGGGGGTGGCAGTGGCATGGAGGTTCTCGGGACCTGGAGTTGGAAGTGGGAGGAGAGCGGAACTGTATGCCGGGAGCTTCAGGCGACGGGTTGCCGGTGATGGACGGGGGCGAAGACGGACGGGAAGTAGGTTGGTGTCGACCGTCCGTCGGGAGGGAGAAAGCCGGGAGGGCTGGCCCCCAAAAAAAGAAACGGGAAGTGGGCTTTGGAGTCGTGCGACCCACCAACGGCCGATTCCGGCCGGGTTCCGGCTGGCGGCGCCGGCGTCGAGTGGGGAAGTGACGGAAGGTTGGGGTTTCAGCGGAATTCCCGCTGCTGGGCTCTGTCGGACGGGACCGGGGTGAAGACTTTTATGTCTCACCTCGGTTTTCTTCCCCGAGCTGCCTGTTTCAAGCTGCCGAATGATATATAAAGAGGTTCTAACGAGGGGAGTTTCAAAGTAGAGGATAAATGATAGAAAAGAAGAGTTTTAATTTTAATTAAAAGAAGGGGGTTACGAAGTTGGGAAATCAAGAGGGGGGTTTTGGAAAACTCCAAGGTGTTATGAGAAATTAAGAAGGGACTTAATTTCTTAACTCCCAATTCAAAGCTGATTTTTAAAATTCAGTTTTGAGTTTTATTTTTTTTTCATGCAATTGACGTATAGTTACGTGAAAATATTGTCGCGTCTACATCCTAACACCTTCTACTGCCGGACCTATTTATTAATGGTCATGCTGGGCGGTCAAAGTAAAAAACCTTAACATAAAATAAAAAAGTGTGATACAATGACATACAATAAAGAAACGACAAATGATGATAACGTACATAAAAGAAAACACACACACACACACACACACACACACACACACACACACACACACACACACACACACACACACACACACACACACACACACACACACACACACACACACACACACACACACACACACACACACACACACAATCGAACATAGCTCATTAGGATGCGACTGTGGATGCATCACCTCTAGATCCTATTATGCCGTTAAGTGAAAAAGCATCACTCAACGCCAGAGACTGTGGCGTTGCATCACTCAACGCCAAGAACCACGTCGTTGAGTGTAGAAGCATCACTCAACGCCAAGAACCACGACATTGAGTGGAGAAGCACCACTCAATACCAATGCTGAAGGCTTCCCGCTGACCCGGGCGCAAACCTTCCCGCAAGCCCTGGGCGGGAACCTTTCCGCTTCTAGGGACTAGGGCGTTGAGTGGAGAAGCATCACTCAGCGTCAAGATCTAATGCGTTGAGTGGAGAAGCATCACTCAATGCCAACTCTGAGGGCTAAGACGTTGAGTGGAGAAGCACCATTCAACGCCAAAGACTAAGGCATTGAGTGAAGAAACATCACTCAACGCCAACTCTACGGGCGAAGGCGTTGAGTGGAGAAACATCACTCAACGCTAACTCTGAGGGCCAAAGAGTTGAGTGGAGAAACATCACTCAACGCCAAGTGCTAATACGTTGAGTGGAGAAACATCACTCAAAGCTAACTCCGCGGGCTAAGACGTTGAGTGGAGAAGCATCGCTCAACGCCAAGAACTAATGCGTTGAGTGGAGAAGCATCACTCAACGCCAACTCTGAGGGCTAAGACGTTGAGTGTAGAAGCATCACTCAACGCCAACCCTGAGGGTCTCCCGCCAGCCAGGGCGCAAACCCTCCCACATGCCCTGTGCGGGAACCCTTCCACCTGCACTACTCGCCTGACCCGATTAGCTTAAAGCTTACTCAAACCCGAGATTCTTGGCCTTTGAGTCTCACTCAGCGAATATGAAATTATACCGGCAAAGAACCTGATAGAGGTCGCATGGCAGAGAACCGATTTATCCTATTCTGCATTTCAGATCTCATACCAGATTTCATTCTAGTTAATTTTTTTTTGTATTCTCCGAATCAATTGTTGTCATTCATATGAAAATCTAAAGTCGTTCTTCGTTTGGGCAAAATGATGTTTTATGTTATTATTTCTCTAAATTTTTTAAAAAATGAAATGCACATCATACAATTGTTTTGCCAAGAGTATTTTTGTTCCAAATAATACTGCAAGTTCTGTTTTTTCAATCAGTTTCACAAATTCTGCTATCATTTTTCAGAACTGATGATTATTTTACTATTATTTCCCACCACTATTTCTTGAATCACTACAACTTCGCCAAACGGGGCCAAAGAATGGAATTTTGAGGCAGGGCGTTTATTGATACACCATCGATGTAAAAGCACGAAACCCTTGCTCTAATTTTCCTTCGCCTTCTAATTTCCCCGATCGCTGCGGCAACTCTAGGGTTTGCTGAAGATGGAAGCAGACAGATCCACTGTCGACAACGAGATCAAGACGTCGGTGGACGAGCGGCGGAATACGGAGAGCGTTGCGCCTCTTTCCTCCGTCACCTTCGACTCCGATCTGTACGAGGATAACCGTTTCGAGGGCTACGTTCGCTCCATCCCCGTCAACGAGGACGAAGGAGAGGCCGATGGAGACGCCGCCCTCCTTTTCCGCCGCCGGATGTCCTCCTACACCGGCCCCAAATCCCTCATCGACATCCCCCGCGCCGACGGCGAGGACGATTCCGGATTCAAGAAGCCTTCCCGTATCATCGATCGAGAGGACGAGTACCGCCGCCGCCGCCTCGATCGCATCATCTCTCCGGCGCGCAACGACCCATTCACCTCCGGGGAGACCACTCCCGACGCCTCTGTTCGAACCTATGCGGATGTTATGAGAGAGCAAGCTCTTCAGCGTCAGAAGGAGGAGTTGCTGAAGGCTGTTGCGAAGAAGCATGAGGAGGAGAAGAGCAATAAGACCGTCGGCGCCGCCGCCGCCGCCGAGGCGCCAG
The DNA here is from genome assembly GCA_039583875.1 of Platanthera guangdongensis. Classification (NCBI taxonomy): domain Eukaryota; kingdom Viridiplantae; phylum Streptophyta; class Magnoliopsida; order Asparagales; family Orchidaceae; genus Platanthera; species Platanthera guangdongensis. The sequence goes on from CM077156.1 coordinate 6,397,271, forward strand.
TAGCTGCTGCCTCCCAAAAGAGGAGGAACAGGTGGGATCAGTCTCAGGACTCAGACAGCGGTTCTGCTACAAAGAAGACAAAATCCAGCTCTGATTGGGATGCGCCGGATTCAACTCCGGGAATTGGGAGGTGGGATGCTACCCCAACTCCGGCTAGAGTCGGGGATGCAACCCCTTCAATTTCCCGTCGAAATCGTTGGGATGAAACTCCGACTCCGGGTCGTCTTGCTGATTCCGATGCTACTCCGGCGGCCGCCACCCCCGGCGCAACTCCGGCCGGAATGACTTGGGATGCCACACCCAAATTGGGAGTTTTGGCCACCCCTACACCAAAGAGGCAAAGATCAAGGTGGGATGAGACTCCACTTAGCATGGGAAGTGCAACTCCTATTCCTGGTGTTGGGACTCCCGCAGCAGCCTTCACTCCTGGCATCACTCCCATCGGCGGGGTTGATTTGGCGACCCCAACTCCCGGGGCAATCAATCTTCGGGGACCCATGACGCCAGAGCAGTATAATTTACTGAAGTGGGAGAGGGATATTGAGGAGAGGAACAGGCCTTTGACTGATGAAGAGCTTGATGCCATGTTTCCTCATGAAGGATACAAGATTCTTGAGCCGCCTTCTTCTTATGTTCCCATCAGAACTCCTGCAAGGAAACTTCTTGCAACTCCAACTCCTCTTGGCACACCCCTCTATTCGATCCCCGAAGAGAACCGAGGGCAGCAGTTTGACGTTCCGAAGGAGGCACCCGGTGGTTTACCGTTCATGAAGCCGGAGGATTATCAGTACTTTGGGGCTCTTTTGAATGATGAAGAAGAGGAGCAACTGTCCCCTGAGGAGCAGAAGGAGAGGAAGATCATGAAGCTTTTGTTGAAGGTGAAGAATGGAACTCCTCCACAGAGGAAGACGGCATTGAGGCAACTCACTGATAAGGCTAGGGAGTTTGGTGCAGGTCCTCTGTTCAATAAAATCCTACCTTTACTCATGCAACCAACACTTGAAGACCAGGAGAGGCATCTTCTGGTGAAGGTTATTGACAGGGTGCTGTACAAGTTGGATGAGTTGGTGCGCCCATTTGTGCACAAGATCCTTGTGGTTATAGAGCCTCTTCTGATTGACGAGGATTATTATGCTCGTGTTGAAGGAAGAGAGATCATTTCTAATCTGAGCAAAGCAGCTGGGTTGGCCACCATGATTGCAGCAATGAGGCCCGATATTGATAACATTGATGAATATGTGAGGAATACCACTGCAAGGGCTTTCAGTGTGGTGGCTTCTGCATTAGGAATCCCCGCACTATTACCTTTTCTGAAGGCTGTTTGTCAAAGTAAAAAGTCTTGGCAAGCACGACATACTGGTATTAAAATTGTGCAGCAGATTGCGATTCTCATGGGCTGTGCGGTTCTGCCACACTTGAGGTCTTTGGTTGAAATCATAGAACATGGACTGAGTGATGAGAACCAGAAGGTTAGAACAATCACTGCACTTTCTCTTGCAGCATTGGCAGAAGCAGCTGCTCCTTACGGTATAGAAAGTTTTGATTCTGTTCTGAAGCCACTTTGGAAGGGTATTCGTTCGCATCGTGGGAAGGTGCTGGCAGCCTTCTTGAAGGCAATTGGCTTTATTATTCCTCTTATGGATGCATTGTATGCAAGTTACTACACAAAGGAAGTGATGGTCATTCTTATTCGTGAGTTCCAGTCTCCCGATGAAGAAATGAAGAAGATTGTGCTCAAGGTTGTGAAGCAGTGTGTGAGTACTGAAGGCGTTGAAGCTGATTACATACGAAATGATATTCTTCCAGAATTCTTCCGAAATTTTTGGGTTAGGCGCATGGCTTTGGATAGGAGGAATTACAAGCAGCTGGTCGACACCACTGTTGAAATTGCAAATAAGGTTGGAGTGGCAGATATTGTTGGAAGAATAGTTGAAGATCTTAAAGATGAGAGTGAACCCTACCGGAGAATGGTGATGGAAACCATTGAAAAAGTAGTTTCGAATTTAGGAGCTTCTGATATTGATGCCCGCCTCGAAGAGCTTCTTATTGATGGGATTCTGTATGCATTCCAAGAACAGACCAGCGATGATGCAAATGTCATGCTCAATGGATTTGGTGCTGTGGTGAATGCTCTTGGGCAGAGAGTAAAGCCGTACCTTCCTCAGATATGTGGGACCATCAAATGGCGATTGAACAACAAAAGTGCTAAAGTAAGGCAGCAAGCAGCCGATCTCATATCACGTATTGCAGTTGTCATGAAACAGTGTCATGAAGAGCAGCTTATGGGCCATTTGGGTGTTGTTCTGTATGAGTATCTTGGTGAAGAGTATCCTGAGGTATTGGGTTCTATTTTGGGAGCATTAAAAGCAATAGTTAATGTTATAGGTATGACCAAGATGACTCCACCTATTAAAGATTTGCTTCCTCGGCTGACTCCTATCCTAAAGAATAGGCATGAAAAAGTTCAGGAGAACTGTATTGATCTTGTTGGTAGGATTGCTGATCGTGGTGCTGAATTTGTTCCGGCTAGAGAATGGATGAGGATTTGCTTTGAACTTCTTGAGATGCTAAAGGCCCACAAGAAGGGCATCAGGAGAGCTACTGTGAACACCTTTGGGTACATTGCTAAGGCCATTGGACCACAGGATGTTTTGGCAACTTTATTAAACAATTTGAAAGTGCAGGAACGGCAAAACCGTGTATGCACAACAGTTGCCATTGCCATAGTTGCAGAAACATGTTCCCCATTCACTGTTCTGCCTGCTCTTATGAATGAGTATCGTGTGCCAGAATTGAATGTTCAGAATGGAGTCTTGAAATCACTTTCCTTCCTTTTTGAGTACATCGGAGAGATGGGCAAGGATTACATCTATGCTGTTACACCATTACTTGAAGATGCCTTGATGGACAGGGATTTGGTTCATAGGCAGACTGCTGCATCAGCTGTCAAACACTTGGCATTGGGTGTTGCTGGTTTGGGTTGTGAGGATGCTTTGATTCACCTATTGAACTATGTGTGGCCAAACATATTTGAGACTTCCCCTCATGTCATAAATGCAGTAATGGAAGCCATTGAAGGGCTGAGAGTTGCATTAGGACCTGCTGTCATCCTTAACTACTGCCTTCAAGGCTTGTTCCATCCAGCAAGGAAAGTTCGTGAAGTTTACTGGAAGATCTACAACTCCTTGTATATTGGAGCTCAGGATGCACTGGTTGCGTTTTACCCTATGCTGAATGATGAGGGGAACAACATCTACAGCAGGCCTGAGATGATGATGTTTCTTTGACTTTTTACTGCTTACACAGGATGGTGCGTATGCTTGAACTGAACTTTGGCTTTTTCTTTACTCTCTGTATGCTTGAACTTAACCTTGGCTTCTTCTTTAGTGGTTTTTTATGTATGTTATATTTGTATCTTTTGAACTAATTCTTCTGGTTGCAGTGAAACTTCATTCTGATATCTTATTTTATATTTGATTTTGATGTTATGTTAACTGTTATATTGTTGTTGGTTCTTTGAAAACCTCATGCTTTGAACTCATTAACTATTGCTTGATAAATGGTGGTCAAATTAGTACAGTATTTTGTTTTTGAAACTTCAGATGAAATATTTTGTTGTTTATAAGATAAATGATGACAGATGGGAGGAATACATGAGGTACATTTTAAAATATTATATTGCAGGATGTATATTATATATAATTTTAAATTGTAACTTTTAAATGTACTAATTTAGTAAATATCAAAACATTCAAGTCCAGATAACAACAATTAGCAAATCAAATATTCCTAATAATAATAATAATTGAAAAAATTAGAATACCAATTAATATCTATAACAATATTAACTTATTAAGATTCATTAAAACATACCATATTTTTTATCAAACAAAAATTGTAGTTTCAGTATGCTTGATTGATCTCGTATCAATAAGTAATTTTTCGACGATATTTTCGGAAATATCAGGATACATCATCAATTATAATGCAAAATGACATTTTCCTCTTATACGGCGGTGCCATTGCATTTTTCCTCCTAAAGCAACATATCACAAATATGTGGACGGATAGATCAATAGATGTGTTGGCAGGCAGATCGGCAGATATGTTGACAGGCATATCGGCAGATATGTTGACAGGCATATCGGCAGATATGTTGACGGGCAGATCAACAGATATGTTGACGGGCATATCAGCAGATATGTTGACGGGCATATCAGCAGATATGTTGACGGGCATATCAGCAGATATGTTGACGGGCATATCAGCAGATATGTTGACGGGCATATCAGCAGATATGTTGACGGGCATATCAGCAGATATGTTGACGGACATATCAGCAGATATGTTGACGGACATATCAGCAGATATGTTGACGGACATATCAGCAGATATGTTGACGGACATCTCAGCAGATATGTTGACGGACATCTCAGCAGATATGTTGACGGACATCTCAGCAGATATGTTGACGGACATCTCAGCAGATATGTTGACGGACATCTCAGCAGATATGTTGACGGACATCTCAGCAGATATGTTGACGGACATCTCAGCAGATATGTTGACGGACATCTCAGCAGATATGTTGACGGACATCTCAGGCGGACATGTCTGAGTGACATCTATGTCATTGATTAGGCCATGCATATTTATCTTTTATGTATATAAGGGGAGCATAAACGCAAAATCTATACTAATATAAATGCGCCATTATTGGGCACTGTTCATTGCCGACCACTTTACAAAATTACCATTTTTATCCTCCTGCCTTTATCAATTCTAGTTCTTTTGTATTCCATTTCATTGTTTGTATATATAGTAGGACAAATAAGTATAATCACTGCTAAAGATGTCAAGTAATCAAACAATCAACTTAAAAATAAGTTTTTGAATTTGATTCTTCAACAAAAATAAATACAACATTTTAAAACATAAAACTTTGCAGTATTGATTAAAATTTTTAATTTTTTATCAACATTAATCTACAAAAATTAAATAATATTGCCCTCATTATATTTATTTAACGGTGCAGGAAACACAATAAATATTTTGTGCGGGAAAACACAAAAAAAAACACACTAAAAGTTTGTGCAGGAAAAGCACAATTTTTATTTTTACTTTTTATAATGTCCTCTTTATTTCTATTTAAAGGTGTTGTTGTGCACGGGAGGTCCCCAGTATCACTACTGTGCAATATATTCCTGTAACATGGTGCAGGCCGCAACAGTACCCATCACGTGTGACATTCGTCAATACTCCTGCTGCTTGTAGTTCCCCAATGCAATACTTCGACCAGTTATTTCCTATTGCGCTCGGAAGGGCTGTGAGTGGCGGCATTTGCGAAGCCTATGCGCCCGAGAGAAGTGAGCACGGGCAAGTTGGGTGAGGAGTGCCAAAGTATTCCTGAACATGAGCACATCAAATTATAATGCCCAAAATGGGCAGAGCAGAATACAAAGAGTCGGGGGCGGAGAGAAGTTTGTAGAGATTTTCCCATTGTGCAATTTAAAAGATTCACCTTTTTGGTTCTTGACCTTTTTAACCAAATGGCTGGAAATATATTGGGATTATTTGTAATTTGAAAAGCTTGAAAAAGAAGCAAAATGATTATATTCTACAATTTTAATACCTTACAAACATTCTCGCACTGGCTTCGTCTGTCTGTGCTCGCCTTCTCTTGGGCCATAGGCTTCGCCCGTGCACGACAGTACTGCTCGCAGTCCCCCCGAGCACAGTCCTTTGGCAATTGCTTGATCTGCTATCTCACTCAGAGAGACTGCGAGTGGCAGGTGTTCATGCTCTGACAAAGCCCATGCGTCAAAGAGCAAGGGAACACAAGTGAGGCTTGTGTGAGAATGCTTGTACCACGTATTCCTAGTTTAACTAACAATGGAGACCTCAAGTAAATCCATATTGACATGGAGAGTAGAGTAGTAGACTACATAATAATCAAAGTTAGAGAGATCTCACAACAAATTGACCCAATTGGATTAGTGCGGGTATAGATGAGCTGATCGTCATATAATACAAAAGGCGCATTGAAAGAACCATCATGGACCTTCTCAGTAACAGAACAAATTTTCACTTAAATTTATTTTGTCCACTTAAAGGAGTTGCGATTAAAAAGAAGGATTTTCAGAAGAGACTGACTCAATGAAATAATGATGAGAAGAAAAAAGGTGTTTACCCGACCTTATGAGTGGAAGCTTTGGGGATGAGAGTGAGAAAAGGTGCTACATGGAAGGGGAAGATGTCAATGGTAACAAATGCTAAAGAAACTGTCTACCACCGGTGCTGTAGAAGAAATAATTGTTTTATTAGGCACCAGGGATGAAGAAAGCATATATCTCTCACAGGTGCTGTAGAAGAAATAATTGTTTTATTAGGCACCAGGGGTGAAGAAAGCATATATCTCTTGCATGTTATGCAAAGACATAATATCAAGACGAATAATTGGGTAGAAGAGGAAGGAAAGAAATGAAGCATCTTTATGAAACGTGACATCCCATAGTGATATGATGGTTTGGAAGGATGATAGTACTTGTACCCTTTTGACTGATTGGAGCAACCTACAAAGATTCAACGTATGTAAGTGCCATCTATCTTATAGACGGGGCATGTTTAATATACATAAACCACACATCCAAATAAGCAAAGTGATAAAGAGAAATTTGTGCATTATTTTTTTATGTTATAGAGATGCATTATTTTGCATTTCTTTGTTAAGAGAGTAAGGACAGAGCAATTTGGAGCATATTTGAGCTAATTGAGGTACTTGGGACTAGAAGATATCATTGACAAAAACTTACGATCCATACAAGAAATATGTGGGCGACTGTGCGTACGTACACGTGCCCACGCACAAACGTGCGAGAGATTAGCACACCCTTGCATCCAAACGCACACTCACGCGCCTCCAGTTCAAAAGCAAAAAGCATGCCCGTGCGATTTTTCGAAAGCACGCTCGTGCATCCCCAAGCTTGTCATGTGGTCTTTCCTGCTTCCCCACCTTTTTGGCAGGCGCAAGAAAAGACACTCGTGCGTTTTGACGCACGACTGTGTCTCCCATGCACGTGCACACGCACAAATGTGCGAGAGATTAGCACCCCCTGCATCCAAACGCACACTCACACGCCTCCAGTTCAAAAGCAAAAAGCATGCCCGTGCGATTTTTCGAAAGCACGTCGTGCATCCCCAAGCTTGTCATGTGGTCTTTCCTGCTTCTCCATCTTTTTGGCAGGCGCAAGAAAAGACACTCGTGCATTTTGACGCACGACTGTGTCTCCCATGCAGTTATCTCAACTTATCCGGGAATTTCTGCAAGTTTCTTCCTCTCCGCTGGTAGTTTGATACTGTTACAACAAACATGTGCTCGTGAGTTTTACCATTTTATATAAATACTCAGAATTTTATTAAGTGAGGAGGATTCCAGACAGAGATTTGAGGGAGCTCTCTTTGACTTTCAGAATCTTTTTCATTTTTTAGACTTATTATAATGTTTATTAGAGATTTTAGAGATGAGAAGCATCAAAGATCGAAGGAACAATATTTGGAAGGCCAAATGGGATTCTGACTTGTGGATGTTCTACGTGATTGACGACTCTTGTAGCGTTCACATTTCTATTATTCGATTTTGTGAATTTTTTATCTGAAATCACCCAATTCTCTTTCTTCATCTTCAATCTTTTATGGTTTACCCAACGTTGATTGACTAGTTCTCTTGTTGGGATGATTTTGTAGTAATATGAAATAATATTTAGATTGTTATGTGTGGATGTGCTCATTGTTTTAAATGTCTTCCGACATGTCCGACATGTCTCCCGACATGTCATTTTTTAGAGAAAAACGATATGTTTTTCTCAAAATAATAGATTATGTCCTTTTGTAAAATATCGGCCGACATGTTCGATCTTTTCCGATATATCAGCCGACACGACTTTTAAATATATCCCCTGCTATTTTATTTTATGTTATATTTGCAAACAAATATCATATATTTAAATCACATATGGATACTATATTATGTATGTTTAAATCGATTAAACTTATTATTTCAATTTTTTAACGTTTTATTTTTACAATCAATTTTATATAATTGTTTCACAAATTTTTAATTTCATATTATAAAAAATTGGAAAATATTTAATACATTTATTAGGTGATTATTTCATAATTTTAATATAAATTTATAAGTTTGAAAAAACTTATAATAAATTTAGTATTTTTAACTTTTAAATCTTTTTAATTTATAATAAACTTATTGTTATCAAAATAAAATTAGTGTATAATATTAAATATATTTTACGATGTATCATTTTGTATTTGTTAATAATATTTTTTCTTAGATACTATTTAAATTTGTTTCATAATATAAATGACTCATTTTTTATCTATTTATTATATTTTTTTTTATTTTTATAACATATAATTATAGTTAGTATACATTAAATAAAAATTTTATTTATAATATATGGAAATCCGATATTTTAAAATATCTCCGACATGTCTCCGACTTCCGACATCCGACATTTAAAAACACAATCCGATATGTGTCCGACATCCGATATTTAAAACATTGGATGTGCTTAATTTTAATTATATTTTGTATGATTACAGTTCTATTCATGTGACTAGTGTTATTCTAATTTAGTTGACCACTACTATAGTTTCTTGTGTAATCATTGATGTTGGACCATGAATCAATTTATTTAAGAATCTCGTGAATAACATCATATTTTTAAGTACTTAGGGGTCACGTGGTACTGGATTAAATCACTTTCGGTAGGATCTCTCACAACTTGAGACAATTTAGCCCACAAATTCCTTACTAAATATTTCTGTTAGAATTAGGTAAAACCGATATCCCATTATAACAAGCACCCCCTCTATATAGTGAGGGGAGAATACAAGGCTAAAAGCACACCAGAAAATACAACTAAATATAAATTCTAACACTCCCCCTCAAGTTGGGCATGTTATATTTCTCATGCCCAACTTGTCAATCAAGCCATAGTGAAGATTTGCCCAAGACTCTTTGTAAGAATATCTGCAAGTTGGCCCTTTGGGGGAACAAAGGGAATACATATGATCTTCTTCTCAATGTGTTCCTTAATGAAATGTCTGTCCACCTCAATGTGTTTTGTGCGATCATGCTGAACATGATTGTTGGCAATGCTAATGGCAGCCTTGTTGTCGCAGTACAACCGAATAGGAGCAGTTTCACTCAACCCCAGGTCCTCATGAGGGAGCAATACCCAGACGTGGATCGTCTATCTTCAACACTTCCTGCCCAGTCAGCATCAGTATAAACTTCGATCTTCAGGTCAGAATTGGAGGCGAAAAGGATTCCTCTTCCAGGTGAAGTTTTCAAGTATCTCAAGATCCGATGGGCAGCATCAAGATGTCTGGCCCTCGGAGAGTGCATGTATTGACTCACAACTCCAACGGCGTAAGCAATGTCGGGTCGAGTATGAGACAAGTAGATCAATCTCCCTACAAGTCTTTGATAACCTTTAACATCTTCTATAAGATCGCCATCATTTTTTCCAAGATTGTGGTTAACCTCCATGGGAGTGTCAGCAGGTCTACACCCACTCAGACCCGTTGTTCTAAGAGATCAAGAATGTACTTCCGTTGAGAGATGAGTATGCCGTTCTTAGATCTGGCAACTTCAATACCCAGAAAATACTTCAGTTTGCCAAGATCTTTCACCTCAAATTCTTGTGCCAAGTGTTTCTTAAGGCCTTTACTTCATCAATGTCATTCCCTGTAATAATGATGTCATCAACATAGACTATTAAAATTGTTACAATGTTGGCCCTCTTTTTGATAAACAGAGTATGATCAGCATGACTTTGTTTGTACCCAGGGAGACCATGGCGCTATGGAACCGTCCAAACCACGCCCTTGGGGATTGCTTCAGGCCGTAGAGAGCCTTCTTCAATTTGCAAACTTTTCCATCTGAACCCTGAGAGATAAAACCGGGTGGAAGGGACATATACACTTCTTCTTGCAAATTGTCATGAAGGAAGACATTTTTAACATCCAATTGGATGAGATCCCAACCCTTGCATGCAGCACATGACAGCAGGACCCGAATAGAATTCATTTTTGCCACAGGAGCAAAGGTTTCTTGATAGTCAATGCCAAGAGTTTGAGTATACCCTCTCGCCACTAATCTTGCCTTGAAACGTTCCACTATGCCTTTGGAATTTTGTTTGACCGCAAAGACCCACTTGCAACCAACAGTTTTCTTCCCATGTGGAAGGGTGGTTAAGTCCCAAGTATTATTCTTCTCCAAAACTACCATTTCTTCTACCATTGCCCTTTTCCAATCAGGATGTTCAAGTGCCTCCTGCCAGGTAGATGGAAGAGAGACCGAAGCAAGGGACGACACAAACCCTTTATAAGAGGGAGTCAGCGTATCATAGGAAACATATTGAGATATAGGGTGTTGAGTACTCAACCGGATACCTTCATGGAGGGAGAGATCCTCTGACAAAGTTGGCATAGGGTCTGGGAGCATGGGATTAGCTGTTGTGTGCTGACCTTTACGCCGTCGGGTGTAAACCTGTATGGGACGAGTAGGCGGAGGAGAAGAGATAACAGGAGGAGCAACGGGAGAAACAGTGGGATGATCACCAGAGAAGTAACCGGTATGATATTCTCGCTAGAGGGAGTAATCGGAAGGGAGAAGGTAGGAGAACTCACTTCAACAGCAGGCTCCCCCTGAAGTGAGGGAGCATAATAAGGAGTAGAATCACGAAAAGTAACGTCAGCAGATACAAGTGTCCGACGAGTAGGAGGGTGATAACATTTATACCCTTTTGAGTAGGAGAATAACCAATGAAGACACACTTGAGGGCGCGGGGGTCGAGTTTAGACCTCCCCGGAGAGGGAATGTGGACAAAGCACGTACTCCCAAATATGCGAGGAGGAAGAGAGGATGTCGGAGAAACTCCTAAGGTGGTGAGAGGAGTTGGTTACCAAGGACAGGAGAGGGCAAACGATTAATGAGATAAGCAGCGGTAAGGACAGCATCCCCCAATAGAACTGAGGAGATGCATAGTAAGCAAGAGGCACCTGGTAACATCCAGCAAGTGACGGTTCTTCGCTCGGCTACCCCATTCTGTGACGGGGAATGAGCACAGGAAGTTTGATGAATAATGCCATGAGTGGTAAGGTAGTGGTCAAAGGAAGAGTTGATATACTCTCTACCATTGTCACTGCGTAAAATTTTTATGGATGCAGAAATTGAGTAGATACCATCTTATGGAAGCGTTGAAAAAATAGAAAAAGCTTCACCCTTATTTTCATGAGATAACCCATGTCGTTCGAGAAAAACAATCAATAAAGGAAATAAACCAGTGACATCCAGAGATAGAGCCAATAGAGCAAGGCCCCCACACATCAGTATGAACAGTATGAAAAGGAATAGTACTAGGTAAAGAAACATGATTAACAGGGAGACGATGATGTTTGCAACGTCACATACATCACACACAAAATTTATAAAACAACTAGAGGGAAAAGTAGATAAAAGACGCTGCATAGTGGAAACAGAAGGATGGCCAAGACGACGATGCCAGGTAAGCAGCTGGGATGACTGGGTGGCATGAAGAGCGTGCGGAGAGGTGGACCCGTTGGAGGGGTCAAACACATACAAGCCGTCCTGCAAGCTACCAGACCCAATCGCCTTCCCCGTCTTCAGATCCTGAAAAACACAATAAGTAGGAAAAAAGGTGACTGAGCATTGAAGGGAGGTAGTCAACTGACGAACAGAAAGTAAACTGCGGGTGAAATTTGGAACATGGAGGACAGAAGATAAAGTGAGAGATGAACAAGGTATGGACCCTTTCCCAGCAATGGAGGAAAAGAATCCATCAGCAATACTCACTTTATCTCGACCAGAGAGAGGGAATAAGACACAAAACCTGAAGCCGAGCCAGTCATATGATCAGTAGCTCCTGAGTCAATAATCCAGTGGGGAGAGGAGGAAGTTGTAGCAGAGTGAGCACCTGAGATACCTGAATGGGCAAGGGCAGAGGAGGAAGAAGCAGGAACCGCTCAGTAAGAAGACCCTGCATCAAGCGGCGAAGAGTCTGCATCTCATCACAGAAAAAGAGGACATAGTTGCAGGAGGGAGGGCCAAGAAGACCCTGAGGGCTGCTCTCAGGAATCTCAGTCAGATGGGCAGAAGGATGTGAACGACCAGAAGTGCGTCCACGACCGCGCCCCCCACGGGAAGAAGAGCCACCACGAGAAGAAAATCCTGGAGGGAAGCCGTGCAGACTGTAACAGGTATCCCGGGTATGACGAGGCTTGCCACAATAATCGCACATGGGATGATCCTTATCCGTGGCACGAGGCTTGAAGTCCCGAGAGGCCCTGCTACCAGTGGTGGGAGGATGAGCAACCAAAGCTGAACCCTCAGGAGTGGTGGTCATGTTCCAGGACTGTCTACGATCAAACTCCTGCTGAATAATGCTAAAGACCTCAGGCAAGGAGGGAATGGGAACACGTCCCAAAACCTCCACAGTAATCTGATCGAAATCGCGGTGAAGCCCTTGGAGAAGTTCGAACACCCTGTTGCGATCCTCACGAGCCCTTAATAGGAGGGCATCAGCATCACAGACCATTGCAAGAGACTCAAAATGGTCATACTCCTGGTAGAGTTGGGTAAACTCCAAATAGTAGGCAGAAGGAGGACGATCTCCCTGACGAAGATGGAACAGCTGTCGGCGAAGATGGTAGATTTGTGCCGCATTCCCTTTGCGGGAGTAAGTAGATTCAGCCCGTTTCCAGATGTCAGCAGCATGTCGAGGAAGAGGTAATTCCGGGCAATGGACTCCTGCATGAATTGAGGAGCCAAGACATGACCAGCGAGTTTTCAGAGTCCCAGTGGGACCAGGTAGAAGAGGTGCAAGCAGGCGCAGGAGTGTCGCCACTAACATAGCCAAAGAGACGCCGACTCTTTAAGGCCAGAGTAATAGACCGGGACCAAGATAGGTAGTTGGTGTCATCCAGACGAATCGTAGTGAGCTGAGAGAAACTGTGATCGGAGCCAACCCGGGTAGATCCAGCGGGGGGCACAGAGGCACCGAAAGCACCGGAATCAACGTCTGACATGGCACCAACGAAGAAGAACGGTCTAAAGGAAGAGGGGAAATCTTAGGGCATCATAGATCTGAACTTCCGGGAAAAACCACCAAGAATCAAGGATGATAATAAGGAGAGGAAAGCGAAACTATTTCCAGAAGGGCGGCCCAAACGGACCCGAGGAACGGACCCGAGGAAGGCCGCAAAAAATCCCGCCGGTTAAGCCATAGCAAAACCGCGGATTGCAACAAGAGAAAAGAAGAGGAGGCGGGAGAGAGAGGAGAGGAGGTGGTAGAGAGGGGGGAGGACGCAGGCGGGGCGAGCGGCGGACAAAAGCGGGCGCAGGCGAGGCGAGCTGCGGACAGCACAGCGAGGCGAGCGGGCGAGCGGCGGACAGGCGCAGCGAGGCGAGCGGGCGAGCGGGCTAGGTTACGCCGGCTCTGATACCATGTTAGAATTAGGTAAAACCGATATATCCCATTATAACAAGCACCCCCTCTTATATAGTGAGGGGAGAATACAAGGCTAAAAGCACACCAGAAAATACAACTAAATATAAATTCTAACAATTTCCCAACATCAAAAACCATGAAGATGACAACAAATATTATTAAGTTCTCCCAACTAGACTAAGAATCATTATATGAAGCTTGGGAGAGATTGAAAGATCTCATATGTATATTTCCGCATCAATTCCCTACTTGGCTTATTGTGCAAACTTTTATAATGTTTTTTTGTGCATTGGTAGATTTAGCTGCATGTGGAGTGGAGGGCTACAATTATTAGAGGAGGTTGTCGTATATAGTTGTTAGTGGAATCACATAGAATTGTGGCAAGAAAGTCTGTTACTATTTTAGAGTTGGACGTGATCTAATCACTATATAATAAATTCGGGGCTTTGAACAAGAAGATTGACACGATAGGTAGCACCACTGTGCAAGTCAAATCAATTCCATAATGTCTTTGTGGAGGATCCAAACACATGCCCATAAACTGTTAGGTTGGGAATCTATTTTATATTTAATTTAATCCCGAATTTCTTAGCTTGTAGGTAATCAAATGTGGAATCAAAGGAATCCCTATGTAAATAACTACAATCCAGAGTGGCGAAATCATCCAAACTTCTCTCGGACATAAGTGAATGTTCAACAACAAACAACGCGCGTAGACCCCAATTTCCTCCACAATATCAACACCAGCAATAAGGAGCCCACCACAAAAAAAGAAACCAAGTTTGGAAGAGCTTCTTTCAAAGTCCATGGGACCATGACCAGTACTGAAGCCTGATTCTAGAACAACGAAGCTGCTCTAAATAACTTGAAGACTCAATTAGGACAGCTTGCGTAGATCATCTTGGGCCGAGTCAAAGGCACTCTTCCTAGTGCAACAGAAGAATCCCATGGGGGTTAATGCTATATATTTTAGGAGTGGAAGAGAAATAGAGAGCTGAGGTGAGAAGTTGTTGAATGAAACCCCATTAAAGTTCGAGGCGGAGAAGAAAATTATAATTGAAAAAGATATTGTCATAGAAGAAAAGGAAAAAGAGAGAGAAGTGCCTCCTGTAGAAGTAAAATATGTGTCAAAGGTACCATTCCTTCAAAAGTTAAAGGAGAATATGGTGGATAGAACGTTAATTAATTTCTTGGGAGTAATCAAAAATTTAGGAGTCAATATCCCACTGACGGTGGCATTAATTGAGATTCGAAGCAACGTGAAGTATATGAAGGAAATCCTTACAAAGAAAATGAAGCTTGTGGAAAGTGAAAGTGTGAGCCTCAATGAACAATGCACAACATTATTATTCAATAACCTTCCTAAAAGGCAGAATGATCCAGGGAGTTTTCTTATTCCATGTGCCATGAGTTTCAAATGCATTATGCCATTTAGATGCTTCTATAAATTCAATTCCTTTAACCTTTTATCGCAGATTGGGCCTCCAAGAACTACATCCAATATTCATTACTCTCCAATTGACGGACCAATTCGTAAAACATCTTAGCGGGATTATATATGATATTCCACTTCAAATCAGTAAATTTGTCTACCCAGTAGGTGTTATTGTCTTATATATGAATGAGGACCCCAGGTACCTTTAATTCTAGGTAGTCCATTTTTAGTTACATCACGAACGGTAATAGATGTGGAGAAAGGCAATCTAATTCTTTAACCCAGAGAGGAGAGAATGATAATGAATGTATTTGATATGTCTTCCTCAAATATAAAAATTGAAAGATATTTATGCTACTTCAGTGTACAAAACAGGAAATGGGAGATGCAAGTACTATGAGTGCGAAGGAAATGACAGCAACAGTGGAGCCCCTGGAATATTGGAGTATATTTTAAGTAGGAATGAGTCAAGAAGAAGAAGGCTTAAAAGTTTGACCCCGTAAGACGTGGAAGGAACAATGAGAAACCTATCGTTTGAGAGCGGTGGAAGGGTGGAAAAAGCTTACCCAGATTATACACCCTTCGGGGATGTTTATATACAAGTTGTTCTTAAATTCCCAAACTTTAAGTAATCACTATGGCGATGACACATTTTGAGTTTTATTCGTCAAGGTACTGACATTTAAAAAGCACTTCGTTGGATGTTTACTGCTTTTATGTATGCTTGCGTATTGAAAAAGTAGTGGATTAAGACAGGTTCCACTGCATCGCTAGCTTCTCGAAGACGAAGTTGAGGCTTCTCCCTGGGGTATGGAGCATCTCGATACGGTAGGGGGATCTCGTCAAGGCATGGAGCATCTCGGTGGGCATCCCAAACTATGAGATCTACATCTCGGTCATACTGCCATCTCAGAGGCGGTCTGAGAAGCTTTGCGGGTGTTTGCGGAAAGTAGGCTAGTGGGTTTCGGGAAACGGATAACGGGTTAGTGAGTCGCGAACGTGTCTTTCCTCCCGTTGTGGTAGTGCTTTAAGATATGAGGCAGTAATTTGATGGCGACATGTAAAAGTGTGATGTGACGAGGAATTTTGGTCATTAACGTCAAATCCACTCATTACCAAATATTAATTCAATGTAGGAGTTAAATTTTAACAGCGTGGAAGTTAAATTTTGCGGAGACCACCCGGAGGAATAATCCCTCTTATATAGGAGAGGAAACTACTGATAATTATAGGAATGTCATTAATACATCGTATCATCGTAATAGATGCTCCCAACTGGTCGTGTCCGATCACCACTAGCCGAGGGCGGTCATTGTCCACATGGAGTGTTTATGTATTGTTTGATTTCTTCAATATCTTCCTCAAACACATCCATTCTAACTTCCATGTTCTTCAGCACTCTGATTTGAAGTATATGATCTTCAACTTTGGTATAGATAGCTGTGTGCTATTTATAATTTAAAACATTTGATCTTTTCAAGAAATTGATATGTGAGAAGAGTTCTATTGTGTATTTTCATCAGCGCTGATATGATACTGATTCATGAACTCTGTTCATTTAGCACTTCACCTATTATATAATAGGGCGATTGTTATTAGCACTACACTTTTGGATATTCGCACTATATTCACTCCTAATTTTCCGCGCCTTTTGAAAATACTCTTTGTACATGCATTTTTAAGAAAAGTGTTCAACACGAAAGTTGTAGATCTCATCTCATCGAGATCTACAACTTTCGTGTTGAACACTTTTCCTAAAAATGCATGTATAAGACGTATTTCTAAACAGCACGAAATTTGAACGTATTTCCTAATATACGTCTTGTACATGCATTTCCTAATCTGAGTGTATCATCTTTTCTTCTCTTTTCGACATCTCTTTGCTACCCTGCCTTTGCACTAGAGCAGCTACTAATCCTTTGCTTTGTTGCAGGCCAATGGAAATAGTAGTTTCTGGCGGCGGAGATCATGTTTGCCCTTTTTCTCCCAGTTCCCTAATTTGGACTGTAAGTTGTGCTGCTGTAGCCCGCACATGACGCTCGGGCATCATCCATTCTCCTCAATCCGCCCCTGATTGTGGGGTAGGCGCCCTTATGACTTTTGGTGTGTAGGAGTTTACTGTGTTACTGGGTTTTTGCTCTTACTCAAAGACATGCTCTCTGATTTTGTGTCCAGTGCTCTCTCAAATGATACTCTCTTTTTCTTATTTCTGTCAATACTCCTGACATGAACTATACTTTCTTTATTTTGGTGTTTGATTACTTATATTTTCTTATGACATTGATATTCTCTCTCTCCTTGATGGTTTTTATGATCCAAATTTTAATTTCTAAGGTTTGTGACCATTACAATTTAACCATGCCTATATAGCAGTGATGATTTTAATTTTGTCTGAAAATGTTGGCTCCGTTTGGCATCGTGGTGGCGGTCGTAAACGCATGGGTTAAAACGTCATTTATCAAGGATCATCTAACAAATATCATCCACTTTGAACATAAAAGTGGATGAAGTTCCTTAGGTGGGAATTAACGAATGACAATTTAACCCATATGTTCATGACTGCCACCACTATGCCAAACAGAGCCTTAGGCGTTAACGAATGACAATTTAACCATGTTCATGACCACCATCACCGTGCCAAACGGAGCCGTATGTGTCAAATTAGTGCTATGGGCGTGTTAACGAATAACAATTTAACCCCTATGTTTGGCACGGTGGCGGCGGTGATGAACATGGTGGTTAAATTGTCATTTGTTAATGCCCACCTAAGGAACTTCATCCACTTTTATGTTCAAACGGATAATGTTTGTGAGGTCATCCTTAATGAATGACAGTTTAATCCATGTATTTATGACTGCCACCAGTGTCCAATGGAGCCTGGTGGCGGTCATGAACATGGGGGTTAAATTGTATTTGTTAACGCCAATCTAAGGAACTTCATCCACTTTTATGTTCGAACAGATGATATTTGTTAGGTAATTCTTAACGAATGACGTTTTAACTGTCTCTGATATTTATTATGTTTGTGATTTCAGTCCCTAAAGCCTATTGTTTTTAAGATTTCAGACCTAATATTTCTTATTGCAGGATTTTAGTTCCAGCTTACTTTATTTTATGAGTCAAAGTCCCTGGAGCTGTCATAATCTTAAGATTTTTGTATCTAAGGTTTCGTTTGGCGTGGCTTTTTTACTCTGGTGTGTGGTCGAAAAAAGTCATTTTCATAGAATGTATGTTCGGCAAGACAAAAGTTATAATTGTAGCCAAGGAAATAAACTAGTTTTGAGCATGACATGCATGAATTTTTTAGGTGAGGTTGGGCGTTTTGGAAAGGCGGTTCACGATCCCCGTGTTCATGACCGCCGCCATCGTGCCGCCAAACGGAGCCTAAGTTAGGTTTCGTTTGGCGCAGTGTTTTCGCCAGCTGCCGCCAGATTGCGGGTAAACAAACGCCCACCGGCGGCGTTTTCTCCGTTTCCTCCCGCCGTCTCCTAAAAAACGCCGTAAACCACTCCATTTCGATCTCCAGCTCCTCACCTCCAGTTTGATCGCTGCGGGAGGAATCGCCGGATGGGTCCGCCACAGCGGTGCCAAATAAAGCCTTAGTCTCGATGAAGCTTTTTTGGATCGGGCTTAACCTAACACATAATTATTCAATTTGAGTTGAATCGAAATCCCTTTAGAAATAATCAATTTTTTTGATATAAAAAATTTTTACATACTTTTTTAAATATAAAAAAACACTCATTTCATTCCGGAATAAAACATAATTAATTGGCTCCCTTTGGGAGGACTTATTTTCACCGGTCAAGCGGTTACGACCGTGATCTCGTCATTGACTGTTAATGACCCAATATTCTTGTGTGTTCTTCTGGAGGCCATTCGTGGCACTCTCCGTGTTCTCGTCTCTCTTTTCTTGTAGCTCTCCCTTGTAAATTGAAGGTCTGACCTCAAACTTGATTTTAATGTAGGAAATAGATTGATTATGAGACTTCAAACTTGTCCCACCATTCTGTTGGCTCTTGTCTCTAGAAGTTAGCAAAACCAAAGACGTACCTGCAATGTCGTGCCCACGCCGGATGCGAAGGAGAGGAAAGATCATGAGCCGATCATCGCCTCAAGCTGCTGTGTTCGGCCGTCGTCCTCAAGAGAAACTGTGAAAGAATAATCTCAAGTCACGAAAGCTAATACATGATTAAATCAACATGGGTGAGATAACTTTTTAGGCGGACTCACTAAACACACCCGAGCACGTGCTCGAGTGTGTCTGAGCGTGCGTACGCCCCTGCTCAAAATCTTATTGGCAGTTTGTATCCTAAATATTCTATTAAGAAAGTACAAAAATGACAATATTAAAATATTAAGAAAATGCAAAATGTCAAAATTAAATATTTATGGTGCCATTTGCAAATATCTCATAATTGGGAGTTGCTTAGTTCCAAAAGTCTTGATTTTGAACATTGAGCCCCCCAAATTGGAGTTTGTGCTAGAAACACATTGTAAAATAGTTATAGAGAAAATAGTCTCAACCTAATTTATTCACCACCACAGCTAAAATTCCACAACTACCCTTACAAATCCTATGTTACTTATAAGAGAAAGTTTTGTTAAACTTAACAATAAGAAGACAATAATAATAAGTATAGACCAAATTCTCACACCAAAAAGTCCAAGATTTTAAGAACCGGATCGAAGAACGAACCGGTAAGTTCAAAGGTTCAAGATCCGATCGGTTGGACCGGTCGGACCGGGGTTGAACTGTGATGTTAGATAATAACCTAATATGTAATATTAGTCATAAATTCGTAACATATTACATATCATCTAAATATCAAATTGAGCACAAATATTACTAAATAATATAATTATAATATAAATAAAATGAAAAATGATAGGTAATAATAAATGTTGTAACAAATATCTAATAATATTAAATATTTATTTGAAAATGTATATTTTTATTTAGCT
Organism: Platanthera guangdongensis; assembly: GCA_039583875.1. Classification (NCBI taxonomy): domain Eukaryota; kingdom Viridiplantae; phylum Streptophyta; class Magnoliopsida; order Asparagales; family Orchidaceae; genus Platanthera; species Platanthera guangdongensis. The sequence goes on from CM077156.1 coordinate 6,417,224, forward strand.
TAAATAATACTGTAACTAAGTTTTAATCAATTAATAACAATATATATTTATACTTAATTTAATAATATAATATATATTTATATTATAAATGTATATTTTTCATAAAAAAGATGTTATATATATAATAGTTTTGTTTTCAACAACAAGAAATAGTTGTCAGAGTGATCATGATCATTTCTTTAATAAGATAGGTCTTGAGTTCAAATCCTTAAAGCCCTTTCATTTTTATAAGAAAAAAATCCGAAAATTTTTGTGATTGGCCCGCCCGGTTGCCAAATAACCGGCCCGGTTTCCGGTTAATCGGTCCAACCGTCCGGTTAACCAGTTCTTGGCTAAGGCGGTTTAAAAGACCAGACCAGACCGCCCAGTTAACAGGTCGGCAGTCCGACTGGTTGGACCGACCGGTCCTGTCCGGTTTTTAAAACCTGGCCAAAAACCATATATATAATGCCGCTAAGTGGCTAGGGTTTTTTCCACCCGAGAGAAAATGGGAGAAGGAAAGTGCAAAATTCAATTAGGAAAGTGCAAAATGCGAATACTAAAATTTATCGTGAATGCAAATTGTCAAAATTAAATATTTACAATGCAATTTACAAATACCTTAAAATTGGAGGTTGCTTAGTTTCAAATATCCCAATTATAAATGCTGGTCCCCCAAATTGAAGTTTGAGCTATAAACACATGTAAAATAATTCTAGAGAAAATTGTACTTCATTTATTCGGCAGTGGAAGCGTCGGGCGACTGACAAAGGAGAGATTACTACGACGAGAGCAACTTGTTCGACGAGAAAGGAGGAGAGGGCGAACTGTAGAAAGAGATACAAATATTAGATTTTGAATATTAAAAATAAGATGTTTTAATTTGATTTATGACGCGTAAATAGCCAAAAATATTGTACAAATAACGGGTTTTTGGCACTTAACATCCTCCAATTGAGGGTGTTTGACACTTTGCACCCTCTAAAACTCCAAATGCACCCTCATTCTATTAAAATCATTTATTTTAAAACCTCAAATGCACCCTCTAAAATCCCAAAATCCAATTGGAGGGTGCAAAGTGCCAAAATTTTCAACCTAAGGGTGCAATGTGTCAAACACCCTCAATTAAAGGGTGTTAAGTGCCAAAACCCCTACAAATAACACCACCCCTAATTTGAAGAGGAAATTATGTTTAACTTAGCATTAAGACCAAATTATCAAACCAAAAACCTTATATATACTGCTGCTAAGGGGGCTAGGGTTTTTCTTCCACCGAGTGAACATCGGAGAAGGAAAGAGAGATTCGGCCATGGATCCCTTCTCTTCCTCCTCTTCTTCGTTGTCGTCCGGATCGTCGGGCCCTTCACCGGAGGTGATGATGGACCAGCTCAAGACACAGCTCGCTCAGGCCTACGCCGAAGAGTTCCTCGAGGTGAGTGTCTCTCATCTCTTCTTTTTTGACATTGGCATCGATTCTTGCTTTCGAATTCTACAATTTTCCATTCAGTTTGGAGTAATATGAAGGCATATAAGCTTTTGAATTCGGTCGCTGAAACAATTTCATTGATTTGGTATGTAGCATACCTGGAACAGTGAACGTTGGGCACCGTTCAAGTTGAGACTGGTAATTAAAGACATTGGTGTCGTTTAGGGAGAAAACTGGGGTTTGATGTTGGTTTTTGACTTAGGAAGAGAGACATTGACCATCCAAATTCTCATTTTTTGTGGCCAAAATAATTCATTGAAGGCGTTTTTGTTTGATTTTGCTTAGGATTCGTTTGGCGCGGTGGCAGCAGTTATGAATGTGGTGGTCTTGTACCGTCGTTCGTGAACCCCGGATCTCACCTAAAAAAATCATGCATTTTATGCTCAAGACTAGTTTATTTTTGGTAGCGGTCCTAACCTTTGTATTGCGAGACATACATTCTATGATAATGGCGTTTTGACCAAACTCACCGGAGCAAATAAACCACGCCAAACGAAGCCTAGGCTTTGTTTGACGCAATGGTCATGAACTGTAGTTCGTGAACGCTGGACCTCACCTAAAAAAATTCATGCATTTTATGCTCAAAACTAGTTTATTTTCTTGGTAGTGGTCATAAGCTTTGTCTTGCAAAACATACAATCTATGTTAATGGGTTTTTTGACCAAACTGGCAAACTCACCGGAGCAAATAAGCCTTGCCAAACGAAGCCTTAGTATCTAGAGAAAATTCAAATTTCTAACACTGTTTGATGTTTCTAGATGTTTCTAGATGCATACCGGAGTGCTTCCTTTGTAGTATCGATAGAAGTTATTGTTAGTGTTTTTGAATTAGTTTTTATATTAAAAAATGGTTGGGGAGTTGGGTTGTGAAATCAAATGCCTTATATGTCAATTCATGCAATTTATGCTCAAGACTAGTTTATTTTCTTGGTAGTGGTCATAAACCTTTGTCTTGCCAAACATACATTCTATGATAATGACGTTTTTGACCAAACTCACATGAGCAAATAAGCCGCGCCAAACAAAGCCTTAGTATCTAGAGAAAAATCAAATTTCTAATGCTGTTTGATGTTACTAGCTGCATACCTGAGTGCTTCCTTTGTAGCATCGTTAGAAGTTATTGGTAGTGTTTATGAATTAGTTTTATATTAAAAATGGTTGGGGAGTTGGGTTGTGAAATCAAATGCCTTAAATTTACATTTGTTCGGATGGAATTGAGACATTAGAATTGGAGTTCACAGTTAGTTTTAATTGGAATTGAACCCCCAATTTCGATTTCGGAGCCTCAATTTCGTCCAACCAATCCGACCATAAAGAATTTCTTACATTGAATTCCAACATTGTGGTGTGCTCAAATTAAATAAAGAAAGTGGTTTGGTAGTGCTATTGTATGCTAAAATTGATTGTAATATTATTGAACTATTGATTTTGGGGATATGGTTTAAATTGTTATTGTAAATTATTTTATTCTTGTTTTCTTTACTTTGTATGTACCTATGCATGTAATGCTAAATTTCATGCACGAGTTCTTGATAATTTTACATTTATATTGGCATATGCCGAGAAGCATATAGAAATATTTGCATTTAAAGTTATTTATATTCATACAAATTTATATTCTTGAGTGATGTTGAGCCTCACCAGTCGACATTGGTGGACTTTGTTACCCGTTTCTCAAGAATTTTTTGAACACATTTTGCTAAGCGGTAAAGTTTACTCGGTCGGTTGTTCTTTCTAAACAGAAAACTTTGATGCTTAATATATCATTATGGGTGATCATGTTCAAGTTTGATTGGGAAAGGTGTTAATTATAGAGCTCTTGTTTTTTTTGTTTATATTCTTTTTTAGAGTTTGTGATTGTAGAAAACTATGGTGTCTAGAAATAATATAATACCACTAAGATAATTGTTGTAGGTGCAATAGAAGCTGCTCAAGTTATCTAGGTAATCCTTAATGTTCTAAAGATATTAAGGCCTTGTTTGGGAAGATTATTGTGTTTGAGCAGTGGTGTGAAATTGTGATAGTAAATACAACCATGACAGTTTATTTGTGTTTGAAACTTTCATGACAACATTTTGACTCTAAATTCCACTTTTTCGATCTGGACATTTATAATGCTGTTGCTTGACCACACATGCACTGTGGTGGCATTTTGATCCAAAATATTATTTTGGCTTAAAATGTCCTATTTTGTGACATTGCTACCAAAATGCTACTTACCTTTTCCATAACCGTGCTCACAGCAGCCAACACTCCCAAACTAAGTCCAAGAGAACTATGTCCTTTTTTGCTAGATCTTTATTTCTTATAGTGAAAGCTATGCTATTAATTTGATATGTAAGAAAAACACTATTTCAGCAATGCGAGGTCTATATTATTGAACTAATTTATCTTAAATTGCTAGGTGATTGAGGCTTATATAAGTTTCTCTTATTTTTGAAATTTATAGTAACAAGATGATATACAATTTTCTGTATATTTAAAGGGAATTAGTTAGATTTTTCTCCTTTTTGAAACAAAAAAGATTTTTTAATAGCTGCGAATGCCTTTGCCACTACGCTTCACTTTCCTCCCACTTTTTGAGTTTGTAGATTCAAACCATCATGGATTAAGGTGGCTTCAAGAGGTAACACTTCTAATGGTGGCTAAAACAAGCAAGGTTATAAGTTTTGGATGTCGGGCAAGGTTGTGGATTTCAGATGACTATCAAGGTTGTAGATTTTGGATATCGGGCAAGGTTGTTGATTTCAGATATCAGGGATACAATGATTTGGATTTTTTATGTCAAATTTAATATGTCAAGGAGTTATTTTATATATCAAGTTTCAATTTTAATTATTTATGTACATAATTATATATAAATATACTAATTTTAAATTTATATATATATTATGATACATAAGCAATTTTAACGTTTATTGAACTTTAAAATATATGAAATTAATATAAACATTTTATGTGACATAAATAATAATGGTATAATGAGATGAAAGCCAGAACAAGCAGGAAGTCAGGAAGTCGGTAATGACCGAACATATGACGCCTTCAAGTCCAAAATCCAAAGAGCAAGCAAAAATGACCTTGATGATTGACAACTGCATGGTGGAAAGCTATACGAAGTATGAAGAGAATCGAGTGGTAGGTCACAAATCAATTCATTGTCCATTCAACCATAGTCCATAGTAAAATAAAAAAAATATATAGCTAATATATCGCCCGATATATTCCAAAATTATATTTTGCAATAAATATCGAAATCATGTCATTTTGTCTATGGAATCTTTTTTCCGCACCCCATGTCGGGCATGCCCGTCAATATCAAACAACACCGACAACATGCCTGCTTTTGTTAGCTACATCCAATGGTTGATTACTGTTAGAGAATATGAGGAAAAACGATGTAAAAGCCCAAGTATAAGACCCATCTTTAGGCCCGCTTATTCTTTCTTCTATTAGTTCCACATCTCTTGTATATGATTCTTTCTCCTCCTCTTCTCATATATATTTGTACTCTCTCTTGTATTTTGGTGATGACAAAGTATATACAAGGTTTAGCTCTACGTTTCTACATGGTATCAGAGGCTATCCGATCCCGGGCGGATACCTCTTTTGTAACCGCTCCTATCCACACGACTTCTTCCCTCCTTCCCGCTGCTGTTTCGCGGTCTCCAATTTTCTAACCGCCCCTACTCCTTTCTCCGTGGCTTCCACCTCTCTTCCCTTCCCCCCTCTGCTTTTATAGCCCTCATCTCTCTTACCGGTGGGATCCCTCCCCCCGTCCCGCTGTTTGCTCTTCTACTTGCTGGGGGTTGCCTTGCCGCTGCCTTGCCGCTGCCTTGCCGCTGCGGATTGCCTAGCTCGTCAACTCCTCTTTCCGTGCCTTCCCGCTGCAGGTTGTCTTGCCGCTGCGATTGTCTATTCGCTGCATCTTGCCGCTGCTTCTGGTCGCTGACCTTGTTGTTGCTCCTTGACGCTACTTCTGGTCGCTGCCTCTAGTCCCCGCTTCTTGCCGCTGCTTCTGGTCGCTGCCTCTAGTCGCCGCTTCTTGCCGCTGCTTCTTGTTGCTGCCTCTGCCCGCTGGCCCTTGGGAATTCCTTCTAGCCGCAACGGTCTCGCCTTAACAGCTGCTTCTGTCAGCTGCTTCTGTCCGCAGCGGCCTGGTCTTCGGCTCGTCGCGCACTCTCTTATCCGCGACTTCTCTTCTTATCCTTCTCGCCGCGGTCCCGTTCTAACTGCGGGCCTGTGTTCTCCTTGGCGACTTCTTCTAATTCGCCGTGACCTGGTGCTCTGTTCGTCACGGCCTGGTGCTCTGTTCGCCGCGGCCTGGGGCTCTGCTCGCCGCGCGATCTCTCTGCCGCGACCTCTCTACCACGCGCCCTATTAATCGCGGCGGCCTGGTCTTCTAACCGACCGGCTAGTTTTCGCAGTCACCGTTCTTGACGTTGTCCACATGGCTTCAGACTCACCTACTGCTTCCGATTCAACTACTCTTTCCGGACATCCTCGTGTTGCTCTCGTGGAACTTCGTGATGAATTACGTATTACCACTTTCTCTCCGTGGTAAAATAAATTTTTTGGAATGGGTTCACTCAGTTCGCCATGTGCTACAAATTAAAGGTCTCCTTCATCACCTGACAAGACCTCCCACTAAACCTACTGATGAGTGGATCTGAGACGATGAGTGTGTCCAATTTTGGCTTCTCAATTCTCTAGACACCGAGCCGTATCGAATGATCATGTATCATGAGACGGCCCACGCTATGTGGACGGACCTTCATTCTCTCTACTCAGAGAAGGACATTCTTCAGCACTTATTCGACATTCTTACCGATCTTCAGTCCATCGACCATGGAGCTACTGGTGACTTGACGTCCTTTGTTACTCAGGCTAAAACTCTTGTGGAGGCTTGGATCCAGCATCAGCCATCCACCACGGATTTGGTTACTCAACGACATCAGAAAGAAGCAGTTGAGATTGCTATGATGATGGTCCGTGTTCCATCACATCTTCATAATGTTTGCGCTCATATTATATCTTCTGCTGTTACTCCGTCCCTCTCAGACGTTTGCTCGATGCTTCTGAAAGTTACCCCTCCACCGGATGCTCCGCCTCTCTCTCCAGCTTTACTTCAGCAACCCGTGGCTACTCTTGCTCCTTCTCGCGGTCACCCAGCTCGTGGAGGTCGTGGTGGCCGTACACTCTTCAGGTGCTCTCACTGCGGTAGGGATGGTCATATGGAGGCCACTTGCTACCGTAAGCATGGTCTGCCCCCTCACCTTGCTGCTTCGGCTACTCCCACACCTTCCTCTACCATTAGTGAGGATATTGCTGCTATACATGCTCAACTCCATCAGATTTAAGGGGTAGTGAGTCGCTCCTTGGGTTCTGTGGCCTCGATCTCCAATGGAGGTATCTCTTGCCTCTCACACAGCTCTTCCTGGATTGTGGATTCGGGGGCTACGCATCATCTCTCTTCGCAGAGGCCGCCTCAATACTTCGATTCTGCTTATCCCAAGTTCATCATTGTGGATAATGGTGACACAGTTCCGGTTGCTGGCACTGCTTATCTGCCTCTTACCCCTTCCCTCTCCTTATCCTCGGTTCTTCATGTTCCAGAATCCTCTTTCAATCTACTTTCTGTTAGCCGTCTTACACAGGACCTTGATTGTTGTGTAATTTTTTCACGCTCTTCCTTTGTTGTGCAGGATCGACTAACACAGAATATACTTGATAAGGGACGACTGTCTAACGGGCTGTATCTTCTCGATGTTCCTTTGGCTGCTCTCACCACTGTCTCTTCCACTGATTGACATCATCGCCTTGGGCATGCACCTCCTTCGATTCTCAAGAAAGCTCTTCCAATTGTTCCCTTTAGGAGTTTTTTTGTGAATCATATATTTTTGACAAACAACATCTTGTATCTTTTACTTCTCCTTGTACTCGAAGCGATACCCCTTTATCTTTAGTACATTCTGATATCTGGGGACCATATAAGATCCATAGTGTTTTTGGTTATCGCTATTTTGTAACATTTATTGATGATTACTCGCAAGTTACTTGGTTATACTTACTTCATGATCGTACCGAACTCATCTCCATGTTCCGTACGTTCCCTACGGAAACTCGAATCCAGTTCTCAACGTGTGTGAAAATTCTCCGTACTGACAATGCTCGTGAGTATACTGGTCACACCTTCTTCAATCTGTGCGCCGAGTTTGGTATTATTCATCAGACTTCGTGTGCCTGCACCCCTTAACAGAATGACGTAGCGGAAAGGAAAAATTACCACCTCCTTGATGTTGCCAGATCTCTCATGATCAAAATGCAGGTTCCTCCTCTCTACTGGAACTTTGCGTCCACTGCTTGCCACCTCATTAATCGCATGCCCTCATCTGTCCACTTTGTGGCTCCCGTCACACTCCTTTACCCATCCAAGGCTCTCTTCTCTCTTACTCCTCGTATGTCTGGATGTACATGTTATGTCCATCATCTTGGTCCTCCAAATGATAAGTTAGTCCCCCGTGCTACCAAAGCTATGTTTGTTGGGTACTCTCGCACTCAGAAGGGGTATGTCTACTATTACCCACCACCGGGAAGGTGGTTGTCTCTGCTGATGTCTTCTTTCATGAAAACCAACCATATCACATCAGTCCTACTAATCCTCTTCTTCCTCCTCCGCTATCTCGGCCCACAGTTCCAGTTACGTTCTCACTTCCACCCCTTCTACCTATTCCTCTGCTTCCTATTCCTACACCACCACCTGTACCCTCCAAACCTCCTATCATTCAGGTTTACACTCGTCGTCCTCCATGTCCAGATGCCCTGCAACAGCTTCCCTCTACCGGTGTATCCTCGCAGCTTGTTGATTCGACATAGTCTTCGACGGCTCATCCCTTGACCAATTATGTCTCTTTACATCGGCTCTCTCCGCATATTCTTACATTTTCTCTATCTCTCTCCTTTATCTCTATACCTAACTCTGTGCAGGAAGCTCTCCAACATCCAGGGTGGCGTGCATCCATGGATGAAGAAATGACGCTCTGTGGGGTAATTAGACTTGAGAACTGGTAGCTCTTCCTCCCTGCCGAAGTTGTGTAAATTGCAAGTGGATTTTTACAATCAAGCATGCGACAGATGAGACAGTTGATCGCTTGAAAGCGCGACTTGTGGCATGGGGTTTTACTCAACAATACGACCTGGATTATGAAGAAACCTTCTTCTCTGTCACCAAATTAAATTCGGTTCGGGTTCTGCTCTCATTAGTTGTTCATCGCCAGTGGCCCCTTCATCAACTGGACGTGAAAAATGACTTTTTGAATGGTGATCTTCTTGAGACTGTTTACATGCATTAACTGCTCGTATTTGAGACCACGGGGGAGTCTCGTGTATGTTTGATTTGAAAATCTATCTATGGTCTCAAACAGTCTCTTCGGGCTTGGTTTGAAAAATTCAGCAAGACAATTCGTGAGGTTGGTTTCAAACGAAGTTCCGCAATTTTCTCTTTTCACTTGTCATCAATCAACCGGGACTGTAATACTACTGGTTTATGTAGATGATATTTTGATCACGGGTGATGACTCTGCTGGGATACAACAAGTTAAACAACATTTAAATTCTGTCTTTCAAATCAAAGATCTGAGAAACCTTCAGTATTTTCTTGGATTAGCGGTTGCACGACGACCTGATTGCCTTGTCTTATCCCATCGCAAGTATTGCATTGACCTTCTGCAAGATGCTGACCTCTCAGGGTGCAAATCTGCGGATACCCCGTTGGAAGTCAACCACAAGTTATGTGCTCAGTGTCTGAGTCTGACTCTCTACTTCCAAATCTGGAATACTATCGGCGTCTTGTTGGAAAACTGATATACCTAACAGTTACAAGACCAGACATCTCATTTGCGGTTAGAGTGATCAGCCGTTTTATGCACACTCTATGGGTTTCCCATCTTCAGGCAGTGGAACACATTCCCAGATATCTGAAGAATGCTCCTGAACAAGGACTTGTGTACAAACCGTCTTTAGAGCTTTCTCTTATTGCTTACTCTGATGTGGATTGTGCGGGCTCGCTGGACGATCGACGATCTACAACTGGTTTCTGTACTTTGGTGAAAATCTTATCACCTGGCGGAGTAAGAAGCAGTCGGTGGTTGCTCGCTCGTCTGCTGAGGCTGAGTACCGTGCGATGACGGTTGTTGTATCAAAACCAACCTGACCTGAAAGTCTTCTTATGGATTTGAGAGTTAAATTATCCTCACCTTCAACTTTGTTCTGTGACAGCCAGGCTGCAATCCATATTGCGAAGAATACTGTGTTCCATGAGCGGACCAAACATATTGAAGTTGTCTGTCACTTCATTCGAGAAAAGGTCCAATCGAAGATGCTAAAACTTGAGCATGTTCCTGCTTCTGGGCAAGTTGCTGACACTCTTACTAAGATATTATCTCTGAAATTGTACAATCAGTTCCCGTCCAAGCTTGGTGCCTATGACTTGTACGCACCAGCTTGCGGGGGAGTGTTAGAGAATATGAGGGAAAATGATGTAAAAGCCCATGTATAAGGCCCATCTTTAGGCCCGCTTATTCTTTCTTCTAGTAGTCCCACATCTCTTGTATAAGATTCTTTCTCCTTCTCTTCTCCTATCTATTTGTACTCTCTCTTGTATTTTGGTGATGATAAAGTATATACAAGGTTTGACTCTACGTTTCTACAATTACAAAATTTTTTGTCTGTTGTATCACCATGGGTCAGGCCAAGTTAGGTCGTATGCTCCAACTTTGATCAATAATTCATTGTTATTTAATGAAGATTATATTTTTAATAAGATTGTATATCTCTTAGCTAAACTATATTTAAATAATATTTGAAGATATTCCTTATTGGCTAGGGATAAGCTGGTAATATATGATGCCATAATTCCTAAATAATATTTTATCATATAAAGATATTTTATATACTTTTGAATGATCTTGCTAGTAAAAAGGAAGTTCTTTTGTGATCCTTCCATGTATAGCTTGATCCTGAACTATAGAAAGGGGTTACTTGAATGTTTATATTCACAGATGATTGCATAAGAATTTTAATTCAACTTCTCATTTAAAACTTAAAGGTGACTTTTACCGTACTGCAATTAGATCAATGACGCTCTATGGTTCTGAGTGTTGGGTAGTGAATTATGTACATGATCAAAAATTGGGAGTTGCGGAGATAAGAATACTTAGGTGGATGTGTGGACACGAGATTGGATAAAATTGGGAATGAATGTATCAACGATAAGACATGAGTGATACCAATTGTAGAGAAGATGCGAGAAGCTCGATTAAGATGTTTCCGACATGCACAAAGGATACTATTAAAGGCACTTGTTAGACTTTGTGAGAGTTTAGCTACTAGGCATGTTAAACGGGGGATGGGTAGACAAAAAGAGACTTGGAATGAGGCTATAAGGAAAGGTATTGATGTATTCCCGAATCCGCAAAATTATATTTTAAATGTTAAAAAGAGTTCTCTGAAAATTAAGGACACAAACGAGAATTTCACGAGCAAAGTCTCGCGGTAACCACCCTAGGGTTCATAAACACTCCTAACTTATAAAATTGCTAGCCCCCCATGGAAAAGGGAGCTTGAACAAAATTTTGGGAATAGATAATTCATCTATCTATTTCCCAAAAGGTCCAGCATGACTCCTTTTCCTTCACCTGTCTCCTTTCATTCGCCCGACGGTCCATCCTCGCTGATCTTGATTTAGCTTCTCTGACACCGCCGTCGGCCCTCTTGGGCTCTTACGACCCTTCCCCGACCTACCACTTGTGACTATCATCATTTCAGCCTCAATCCGACGTGGTTTTGTATTTTTCGTGAATCCTCTACTATTTGTGATGTGCCTATGACATACCTCTTACTCTCATTGCTCACCTACAGTTATTATGATTTTATGCTTGAGTTTATTTTGATCGTTAAAATATCAGAGCTTGCGAAAATTAACACTTACCTGTTTGTCGTCAATTTGTAACTTCCTTTGTTTTCTATCGTTACTGTTGGAAAAGCCCATGTAAATAGGCCCATTTTTGGTTTTCTTCTTTTCTCTCCTTTAGTCCCACATCTTGTATAGGACTCTCTTCTCTCTTTCTCCCTCCTATAAATGTGTATTCATACATTGTATTTCATTATTGAGATAGTATATACAAGGTTGAGTTTTTCTCTACATGGTATCAGAGGTAGGTTCGGCTTGTCGTTTTTGAAACCGCCTGTTCTTCCGGCTTACTGGGCGGCTTCCTCTCCTGCTTAGCCGCGGTCTAGTGCGGCCTGCCTCTTTCTAGTCACGCGGTCTCCGTAACCGCGGCTTCCCGAGCGGACTAGGTCTTTCTAACCGCTTCTTCTGCTCTGTCTCTCTCATGGCTTCCACCTCTTCTCCTCCTCCTCCCTTTTATAACCTTTCTCACAGGTGGGGACCTCCCTCCTTATTTCTCTGCTCGCGCGGCCTCCCTTTCTATCCGCGCGGTTTCCCTCTCGCTTCTCACCACAGCTCTAACCGTCTTCCTTCTTCCCGCTAGTCGCGACTTGTCTATAGTCGTCGCGACTTGTCTAAAGTCGTCGCGACTTGACTTTGTCACCGCGGTCTCTCTTCTCTTACTCGCTGCGGTCTTATTGTCTACCCGCCACAATCTTCCTCTCGTTGCTCTGCTCTCTGCTCGCCGCGGCTTGCCTTAGTCGCCGCGGCTTCTATTCTCGCCTCGTTTTGCCTCTCTTGTCGTTGCAGCTTCTCCTCTTCTCGGCAAACTCCGCATCTAGGTCGTGACATCTCTCCTTGCCGCTGATGTACTCACCCTGACCGTGCGGATTCCTGCCTAGTCGCTGCGACTTGTCTTGTCGCTAGTGGTTTCTCCCTTCCGCTACGGACTCCGCATACTGGTCGTGACATTCTCCTTGCCGCTGGTGTTTTATCACCATGACCGTGCGACTTCTACTAGCTATCCGCTCCGCATTCTGGTCGCGGCGACCTCATTGCCTTACCAATGGTGGACTGCCACCTAGACCGTACGGTCTCCTGTATGGTCGCTGTTTCTTTTCCTGTCCGCCGGCCTAGCCTCCTGCTCGCCTAGTCATGGCGACCTCTCCAGAGTCAACCAGACAAACGACGTCTTCCTCTGCAGACCGTCCGACCTCTGCCCCTGAACTCCGCGATGAGTTGCGGATTACTACCATTTCGCTAGTCGGGAAGAAATTCGTGGAGTGGGCACATTCTGTTTGCCGAGTACTACAGTTCAAAGGTTTTCTCCATCACTTGACCCCAAGCGCCTCCTGCTGCTCCTACTGATGACTGGTTGCTCAACGATGGTCGAGTCCAGACATGGCTCCTCAACTCCCTTGATACTGAACCCTACCGCATGACCATGTATCACGAAACGACCAAGACAATGTGGGATGAGCTCCAGTCGCTATATTCCGGAAAAGATAGTCTCCAACATCTTTATGACATTATTACTGATCTCCAGTCTCTTGATGTTGGCGGGGGCACCGACCTCACCTCATTTGTTGCTCGGGCCAAGACTTTTGTTGAAGCATGGGTCCAACATCAACTTCCTACGTTGGACCTTGCTGTACAACGGTCTTAGAAAGAAGCCGTCGGGGTGGCCATGATGATGACTCGTGTTCCACCTCATCTTCACAGCTTTCGGGCCCAGACCCTCTCCTCGTTACCACACCCTCACTATCATATGTGTGTTCTATGTTGCTCAAGCTCTCACCGCCTCCTGATAGTTCTGCTCCTCTGTCCCCGGCTCTCCTGCAGCAGACTTCTGCTCCCCTGCTGCCTTCCCCCTCCTCCTCGCGGGGGGCGTTCTGGCTCTCGGGGCCGCGGACGGGGAGGCCGGCCTCGCCCAAAGTGTTCCTTCTGCGGAAAGGACGACCACCTTGAGGCCACATGCTATCGCAAGCATGGGCTTCCTCCTCGTCCACAGGCCACTGTTCCTGCTACCGACTCCGCTGCTCGTACTGACCTAGAAGAGGTCCGCCTTTAGCTCCAACAACGACATGGTCTGCTCAGTCGCCCACCTGCCTCAGTTGCCTTTGCTGTCTCCATCTCCCACGAAGGTATCGCTTTTCTCTCCACTAGTCCGCGCTGGATAGTGGACTCAGGTGTCACCCATCACATCACCTCCCTGCAGCCACATCAATACCTGGATTCTCCTCATCCTAAGTGTATCACAGTGACCAATGGGGACACTGTTCCTGTCTCTGGCTCGGCTGACATCCTTCTCACCTCCTCTCTCTACGCTCGGCTCTTCATGTTTCAGGCTTCCCGTTTAATTTGCTTTCTGTTGGTCGCCTGACTAATGATTTGAATTGCTCTGTAACATTCACCTCTTCTTCTTTTCTGATACAGGATCACAGGACGCAGACTATCATTGGTAAGAGGCGACTGCAGAACGAGCTCTATCTCCTTGATGACTCTCCAGTTATCCTCTCTTCAGTCTCCTCCGTAGATTGACATCGGCGCCTTGGCCATGCCCCTTTACCAGTCCTTCTGAAAGCTCTCCCAGATGTATCTTTATTTTTTTTTCAGTGTGAATCACGTGTGTTAGACAAGCAATCTCGTTCCTCTTTTTCATCTTATTGTATTCTGAGCACTGCTCCTTTTATTTTAGTACACTCTGATATTTGGGGTCTGTACAAAGTTGCTAACATTTCTGGTTATTGTTATTTTCTAATGTTTATTGATTATTCGCGAATGACGTGGCTATAACTACTTCGTGATCGCTCCGAGCTTTCTCGTGTCTTTCGGGCGTTCCTTCTTGAGACCCAAACACAATTCTCCACGACCATCAAAACTATCTGCACGGATAATGCTCGTGAATACACTGGTCACGAATTTGCGACTCTTTGCTCTGATTTTGGGGTTATTCGCCAAACTTCATGTGCCTATACCCCCAACAAAACGGAGTCGTTGAGCGGAAGAATCAACATCTTCTCGATGTGGCCCGCTCCATCATGCTCCAAATGCACGTTCCCAAACCTTATTAGAATTTTGCTCTTTCGACGGCTTGCTATCTGATTAACCGTCTTTCTTCCCCCATCCTCCACAATGTCACTCCTTTCAGTCTCATGTTCCCGTCTACTTCGGCATTCTCTCTCACACCCCGCACTTTGGGTGCACTTGCTACGTTCACACCCTTGGTCCATCCTTGGATAAATTGGACCCCCGGGCAACCAAACACATCTTTGTTGGCCACTCTCGGACACAGAAAGACTACGTCTGCTACTCACCGGCTACCCGAAAGGTGACAGTTTCTGCTGATGTTACCTTTTGGGAGGATCTTCCTTTCTTTTGTGTTTCAGATCCTACACCTCCTCTACCAAATGTTTTACGTCCTGTCATTCCCGTTACCACTCCTCCACCACCTGGACCTCCAGGCCAGACACCCCTGTTGCCAAGCCTCCTGTTATTCGTGTCTACGCTCGTCGTCATCCTGCCTCCAGTGCCCCACTACAGTCTGCCTTGCCCTCTGATGCTCCGAGTCCCGCTGATCCAATACCAGAATCTACAGCTCATCCCACTGCGAATTATGTTTCCTTTACATCGCCTATCTCCACAACTTCAGACTTTTGCTGATTCATTATCCTCGATTTATGTATCTAACTCTATGCAAGAGGCTCTCCAACATCCTCGCTGGCGGGCGGCCATGGAAGAAGAAATGACGGCTCTCTGGGCTAACCAGACCTGGAACTTGGTACCATTACCTACCGGTCAGACTCCTGTTGGGTGTAAATGGGTATTTGTGATCAAGCATGCCCCTGATGGGACGATTGACCGTCTGAAGGCCCGCCTGGTGGCTCGTGGCTTCACCCAACAACAATGCCTCGATTATGAGGAAACATTCTCCCCTGTGGCCAAGCTGAACACCGTTCGTGTTCTTCTCTCGGTGGCTGTGCATCGCTAATGGCCATTACACCAACTGGACATCAAAAATGCCTTTCTCAACGGCGATCTCCAAGAAATGATTTTCATGCAGCAACCGCCCGGGTTTGAGACACGGGGGAGTCCCGAGTTTGTCATCTTAAGAAGTCCATCTATGGTCTCAAACAATGACCTTGAGCATGGTTTGACAAGTTCAGTAAGGCCGTCCGACAAGTCGGCTTTACTCGGAGCTCAGCTGACTTCTCACTGTTCACTCGTCATCAGACAACATGAACTGTTCTTCTGTTAGTTTATGTTGATGATATCTTAATCACTGCAGACGATTCAAAGGGCATTCAAGCAGTCAAACAGCACCTTAACTCCGTCTTTCAAACAAAGGATCTGAGACATCTTCGTTACCTCCGTGATCTTGAGGTCGCAAGACGACCGGATGGACTCGTCATCTCCCAAATGAAGTACTGCCTGGATCTCCTTCAAGATGCTGGCTACTCGAGATGCAAGCCTACTACTACTCTAATGGATGCAAATCATAAGTTGTGTGCACATTCTTTTGATACAGACTTCCCTCTTCAAAATCCGGAATATTATCGACGACTGGTTGAAAATTAATCTATCTAACGGTCACAAGACCGAATATTTCCTTCATTATTGGGGTGGTCAGCAGGTTTGTGCATGCTCCACAAACATCTCACCTTCAAGCTGTTGAACGCATCCTTAGATACCTTAAAACAATCCCGGTTCATGGATTGGTATACAAAACCTCATCCTCTACTCCAACATTGGTTGCATATTCTGATGCTGACTATGCCGGTTCCTTGGATGATCGTCGGTCAACCAGTTGTTTTTGTACCTATTTTGGAGGTCATCTCGTTACCTGGCGAAGGAAGAAACAAGCAGTGGTTGCTCGATCATCAGCTGAAGCAGAATACCGATCGATGACATTTTTTGTCTCTGAGCTTACTTGGCTGGAGAGTCTCTTGGCCGATCTAAGGGTAAAACTTCCCTCACCTGCCATCCTATTAATCGATAGCCAAGCGACTATACATATTGCGAAGAATCCAGTCTTTTATGAAAGAACGAAACATATTGAAGTAGACTGTCACTTTATCCGAGAGAAAGTCCAAATGAAGAATATAGAATTGAAGCATGTTCCTGGTACTGCACAAGTGGCGAATATCCTCACAAAGGCTCTACCTAGCACCATATTCTACCAGTGTCTGTCCAAGCTTGGTGCATACGACTTGTATGCTCCAGCTTGCGGGGGAGTGTTGGGAAAAACCCATGTAAATATGCCCATTTTTGGTTATCTTCTTTTCTCCCCTTTAGTTCCACATCTTGTATAGGACTCTCTTCTCTCTTTCTCCCTCCTATAAATGTGTATTCATACATTATATTTCATTATTGAGCATAGTATATACAAGGTTGAGTTTTTCTCTTTCTCCTTCCTATAAATGTGTATTCATACATTGTATTTCATTATTGAGAATAGTATATACAAGGTTGAGTTTTTCTCTACAGTTACAATAGCCGTGGAAGATTTGTCTCGTATTGCAAAATGTGCTTGAATGTTAGCATTTATACGCGTTGGCAAACCCTAGATTGGTTATTGCAAGATATTGTTCGTGAAAATTTGAGAAGTGCCACATAATTTAATTTGACACCACAATTTTATCTTTTAAAACTTAATTGCATGATTTTGGAATACATCAAATATGCACCCACACACATCTTCATGCGCCCACACACATCCGTATGCGCCCACATGAATCTATCAACGTAATCTGTTTATGGTGAAGGAATACAATTCCTAGACTAGGCATCTGTCCTTCTGAAGTTGATCCACCTTCTTAAACCATCTACACACACCTGCACGGGGGCCCCCCGTACCCTGCACGATAGTACCTGACACGCGGCGGCGGGATTCGCCCGCCCCCAGCGTGCGTGCTTATTTAATTTTTTTTTGTCGTGGGTGCGACATTTGTCGTGGGGCATGAAATTTGTTGTGCGCGGCGACATTTGTCGTAGGGGCAACATTTGTTGTGGAGGCAATATTTGTTGTGGAGGGCTACATTTGTCGTGTGTGGGGGGGGGGAGACATTTGTCATGGGGGAGATATTTGTCGTTGGGGAGTCCCTATCATTTTTTCCACCATCTCTAGAGCGACGACCTTTTACTGAAAATATTCACCTAGCTAGCATTATTTAGCTTTGATAGAGTCATATTGATTCTATGCATTAAGAACAAATGTTTTATCCAAGTTTTATAGATCTTTCATAGTAACCACACACGCATTTAATTATATTGCTCACTGAAGTAGGAAATCTTATTTTCGGTGCGAAGTAAATGCTATCAAAGAACAATTTGTAATATTAACCGAGGAAGTTTGCGCAGGTAATTAAAAGTATTAAAAATCAAACGTCACAATGGGGTTGAGCGAGACTTACTGTAATGGAAATGTCGATCACATTGCTGATAAAAAATTGCAAGTACGCACAGAGTGTATTTCCAGATGTGCAAGCCACTGTGAGAAGTTTTACTTCCCAATCTGCCAAGTGTTCACTACACAAATAAATCAAACTATAAACCTCTTTTTCAGAGAATATGATATCCTAAATTTGTAACTTATAAACTAAGTTATCAAAGGCGCAAGATGCACCAAGGCGCAAAGGGCCCCTGTAGCCTAGGCGCAAGGCGCAGGCGCGCGCCTGAGACACGTGAGGCGCAAAAATGGGGGAAAAAAGAAATTGAGCGAATTGGACGCCCAATTCGCTGAAATTGAGCGAATTTGCGGAAATTCAGCGAATTGGGCGCCCAATTCGCTCAATTTCAGCGAATTGGGCGCCCAATTCGCTCAATTTCAGCGAATTGGGCGCCCAATTCGCTCAATTTCAGCGAATTGGGCGCCCAATTCGCTCAATTTCAGCGAATTGGGCGCCCAATTCGCTCAATTTCAGCGAATTCGGCGCCCAATTCGCTCAATTTCAGCGAATTCGGCGCCCAATTCGCTCAATTTCAGCGAATTGGGCACCAAAGTGCGCCTAGGGGTGTCTCGGGTGCGTCTAAGATCATGTTTTTGCCCATATCAATTTTTTTTTTAAAAAATTACCTTGAAAAGCCCGGGCGCGCCTTTGGTGCGCCGGGGAGCCTGTAAGGCGCGCGCATGGGGCACATCGCCCGCCTCAGCTGTTCTGAAGCGCGGCGGGGTGCGCCTGCTGCTCCCGGCGCCTCAGGCGCGCCTAGGCACGCCTAGGCGTGCGCCTTGACAAATATGTTTATAAATGATGCATAAGCTCGAATTAAACCCAAGATAATTAATATATCTATAGAAAAATTGGATTAAAAAAATAGGATGAGAGCAAGCGGGAGAGAGATCAAATTTTGCAAGAATGCAGACAATATCTCACTTGTTCTTAAATGTTGGTACAAAAATGCTTTCTGTCCAATCATAAGTTTGATTCATCCATATCAACACAATCTTAAATATCTCGCTTGTTCTTAAATGTTGTACAAAAATGCTTATTTTCCAGTCATTTTCACATCCTCTTTTTGGTCTTTAAAAAGTTATCTAAAATATCTATTAATCAAATCATTCTAGCAGCTCCCATAACTACTAATCTCAACAGGTATGCCATTTTCACCTTTTTTTTCATTATGCATCTTCTTTAGAGCTAATTCCATTTTATTTTCTTGAATCAATCTATTACTGTTGGTATTTAAACCAAATGAGGCTTAATAAAATTGATCGAAAGTTTTAGACAATATGGTATCAAAGCCGCTTCCGGCCTAAACTGCTTGCGCGCTCATCTTTGCTCGCCCTCCACTCGTCGTTTCCAATCAACCTTCTTTGAATCTTTCGTCGGAAGACGCCCCTCTCGCCTCCACCCACCGTTCATAACCCCAAAGCCCCTCCTATGCATATTACAACCATAACAAATTACATAATCACATGAATAGCTAGAGAAACAAAATGCTGAATTCTTTATTTTTAAAGAAAAGCCATGAGTAATGACAACCCGCTTATTCTTTGGATGAATTTTGTAGCTATGCTTAAATTTTGAGTGCTTAATTCAGTAGCTATGTTTATTCTTAGGCCCACTTTTTAAAATAAAATGCTAAATTCAGTAGCTATGCAAACCTGGAGAGGAATTGCTTATCAAGATCATCTTCAAATTGAGGGATGATTTGTAGGTAAGATTTGTAATCAATTGTTTTATCTCCACTAAGTTCCTCCTAGCATGAATAAAAACCAAAATCAGCGATAGTAAACTTCTAAGAATCGGGTGTGGGAAGTTTAATGGCAATACAAAAGCATATTAGAATAAACTTTGATGAACACAATCTTAATAGAAAGAGCAAGAGTTAATAAGTAGAACAAAAAACCATGGACAGAAGACGTATCTTACTCCCTACTATTTTGAGGCAGGATGCAAGTTTTGAATCATCGAACATAATGGAATAAGCAATAAATCTTACTTTTCACGCAAGTAAAAGATTAGTTTGATGTACATGAATCTTTCAAATAAAATCAATAATCACATATTCTTCAATTCAATTTACAGAAATTGAGCAGGTGGATATCCTACCATGATCAAAAGCAACCTCCTAAGTTGCAGCGTCTTTATGCAGAGAGTTTCTACACAATTGCATCGCTGCATCCAGCCAATACTCCAGATGTGATTGCCTAATGTCGAAGCATGTTGTTGAAATCAGAAATCGGTCTCTGTGGAGTTCAGGGTCCCAAAAAGGGTGTGAACTCGCACTTCCCTCGGGCTAGCACGCCAGACTAAAGATTTAGGAGTCTAGGAATAGAACCGAGGTCTCAGCCAGGAGATCCCACCACACACCCAAAAGATCAAAAGAGTTCTCTCTCTCCCAAGCCAATGTTGAGCTTGGGCACCTTGGAGAGAGCTTGAAGAAGAAGGAAGCAAGGGGAAACTGTCAATCTGTTTCTCCAAAGGTGCCCCTTCGGTCTAATTTGTAGATTTCTAAATTTGGTCTGCCAACAACATAACTCCGCTGTTCAGAATTACTTTACGTAGCCCAGTTGGGTCTGCCAACAGCGTAGCTCTGCTGTTTTGGAAGGCTATCTGCAGTCTTTCAAGGGCATACAGGTAATTCTGCCTCTAGATCCCACTAGGCTAGTGGTCCATGAAGGCAGCACTCGCCTATAGGGGGCGAGTGCTGGGTGAGCCCGACACTCGCCTCCACAGCTCCCTAAAAGGGCGGATACAAGATCAACATGCCCTTCCGCCAGCTATGGGCGAAAACCTTCCCGCCTGTTATGGGCGGGAGCCCTTTGCTCCTTCTGGGGGAGTGCGGCTCTGCATGCCGCACTCGCCTACTTGGACACTTGGACCTGAATGTCCTACAAAGCCTTGAACTTGTCGGAAGGGTCCACTCAGCGAATACGAGGTTGTACACAATCCTCGCTCTTTGCGAGCTAGTCCTACGCTCGGAAAGAAAAGTCCAACCCTCGGTTTTCGATGAGTGCTTGCTGACCTGGAAGGGAATCTTTTATGGGTCCCTCCACAACTCTATAAATATCTCCGGACTCGACCCTGAAAACGGTGTCTTTGCCTGTCCACTGTTGAATCTTCTGAGCTCTCGCTGCTTCGACCATGTATCTGTAAACTGACCGTGAAATCGCTCTCGCAAGAGCTTCTTGACCGTCTCACTGCTGCGCAGGAAAAAGCCAGCTCCAAGACCTCCAAATATGCCCTATGGCTCGTCCAAGAGGCCTGCGGATTCGCCCTATCGGTCGAAAAGGGCGAAAGATGATTTGGCGGAACCTTGCGGCGAATGAGTCTGCCTCTCCGACCCCTACCCCTAATCGCGAGAACCTCGCCATCCTAGCAGAGGTATTTTACTTACCCCCATCCTGGTAAAAATCTCAAAAATGGGCATGTTGAACTAAGCCCCAGGTTTATTCGCAGGAGCCACTGCTAGAGAACGATGCCGACGCTCCCCCAGCGAATGCCGAGACACCCCGACTCCCCGAAGGGAATGGACAGCCAGTTCCGGAGACTGCCTCCCAAGTTGCCCGGGTCGAAACCGTAGCCGCTTCAGGTATGACTGATGGTTACCTTCTCGCACTCCTTAACTTATATATCTTTCCGCTTATACTGCTTCTCGCAGCTCCTCCCTTTGGGACTACGGGTCCAGTCAGTCCAACGCCTAAGACCCCGGCCGCCGAGAACCCAAGTGAACCAGCGCCAGGCTCTTGGCCCTCGACCGGGAAAGCACCCGACGCCTCCCAACCGGTCGAGATCGACCCGTCGGGACAAACGCCAATCCGTCCAGGACGGGGGAAAACAGACCTGCCAGTTAAGTGAGAGCCTGCCAGCGGGAGCAGCTCGAGACTTAGTTTTTCATCAGTTCACAATGTCCACCGAAGGCCCAATAGACCTGCCAGCTAGGTGAGAGCCTGACAGCGGGAGCAGCTCGGGACTTAGTTTTTCATCAGTTCACAATGTTCATTGAGGTCCCAACAGACCTGCCATCTAGGTGAGAGCCTGACAGCGGGAGCAGCTCGAGACTTAGTTTTCATCAGTTCACAATGTCCACCGAGGGCCCAACAGACCTGCCAGCTAGGTGAGAGCCTGACAGTGGGAGAAGCTTGAGACTTAGTTTGACTTGTCTTCAAGCCTTGGGGTGGGGGGTGGGGGGTGGGAGGAAATAACATGTTAAGAGAGAAAAGAGTCAGAAACAAGACATGCATTCTATTTATTCATGCATAGAACCGTTTCAAGTCGTCACCACTCCAGGTATGACTGATGGTCCCCCTCCACATTTTGGAGGCGATAACTTTCCGATTTGAGTGCTTCCTCGATTCCCAATTGGGATTGAGCTTCCCTACCAACGCAGACCTTCCGGCCGCATCCACTTTTTTCAGGACAAGATCCCCTTTTGCAAACTGTTTTACACGTACACGCTTGTCGAAGTACTTGGCCATCCGGCGCTTGATTTCCTCTTGCCTAACGATGGCCAGGTCACGAAGCTTCTCCACCAGGTCCAGCGAGAGTCGCATCTCGCCCTCGTTCTCAATCCTCCAACCCTCTTCCCCTTCTCTTGCAATGACTACCCTGGTGACTTGACCTCGAACTCTACGAGAAGCACGGCCTCGCAGGATAACCTTACTGATCCGGCCCGCACTCGGCGAGTCGTGAAACAGTTCTCGCCTGGCGGGATCCCGCACGTTGATCTCTCCTTCCTTCCCCCTCCCGGTTTGCCTTACCGGGGCGTTCTCGCCCAGGGCGGACTGCACGACCACTGAGACGGCCGTAGTTGAGCACTCGCCGCGAGTGGCGCTGATCCAATGGTGCCAGGTCTCCATGACCTCCTTTCTGAAATCCTCGAACATGCCTACAGTCGCCAGACCCGGCGGGGGTGGCGACTGCTCCCGGCCAGATCCTTGTCCTTCGTCTCCAGCCATGGAACTATCTGAGGTTCTTCTGTGCTGGCCACCCTCCACGCTCACCGCACCAAAATGTTGAAACCCGAAATCGGTCTCTGTGGAGTTCGGGGTCCCAAAAAGGGTGTGACCTTGCACTTACTTCCCTTGGGCTAGACCGCCAGACTAAAGATTCAGGAGTATAGGAATAGAACCGAGGTCTCAGCCAGGAGATTCCACCACACACCCAGAAGATCAAAAGAGTTCTTCCTCTCCCAAGCCAATGCTGAGCTTGAGCACCTTGGAGAGAGCCTGAAGAAGAAGGAAGCGAGGGGAAACTGTCGATCTACTTCTCCAAAGGTGCCCCCTCGGTCCTATTTGTAGGTTTCTAAATTTGGTCTGCCAACAACGTAACTCTGCTGTTCAGAATTACTATGCGCAGCCCAGTTGGGTCTGCCAACAGCGTTGCTCCCTGTTCTGGAAGGTTATTTGCAGTCCTTCAAGGGCATCTGGGTAATTCCGCCTTTGGACCCTACTGGGCGAGTGGTCCATGAAGGCACCACTCGCCTATAGGGGGCGAGTGCTGGGTGAGCCCAGCACTCGCCTCCACAGCTCCCTAAAAGGGCGGATACGAGATCAACATGCCCTTCTTCCAGCTATGGGCGAGAGCCTTCCCGCCTGTTATGGGCGGGAGCCCTTTGCTCCTTCTGGGCGAGTGCGGCTCTGCATACCCCACTCGCCTACTTGGACACTTGGACCTGAATGTCCTACAAAGCCTTGAACTTGCTGGAGGGGCGCACTCAGCGAATACGGGGTTGTACACACGCCATTGCCATGGAAGAAGTAGCAGGAAAACCTTAGTGCGGAGAGGGTGGCGCTGTGAGCATCGATTCCCTAGGCACGCCATTAAATGAATGATGGCTACACAGAAGGAAGAACATCTCCACCATTGAGGATCTCTTTTATACACGGCGCGTCAACTAACCTCCCATGTGTCAGAGGATCATTATAGAGTCAGGATAGATTTGTATTTGCTGAACTCAGATCCTGCCTCCCATATGTCAGAGGTTGATTATCCAGTTTGGATGATTTGTATTTGCTGAACCTAAATCCTAAGATCACCGAAAATTCTGAAATGCACATAAAATCACTCATGGAGAAATTAGTTTTCAGCCACGAACAGACTGTGACACTGAACGACATTCTGAAAAACCCTAGCTCGTTTCTGTTTTTGCAACAGTTTTGTGCCAAAGATTCGTGAGACACCGGAGCAAAAAGAAGGCGTAGTAAGCAACAAATCTTGAAATGTTTTGGTACCTTGAAAGAGGATAGAGCAACGGATCTTGAGTTTGGTTTGGTAGCTGGAGTTGGAAGTCGCAAATGTTTGCATGTGAAGCTTCCGCTGTCGTCAGTTGGTACCTTGAAAGAGGGCGGAGTAAGCATCGGATCTTGAAATTGGGTTGGTAGGTGGAGTTGGAAGCTGTAGAGGTTTGCGTTAGAGGCTCCTGTCATCGGCGGCTCTCCAGCAGACAGATGTGCGAGTGGAAGAACGCCAGTGTACGTTTTTCTGCTCCGGATCTGGCGCAGGATGGCGTTACCTTGAGGAGCCAAGGGGAAGAACAACAAGGATTGACTTGTGGGAGGGGAAGAGCGAGACTGTTGCGTGGGGTAGGGTTTCACGAGTGTAACATTTTGAAGAGAGGGGGAGTTTTTTTAATTGGACCGACGCCGTTTATCTTATACATTTGATTGGAGGGATGCGATTTGAGGCATGGTTGGAATTCAGTTTCATTTGGGTCCAAATGTATTTCTCTCTCTATATATATATATCTATCTATATATAAGGGTTTTAGGGAGAAAACTGGTTTTCTCCCACTTAGGGAGAAAACCAGGATCCTGGCCATCAGATCTCATCCAACAGCTAGGATCGGCCCCTAAAATCCCCCCTCCGTCTCCTCCCAATCCCACCCCCATCTCTCCCGCCTCCGATCTTGCCCCGATCCTGCCCCCTCCAGGTCTCTCCCCTCCTCCGCCGCCCCTGCTGCCCCCTCTGGGTCTCTCCCGCCCTCCGCCGCCAACTCCCACGACCCGCGCGTCTACCTCCTTGCACTAGACGCGCTCGGCCGGCAGCTACGGGCTCGCCGGCCGCCCGAGGATCGTCAGAGTTCATGCCGACAAACCACGGGCGGCCGGTAGCCGGCGAGTCCGTAGCCGCCAGCCGCCGCGCATGGCAAAAAAAAACGCATCATATTTTGGAAAAATGTTCAACATGAAAGTTGTAGATCTCGTTTTTGGCTACAAAATTCATATATTTTTTGCCTAATTTCGACATGTATTGTTGAAGAGAACAAGCTCAAGTTTTTTTCCTATGAAAAAAGCTCTTGTTTATAAATTCCAAAGTCCAAAGCCACACCCACACACACACATATATATTAAGATAAACCATTCTTTTCTAACTTTTTGCTGTCTTTGTTTTATTATGTTCAGATTGCCAATGCGAATAAATGATGCTTTTTTAACTCCTGAAATAGATATGTTCGGCAATGTTCAAGTATTCTATGCGTCCTCCTGTTCATTCTCCTAAAGTAAGAGAGGTCTAAAAAATTATGAGGATTTCATTTGGAGAGTATAATATGACTATTCCCACAATAAGATAGATTGTAGTTCGGCCTCATGCCAAACAACAAAAAGCTTAAACAAACGGATAAAAACATAAGTTTGTATAGCATATACATAACCCAAAGTTATTGTAGTCTTGATTCTGATATTTTACTCTTTTTGTTCGTCATCTGTGATATTTCCATCTCAATATATTTGTAGCCCTCCATCATTTTTCTTGGGTCTCCTTCGAAGTATTATGAATGGGCTTTATTTGTTTTGGTATAACCATATTTTATGGTCAGAGAGACGAACACAACAACTACATTTATTTATTGCACTTAGTTTTGGATTTTTTTTATTTTGTGTATTTGCTTTCGTATTTTTTTCTTCGTCTTATTATTTGTTGGAGCAGAAACGATGTTTTCCTCGTGATGTGATTATCTTGGTATTCTAGGCTAGGCAGAGGCATATGTTAGGGGTCCCATGCCGTCGGTTATTTAGTATTATGAATCTGTAGGTATTGAGTCGAGTGTATGAGTCGAGTCGTATTGAGTCGAGTCGTGGTTACTGTTTATTAGCGTTTAGTGTTTTAATGTTTAACACATTTTCTTTAGATGGGATATTTATGCCCATGCCATTGGTGTCGAATTGGGTTTCCATCTTTCTGTCCCTTCTTTCATTCCCGAGCCCCTAATGGATCGGATTTGTTTTTTGTACTATCTTTGTGTTTTATTTTGTTAGATTAATTTTGTTTGATACCAGGAGAAGAGAAGAAATAAATATCATATTCCTTTTCACAGCTATTCCTTCCTATTTTCTCAGTACTCACTTGAGCACCAGCTCCACCCCGTTTTTTCTACCGCACTTCCGTTTATTGGCCAGCACGCCGCCGTTGTCTTTACGGTGTTTTCAAGAGGCTTTTTATGTCTTCCCCTGGAATCTCTGCCCACCATGATTATCTTCACTATACCCTGAATATCTTCCTATTTTCCCATTTATTATTTTTCGACTTCTTATTCATTGTTGCAAGTTTGCTTCTCTATTAAATGTATTGCATCGCTGCATTAAATTGAATTTCCAAACTTATGCATGCTGTTTGAAAAATTGCATTTTGAATCTGTCGCCTTTCTTCATAGCCGCCCCCACCCCCCACCCCCGCCCCCGCACACGCACACATCCTGGAGCTACTTTTTCATATTCCAGTTATGTTTTTAGCCCAGATTTCAAAATACTCATGTTTTTTTTATCATGAATCCTCTTTCATCATGGGTTGCAATCCCAACTGATATCTAGATTAATCTTTGATTATTATGAAATGCATGTAAAATAAGGTTCCTTGGCCTATGTTTTTCTTACATAGGCATAATATTACATAGATTTAGGCTCCGTTTGGGGGACTTATTTTCACGGTCCGGTTCGGTTCATGTGGTCGTAACCGCTTGACCGGTGAAAATAAGTCCCCCCATACGAAGCCTTAATCTCTGTTTGGGCCACCGGTTTAGCTCCATTTCGGTTGCAAGGGGAGCTCGGAGGGAAAGGGAGCTCTGTTTAGGAAAACTTTTGTCTCCAGTTCCTGCCATACTCCCATTAAGGAGAGGTTATTAGGACCGGGCTCCGTTTGGAAATCGCTGTCCGGGTGAGAGGAGTTGCCGCGTGGACACATAAATGGGCGAGATCAAACCACATGACTTTCGAAAACAAAGCAGCGCGAGTGCTCGCGCGCTTCTGCTCGCCCCGGGCTCCGGACCTAAAAATACCCCCATTAAGGCCTGTTTGGCGCGGGGATTTTTCTCCCTTGAGTTTGAACAAAATACGCCACCGTCATAGAATGTATGTTTGACATGACAATGGTTATGACCGCCACCAAGAAAAGAAAACTCATTTTGAACAAAAAAAGAAAACGGAGTTCCATTGGTGAGGTCGGGTGTTCATGAATGAGGAATGACGGTTCATAAACACCGTGTTCACGGCCGCTACTGCCCTGCCAAACGGAGCCTAAGACCGGACTGGTTGCTCCTTTTTGCATTATCCTTGGAGCTCCATTCTCCTTTCTTAAAAAGAGTCCCTTTCCCACTGGAATGGAGCTCGAACACCAACGTTGTCCCAAACATACCCTTCATAGATAGAACAAAGATTGAGTACATGATATCTTGTTTTAACGGGGTTTAGGTTAACAATTGTCACTCTATTTAGAGATACGATTTTCAATCGGCCCTTACGTAGTTTTTGCGATACTAATAGCCAATATTACACGTCTGTTTTTCGCAGACCGTGAGGAGCAAATGCTTTGAAAAGTGCATCACGAAACCAGGAAGCAGTTTGAGCGGAGGCGAGAGCAGTTGCATCTCCAGGTGCGTCGAGCGGTACATCGAGGCGACGGGCATCATCAACAGAGCTCTTTTTAGTGCTTCTCGTTGAGCGGATGGTCGGAAGCATCTCATCAACTCCGCTCTCCTCGCCGAATAGCGAGTTGTGCTGCGGATTATTGAGTTGCCTGAGTTCACTCAGCGCCGAGTTTCATGATTTGTTTAAAATTCTTCACCATATAACCTGAATACATTTTTCTGGCTTTTTTTTGGGATTTCTTTGGTTGGCAATGCCTCTTAATAATATCTTTCCGTCGGCTCAGTTACATTTTAAGATATTAGGTCAGTTTTGGACATTGGTGGCAGTTGCAGTAGTGGCTAGCCGTTGTTCGTGAGCGCCCAACCTCGCCTAAAGAACTCCGCCCATTTTTATGTTCGAAATTGATTTTTCGATGTTTTTTGTCCAAATGTCACCTGATCAAAACGACGCATCAAATTGATGACGGTTTGTAACCTCCACCGTGTTCACAGCCACCACTGCCGGGCGAAACTGGCACATTTTCTTCTGGACAATTGCTTGTATGCAAGCAATTATTTATTGTTAATGACTTCTAATAAATTTAGGGTGTTGTTATTACTAAATTAAAGAAAGCCCTGTTTGGGAGAGCTTTGTTCCTCTTTTTCGTTTTTTAGAAAATGACACCTATGATATCGTGTTTGTTTTAGGGGGGAGTGACTTTCTAAAAAGATAAAATAATTGCTTTTGGATGAGCTGTGTTTTTTGTTGATAGAGAAAACAAACACAATATTACGAACAATGATGTTTTCCAGAAAATGGAAAGGAGGAAAAAAAGCTGTCCCAAACAGGTTATAAGTTTCGACTCTGGCTCCGTTTGCCACGGTTTTGTTTTTGGGTGAGTTTCCTCGAAAATACTATTGTCATAAAATGTATGTTTGACATAGCAATCATGTTGGCGACCACCGAGAAAAGAAAACTAGTTTTGAATGTAAAAGTGGTCATAGTTATTTAGGAGGATGCTGAAGAAGTTCAACACCAAGACTTTGGAGCTCCTTATAAGCAGCAACATGAGTCATAACAAGACGAGCAAAAAGATCGATATATAATTGGTGCAGTCCTCATTGTGAAAATTTTATCATAGAACACAACTTAATGAAGGCTATGTATTGTTGAAATTTGAACAATTTGGATTGTGTTGCATGACGGGGTTGAGAGGATTTTGAAAGCTGCTCGACATATTCCAGGCATGAAGAAGAATCCGCTCTTTTTTAGAGCTTTGGATATGATCGGGTGCAAGACTGTGATCAATGCAGTCGCTATGAAAATTCTTCACGGTTTAATGATCTTAATGAAATGAAGAAAGGTTTGCTAATTATATTTGCTGCAGGAACACACTATCATTGATATGTCTGCATTTACATCTTGTTCAGACGTAAATTCATCATGATTGTATCACTTACGTCTTGGTCATATGAGTGAACAAAGTCTAAAATAATTAACTGTCAACTTAAGCAGTTAGTATGTTTATGTTATTCGCATAGCACCGTCATTGATGCTTGTCATCGAGGTTATGAACGGGAGGGGACAGACAATCCAAACTTTACGCTCTTCAGTTATGATCGGCGGTGCTTTCGCCAAGTAAACATTATATAATAAACGTAAATTCATCGTGATTGTATCACTTACGTCTTGATCATATGAGTGAACGAAATCAAAATAATTAACAGTAACCTTAATCAATTAGTATGTTCAAGTTATTCGCTTAGTACCGTCGTTGATGCGTGTAGTCGTGCTTATGAATGGGAGGGGTCATAGGCAGTTGTACAAAATAAGCGCATGAAAAAGAATATTACCAAGTAATAAATCTCAAAGGGCATAAAGTTTTCCGGACAAATGAAGGCCATTAATTAATATCATTTCGCTCTCTTTTGATTGCTTACATAAACACACAGGCTTCATTTGGGGGGACTTATTTTCACCGGTCAAGCAGTTACGTCCGCATGAACTGGACCTTAAAAAAATAAGTCCCCCAAACGGAGCCATAGTTTGAATGCACGAAGCAAATTACTATATATATTGCGATTAATCACACAAATTTGATGTTACAATTTCCTCTTACCAAATTAATTTGATACAAAGCATTGAAAGTAGGATAATTTGACCAAACACTTTATTAATCATATATGATGATAATTGAAATAGCTCTATAATGCCATTATTCATTTGACAACTCCATCACACAAGCATTTGAAGTGATGTAGATTTGTTTGAATATGACAAAGCCGGATTGTGAAGCCAACACCTCGAATTCCTTTTCAGTCCGCTCTTTTCCCCCAGAGATTTGACCGAGCATTATCATATCTGCATGGAAGACTAGTTGTGCGTCCGGAGTATGCTCTGGAGACTTCGGGAGAATGTATTCCACAATCACCACCTTCCCGCCAGAGAAAAGGGCCTTGCGACAATTTTTGAGTATTTTTATGCAACACTCATCGCTCCAATCATGAAGAATCCACTAAATTTTTAATCAAAATATCATTTTAGTATATAATCTAAATATTAGTAATCTAGTTTCCATCTAGAAGTTGACATACCTTCATGAAGATGATATCTCCACTTGGAATGCTATCAAACATGTCCCCGTCAATATGCTGCACGTCTGCATAACACCACAACATTTTTAGTTTTTAACAACACTTAACTTTGCAACATTTAGACAACTGTTTTTGTATAGTGTTGTCTAAAGATATGAAAACTGTTGTCTTAGATATCTCGCAACACGTGTATAAACAACACTCCCCTATGACAACATTTTTCACTGTTTTGACAATACTTAGCAGTTTTAGATATGTTGTAAAGGGGGCAATTGACAAAATGCACACTGGAAATATAGGCTTTTGACAGAATGCATTCCAAAAGTTTAAAATTGGCAAAATGCACCCCCCAAAGTGGGCTTTCTTGGCAATGTGCACCCTCACTGGGCAAAAAATGAAATGACCAAAATGTACACTCTAGGGTGCATATTGCCAAGAAAACCCACTTTGGGGGGGGTGCATTTTGCCAATTTTAAATTTTCGGGATGCATTTTGCCAAAAGCCTATATTTCCAGGGTGCATTTTGCCAATTCCCCTTGTAAAGGCCAAAAATATTATAATTTAACCATCATTCATAGCGGAAACCACACTATATTTATTACCAATTCCATCAAGTATATTTTGATATGTTATAAAGATGATTACTTGGAATAGGTGGAGCATGGGAGATGACATGAGGAAGATCAAAGTTGATGCCTTTGATGTGAGTGTGACCCGAGATAATCATGTTGAGGGTGGAGCCGAGGCCGCCGCCAACATCAACAACGACGTTGATGTCATGGAAACCCTGATAAGCATCTAGAACCTTCTTCATAATGAGCGAAGAGTGGTCACCCATCCCCCGGCTCAATAGATCGTTGAATTTAGGGTCCTTTCTGGTGTACTCAAACACGGGCATGCCATAAGCCATGTCGAACGGCGTGCCACCATTAACCACCGCATCCTTGATGTGGTACCTGAAGTGATGAAGGAAGAGTATTATCCTCATAAGGTTCATATATTGCAAAATGAATCTCTTTGTGTAGTAATAAAATATATTTCGTCACTAAAAATAAAATTTCTCATAATGATTATTCCTGGCGTTGAATTTCTCCGAAGCCGTACCAATTCTCCATGATGATCTTATCTTGGAACATGAGGGCTAGGGCATCCAAGGATGCGCCATTTTCGTCCGGTGAGAAGTACTTGCAAATAAGGGTCGGGCCGTAACGAGGGACGATACGTCCCTCGTCGCCGGGTGAATCAGAGTAGGAGAGAATTGAATAGCTTGCGAGGAGGCGGAGGATGCGCTCGATCATGGTTGCCGCGTGGGGATTAGTTGAAAGTAATCCAAGGCCCGCTGCGAGCTCATCGGAGGAGAGTGGGCCGGCGGCATCGGAGATGAACCGGAGGAGGCCGAGCTCCACCGCTGCCCTGAGGGTCATCGGAAGAGCGGAAAAGCTGACCAGCCGCATGGCGTACGTGTAAGCATCCTCCTTGGTATCATTCTCCGGCGGCCTCCTCGCGAACATCGGATCCATCGCCGGAACTCAGCCGGA
Source organism: Platanthera guangdongensis (assembly GCA_039583875.1). Taxonomy (NCBI): domain Eukaryota; kingdom Viridiplantae; phylum Streptophyta; class Magnoliopsida; order Asparagales; family Orchidaceae; genus Platanthera; species Platanthera guangdongensis. The sequence continues at coordinate 6,449,051 of CM077156.1, forward strand.
GTTACTATATTGGGAATTAAGGATATCCCCTTGTGCCTTGTCTGCCTATGAATAACTAAGCCTTAAAAAAATGAGAGAGAAAGGAAGATGGAGAGAGAGAAATCTCTACTATATATAAAGAAATGGTTTTTGTCGTATCAAGTAATCATTACATACCATCCAATGAATCAGGACCGTTTGATCTAGTTAGATCATAATATCTCAGTCGTTCGATCAAACAAATGAATCAGGACAGTCTGTTTAAATTTTAATAGAGATCCTAAATCTAAGATAGTAGGAGGTTCTAAACATATGATTTTAATAAGGTTGATATCTTATAATGTGAAATTACAATTTTGTCCTTCTAAAAGAGAAAAAAATATCTCTAAAAATTTCAGAAAATTCCGCCTAAATAATCATCAACTGCATATCATAGCCAAATATATGTTAATTTTCAAATAGCTTTATGGCATGATTTAATATATACGTTTGGCACGGTGATGACAGTCATGAACATGAAGGTTAAATTATCATTTGTTAACGCTCATATAAGGATCTTCATCGAATTTTATGTTCAAACGGACGATGTTTGTTAAGGCTTCGTTTGTTTCGGCGTTTTCGCCGGGCGTTTGGAGCAAACGCTGCCGGACGGCGGGTAAACAAACGTGGCGCTGACGGCGTTTGCTCCGTTTGCACCTGCCGCAAGAATAAAAAGCCCTTCAAACGCCGCTTTTCCAACCCCGCCTCCCCCCTCCGGTTTCAACTCTCCATTTCGAGCCGCCGGGAGCAAACGCCACCGCCGTACCAAATGAAGCCTAAGTGATCCTTAACGAATGACGGTTTAACCCATTCTTTTACGACCGCCACCACCGTATCAAACAGAACTTTCATTTGGTTCGGCGTTTCGCCGCCTCCGTTTGGAGCAAACGCCGCCGGACCGCAGGTAAACAAACGGGCGCCGGCGGCGTTTGCTCCGTTTGCACCCGCCGGACAGAGAAAATGCTGCCAAATCGGAGCTTTTCCAACGGTCCAACCCCGCCTCCCCCCCTCCGGTTCGACCCCTCCGTTTGGACCCACCGACTCTTCCAGCCACCGCTCAATCAAACGAAGCCTCAATCTGATCATTATGGGGCATGATGCGGGACTATGAATAATTTTAAAACAAACAGCGTGACCACAGGGTTTGCGCCACTGCCGCCGGTGCAGCTGCCGGCGGCCTGCTCGGCGCCCTTCGGCGAACGGGAAGGGCCCATGCACATAACTCATGTGTATTTATAAATTGTCATACTATTTTAACCCATTGGATCCGAAGACTTTGCTGGGAGGCCAGCTAGCTACCGATTTAAATACTAATAAACAAGTTATATTTATATTTTAGTACTAATAATTAATATTTAGCAACAATAAAAAAAGTACAAAATTACGTAATACATGTACCATTCTAATCAGATTGGACAAGCTTAACAAACTCAGACGGAGAGCCGACAATACATAGATCACACAAAATCTCCATGCAAAACAAACCTAGCACAGAAGTTGACAACTCTATTTGCCTTTCGGCACACATGCTGAAAACGAAGCTGGGAAAGTAGCTAAGAAAGGAGAGGACGTCCTCGCCATCATGAGACGCACCCCCAGGCTCTACGCCCAGGCTCTTAGAATAAACTGTTGGGTTTTTATGAGGATGACACAACACTTGTGCATGCAGTGGAAATAAGAACAAGTAAAATCCAAACGAGTTCGGATCTGACAATATTCATGAATCAAGAAGTAAATCACGCTGTAATAAAATTTACCTTTGAGGGATTGAGTCTCAACTCAACCTAGATGCTCCAGAAGAATTGGGCCGGTCATTCAGCGGCTAGAGTCTTGAGCGCAGAAAGTATATCCACGCCTCTACAGTAATCCACACGATCGGGAGAACTCGTAGCAACTTGTCGCACGAGTTCTAGGTCGGGAGAGGACACTCAGCGTCTCCACAGACTGCTAGATCTATTGTAGGAGAGGCGGCGGCGACACTCGCCGGATCGGGATCGGCGAAGACAAAGACGGAACTATTTCCGTCGGGCTTTTAGGGTTATCGGTCCTTTCGCACAGTACGACTCGTGTGCTCAGACAGAGGAATGATCGCTTTTATGTCAAACCCTAAAACTTCCTATTTATACCCAAAGGGAATAAACAAATCGACCCGTCGCATATCGCAGACCGAGGACTTAGACAAAAGACCTTCGACCAGACAACAGTTTGTCTAGACAAATCGTCGAATATCTACAGGATATACAATGAAGTCAACGTCAACCTCCAGCCGAAACAACACTTGAATCGACGAAGGCGTTGAATGGACTCAATGCCGTCAACGCCTCTCTGCGCCATGACGTTGAGTGAACTCAACACACTTAACGCCAAAGGCCAGATACATCGTTCAGAGAATTTGTGCCAAAGGCCAAAACCGTCGGACGGAGTTCGACGAATAAGCGGTAAAGGCCAATTCGTCGAACGGAGTTCGACGAATAAGCGCCAAAGGCCAATTCGTCCAACGGAGTTCGACAAATTTGTGCCAAGGCCAATTCGTCGAACGGAGTTCGACGAATCTGCGCCAGAGGCCTAATTCGTCGAACTGAGTTCGATGACTATGCCAAGACGCTGAGTTAACTCAACGCATTCAATGCTTTTGCCTTAGAATATTTCAGTCCCTTTTGCTCATCATATGAGCTACACCATACAGATCCAAACTCCCAATTTTCCCACAATATTATGTGCGACCCTGGCAGGCTCATACTGAGTTGGTAGTGAAGCTACATGCTTGATCACTTCCAGATCACTATGGTTGCACCAACATAAACATCAATCAAAATTTTGCAATCTTCCTCCACAATGGCCCCACAGACATCAAACAGAGATTGTTTAACAAAAGGCTTCAAGTCAAGGAGAGCTGCCATGTTGAACCCACCCGGATTCCAATGCAAGATCGAGGAGCCGGATGCAATCACAATCTCCTCAAGTCGTTGCGGGCCACAAGAACGAGCCCCGCATCAAAAAGATGGACCAAGATCTCTATCCACATTGAACTTTATCCATACGTAGGGGGGGGGGGGCAGGAAGAGGGTTGTGGCAGCCTGTGAGGCTAAGTGGAGTCCCAGTGTTCCTGAAAAGAGAAAGAACGAAGCATCAAAATGTTCTCCACAATAGTCGTCGGCTCACCGCCATACTCGTGAACGTGGCCATGCGCCACCCCATGATGGACCTTAGCATTACACCCACACCAAGCTTGATGATGGCCATGCACCAGGCCGATCTCGTGAACTGTGGCAGAGGATAAAGAGCCTCCACAGTCAGGATGGTTTTCAAGATCGTGATCTCAATCAGATCGCCAAAATGGATCCGCTCGATCGCACAAAGCTTCGCCCTTGACCGAGCCGTCCCAACAGCCAAAAGTCAACACGTGCCCCCGTGAGCGCGAGCGGACCACACCCTAGTGCATGCTCGCACGCACAGGTCATGTTCCGGCCACGTGCACGGGCAACATGCGCCCAGCGGCGGCGCGCGTGCGCAGTGTGCCGCCCGACGCATGTGCCCCTCTTCCACGCGCCTCTCTGTCGCCGCCGTCTAGCCGACGAATTTGCCCTAACTTGCCGAATTGCATTGACTTCCCTAGGGGACATGACCTTTATCTTTTAAAAAATAGTGATCCATGTGAACAAAATTGCGCAGCCTAATTTTTTAGCTCGAATTCCAAGAGTGCATAGTTACCAAGGCTCCCCTTAGGAAAATTATAAATGACAATAAGACCTTCATTTGAAGGCAAACAACAAAGAGAAGAAGAGAGAGCTCTGAAGTTTTCCGACGAAAATTGGGAACTTTGTGACTCTTGGGCTTGAGCACCCACGTTGCTCAAGTGTTCACTCGAATCACTCGACTCGTTCCCTCGCTTTCACGCTCAAGTGTAGACTTCGCTCTTCACAATGACAGCTCCAGTGCCTGCTCCAGTGTTTGCTTTAATTTAGAAGCCGTTGCTACGAGCGTAAATGAAAAAATTGTTTCTTTTTCACCTTCAAATACTTGTAATCGGAGCGGTGGCCTGTCACCCTCTCTCTCAATGATCCTAACACTCGTAAACCAAATTAGTGAATTTGGTTGACACCGAACCGACCCAATGTTTTTTTTCCCTTTTTGAGTCTTTACAGGTAATATGTCTCACCGTCTCTGATGTTAATTCTCTTTTAACTATTTGCGCGTTTAACTCACTCACGAGATAAGACGGTTCGATTCTCCGGACCGGGCGTCGTATAGAGTTTCACGAGGCCTGCCTGTAACAGCGGACTTCAAGGGAAATGATAAATGCTTTAATTTTTTATTTGGCGTGCATATAGTTCTTATTTGCGTCAACTTTAATATTTAAAGATAATAATTGAGTCATGGCCAGCTAGCCTACCGGTTTAAAATACTAATTATATAAAAAATTATATTTATATTTTTAGTTGACCATAATTAATAAATGGCGGCCATCGCCTGATTTCATCCAGCATATATATCTTTGCAAATATAAAAACATAATTTGCTTATGCATTTTCTTTCCAATTTTATTTTTTTTTATTAAAAAAATTCTATTTTTAAAATTTATGTTTTCATTTATTTAAAAAATACACTCTCAAGTCTCATGTATACAAATCTCTCTACTTACAATAAAAAATGTGATCTCCCTGTCGCTCGTAATCCTTGGTGTGCATCACAAAAATGAGCGACGAGCGTAGTATAACGCTGAGGGGTTTGCGAGCGGCCGCAACGCTGTCGTGTTGGGACAATATCGTAGCCGGAATAATGTTGAACATAAGTACTGTCGCGGTTGGCCGTAATGACAGATCCCCGTGCCTGTCACTCGTAATATTAAAAAGAAAAAGTTATCGTGAAATATATATAATTAATTATATCTACAAAATAATAGTAATGTTGAAAATTTATAAAATCAAAATTTTTTTGGTAGAATTACTATACCTATTATGATATATAGTTTGACGTTAGACATGTCAGCAGTATTTTCAAGAAAGATTATCATTAGACATGACCATGATATTTTCAATGAGCTATAATTAAACACATCAATTTTGATTAAATTCGATTTGATATGATATATGCTAATATGCATATGAAATCTTTTAATAACAAAAACTGAAGATTTATGTATAACTAATTTCTGTAATAATTAATTGATTGTGTTTATTTTAATATGCATTAATTAATTGGTAGGGGCGATGCCACATGTCTGTCGCAATCGAGGTACTGTTGCGCATGGTTAGGCGTTGGGGCAGAGCCCAGTGCCAGTCACCCGTATCTCTTATAATGAAAATATTTTATTCCTGTTACATTAACTTTTGTTTTGCCCCTCACAAATCAAGATAGAGCAGAGCAGAAGAGAGGGAGCGGAGACGAAGCTTCAATTATATATCTATACTTTATTAAATGAGAAAAACATATTTTGGTTAAACATTTAACTTTTTCATTTTATCATCATAAATTACCAAATTTTCAATCTAATTAATTTATGTGTTTTTTTTTAAAAATTTTAAAATATGTTCTCATATAGACAAAATATCTTACCTACAATAAAAAATATGCTCTCATCATCGCTCGCAAAGCCCCATGCACAAGGAAAAAGCAAGCGACATACGGAATATAGTGTTCGGGGGTTTGCGAGCGGCGGGAGCGTCGTCACGCCGGGGCAATGTCGTGGTCGGAGAATTGTCTCGCGGGGCATTGTAGACCTGTCCTGTGCACTCACGATCGGGTTACTGTTGCGGTTGTCCTTAGGGGCCCGTCACTCGTAAATTATATACTTTCTTGTCATAGATTCAAGATGGGGGGGGGGGGAGGTGCTGACGGATGATGGGAGAGGGAACGACAATTATAAATACACACACACACACGCATACACGAGTGATAGTGCACGTGACCTCCCGTTCTCGTGCGACCGTACCCGAGTTACGGCGGAGGGCACCGCTTGCTAATAACTTCTCAAAAAAAAGTTATCTGCCCCATTTTTCGGACTTAATATTCATCATAAATGAAAAAAATAAGTTTAAATGAAGTAAAAATTAAAGTAAATTCATATTTATTTGATTTGTGACTAATTCGATCGTTTCCAATGTATTTTTTGCTAGAAATGCTAAAAAAATCTGCTTCTAAAAGCAAAACTACCCAAATATTATGACAAGAAAAAAAGGTTGAAACCTCAGAAAAACGGTTGCAACATAGTCTGGACGAATTTTAAATTCTGAATTTCAAAATAGGTGTTGTTTTCAAAAATGGAAGGATGCTTCTATCCAAAAGGAGGATGACGTTTTAAGAGGAGGAAATCTCTATAGAATTCATCATTCTTGGGAAGAGAAAAATTAAATTTCAAGAGAGATCTTCATCTAGGATTTGGAGAATACCTTGAAGTAGGCGGGTAGAGCAAGAAAGAAGCAAGATCTTCGGGGTGATCGAGAGAGCAACGTCGAGAAGACAATCCTGCAATGATTAAACGTTAAATCATTATGTATTGTAAGATCTCTTCAAACGTTTTGTGTGTTTCTTACATCGCTATGAACTAAATCTTTTTAATATTGTATCGTGAGAATACTTGGTCTTATGTGATGAATATTTTCTCATTTTATCTTTATGATTATTTGGCGAATGTTTTTATTGGATTTATGATCTTTATTGTGGAACTTGTGACCAAGGTTTCAACTTTTTACCACGCTCCATAATTCGAGAGATGAGTTGCGTAAGTGTGTTATGAATTCGATATAATATTTGAATGAAGAAAGAAATTTCCTCTTGATGTTAGCAACATAGATTTTTTTTTCTTTTGCGGTTCTTTATTTCACCTAAGTTAGAGATGACAAGAAAGATAAGAGATTATATAATTTTGATATCGAAAGATACGAGTTTCTATTCTAAAATCGTGGCAAGACATTTCACCACGCATTTTCACAAAGTCACATTCATAGATTCATCGCATTAGACATATGAAATCACGATACAAGATTATTTCGCAAAACTGATAAAAAGTTATTTTTCTAAGGAACCGTATATTATTTTAATTATGAGTTTTCATTTATAGTTTTTAATATTTAAAAATCATTGTTTCGATCTACTTGGATTTAAAGAAAAGACACAACTGTTATTTGCAAGCACTAAATTCAACACCTCTTCATGAGAACGATCTTTACTCACTTATTATTACTTGATCTTACACGTGCATTTGCGTTTAAAATACATAACCGTTTTCGGGCGTATCAAGTTTTTGGCGTCGTTGACATGAACGTATCATGTTTTTGATGCCGTTGTCAGGGAAGTGGAACTAATTTAGTGTTTTTCTTACAATATTAGTGAATCCAAAGTATTTAAAGTTCAAGTTTCTTTTTTATTCTTATTTTTATTTGTAATGTTGTTTATTACATGTCCTTAGTTAAAAAAAAAAAACTAAATAGCATTTTTAGTTTTATTTTATCCGAATCTATTTTAAAGTTTATAAAAGAGGTTATCCGTGTCTGAAATAATTTTTCTGTGTAGTTTGTTTTTGCAAAAAAGTTATATTTTATTCTATCTCCATCCGTTCCAAATAAAATAAAATGTATACAAATATGAGATGCGAGTTGTGTGGTTTATTTAGTCATACTAATGATGTGTGTTACATGAGGACTGCTGGGTATCATTCGTGGCTCGCAAAACACAACAAATATTTAGGCCCCCAAAATTGTCCGATAAATCATTATAACCATGTGTCCTCACAACAAATAGTTCCGCGACCTAAAGACTCGACTCCTTGGTTGTCGAGCAGTAATGTTAGGAAGTGTTTGTGTTGTCGTAGTGCCGTGCACACTTTGAAAGATTGCATTGCATTTCAGCATCAAAGAGAGGTGGATAACAAACCAATTATCCAAATCAACCCATCCTCTTCTCATTCTGGCACTCCTTATGGTTCTGATGATATATGCGCGTTATCACCTTGTCTACGCGGGACTATTGCGGAAATCGATCGAGTCGGCCAAATCAATTATCGTTGGTGATTAGTGCAATGACCTATAAATTTAGTGGATGAGCTAAATAGGAATATATTAATAAATACCTCCCCATACACATTCTTCAACTATTTGTGATTCACTTACGGAGGAACCTGAATATACACCTTTTGAATTAAATATTAATGTTATTGACCTTCCCCATATTTTCAACTTTGTGATTCAAAACTGAATATACACCTTTTGAATTAAATATTAATGTTATTCCTTAATTTTCTTTGCAAAACTTTTCTACACCTATTTTTGTCGATCTGGTTGAAGATATTGTGCAGGGTGATAATCTAAAACTTGATGCCGCGCTAAAGTGAGATAAAAATATTGGTCTCTCTGATGGAGGGAATGATTCTTTAGAGCACGATGTCACGCCAAAGTGGGATGAAGATGATATCCTTTTTGATGAGGAGGTTTACACTTCTTCATTGGATAAAGAGGTCCAACTCACTACCGAGGCCCTTGAGTTCTCAAGTCCCCCTTGCTACAATGCCTACGATACCAATATCAATCAAGCTTCAGAACTCGCTGATAGTGAAACCATGATCACTCGCATGATTAGAGATCATTTATGTCTTTCCTCTATTTACCTTCCATTATCTGAGCTTGTGAGTGTTGATTTGTCATAGGTACTCCAGGAGGGCATGTACTATTATGTTCAAGTCAATGAAGAAAATATCTCCTTATGTGAGGAGGTTTATTCCTCCTTCATACGGGAATCCCCGTTCATTTTCTTCTCTCCTTGCAGTCGTCCTGTTGACGATAATACCTTGTTGGGCAATGATATATATATATATATATATATATATATATATATATATATATATATATATATATATATATATATATATATATATATATATATATATATATATATATATATTGGTGAAGTGAGTGAGGAGTTTTTATTTCCTCTATCTATGAGATGCAGATATTATTATTTAAGTAGAAGGGTAGCTGCTTTATCGTCGTATTCGTACTCGCTACCGATACAGATATTAGAACTGTTACCTATTCATTTTTCTTTTCATCGTCCAATAATTTAGAATTTTAAAATTTCTGAATAAGTCGTGCTGAGAAGACAATAAATCCAGTAGTTATCTTTTGTTTATTGCATATTGTGTTTTAATTTTTCTGTCCATTTTTGTAGTCCTACAGTAAATTAGGCGCTTGTTGGGAAACAACTCATCTTCTAATATATTTATTTATAAAAATAATAATATATAAAAATTAAAATTAAAATTAGTAATTTGTTAGTTAATGGTTTGTACTCATTTAAATATGTAGGAAACTGCATGTCGTTAGCCCTTTTGAGCATAACTCCAGTTGTTGTAACCTAAAAAAAGGGTTGTAACCTTTTTTTGGCTGTCCCCGTGCCAAGAAGGGCACCGCAAGCTCATTTTGGCCTATTCACCTGAACCGACACTCTTGATTTATGGTCAGCCAGTGTAAGTCATTCATTATAGCGGTCTGCCTATTGTCATGAATCAGATCAACATTAAACCAATATCATGATTCTGGTTCATCTCGCTTTCCTTTCTTTAATCACCTTAATTAGCTCATCAGCCTGCTTAAATCCCGACCTTCCCCTCTCTTCTAAATCTAATACCGCGATATTGTGGAGTGTGACACTAAAGAACTGCGACAAAAAGCTCTCGTGAAATCAGAGAGAGCGGAGTGCGACGGGCTTCGTGAGAGCGGCGACGAATATTATTATCTTTTTTCGGTTCTATTTATGTTCGTTATATGTGTTATGGTTGGACTATCAGGTGGAGTTTGTTTTGAACTGTTTGGATGTGTTTTTTATGGTGCTTTATATTTTATGCCATGCTGTTATGATGCTCGTGAGCTTCATTTTTATCACGGGCTTTAGGTTGCACTACGTGGACACTTTCCTAGTGACTAATCTGCTAATAGTTTTCATATGATGTTATCTGACATTGTCCTTTGAATGATAATATGTGTTGTTATGATTGTTCCTAGTGCATTTACAATACATGAGTTTCAAATGCTTTTGAATGCTCTCAGGATTGATTCTTCGCATTGTTCTTATGATAATTATTTTGAGTTTGAATTATATTTGGTCGCTTTTGATTATACATGGAATCATACAAAACTACATTTTATTATCTAACCTCTGTACATGTCAAAAATATAAGTTATGGTTTGATTTTGACTTTGGTCAAATTGAATGTATTGGTTGACCAATTGATGGGAGGTTTTGGGTCCATTAGGTCCCTAATGAGGTTAAAGGCTAAGAGTGAGGTCAATTTGACCAACTGAACCTTGATTGGATTAATTTGGGCTATATTGACCAAGAGTTGACTTTGATCAATTCCTTGAAATTTAGTGAAACCAATGAATGATTATTGACCTAATGACCTTCCTTAGTGGTTAGAACAGTATGGGTAAGGTCAATTTGTTGTATTGAAGGTCCATTGAGCCTAATGATGTTGAATAGGGCTAGGTTGACCCAAATTTGATTTTGGTCAATTTGGCCAATTTGATTAACCAACCCATGGGGTCTAGGGTCAGCTGGGTCTCCTTTAGGGTTAGAGACATATTGATGAAGTCAATTTGTGTTTGTGAGTTCAATTTGAGGTGAATTGAACTAGGTTGGCTTTTGCGCCATTGGGTGCATAATGTGAGTTCACCTTTGATCAAGGAATCCTAGGGTCACCTTCTTGCTTTAGCTCAAATGCCATGACACATGTCATGCCCTAAACTATCAAGATGTCTAGTAGGAGTAGAGATGCTACAATAAATACACCAAAACAACAAATTTTTGGAAATAGTCATTAAGAAAGTGGATGAGAGATAATAGGTAGGAAGCAAATTAAAGTAGATTAATACAAAAGATCGGTACAATAAATTAGCGCAAAATCCCATTCATTACTCGGTGCAAGATTTCTTTTTCATCAAATATGACCAACATTTTATTAATGTTTTAAGATCACAATTGGAATCACACAAAGCATTTGAACTAATGTATGTAATTATTCATTTGACAACTCCATTACACAAACATTTGAACTGATGTAGATTTGTTTGAATATGACAAAGCCGGATTGCAAAGCCAACACCTCGAATTCCTTTTCAGTTCGCTCTTTTCCTTCGAAGACAGTAGCAATCATTATCATATCTACCTGGAAGACTAGTTGTGCCTCAGGTGTATGCTCTGGAGACTTCGGGAGAATGTATTCCACAATCACCACCTTCCCGCCAGAGGGAAGGGCCTTGCGACAATTTTTGAGTATTTTTATGCAACACTCATCGCTCCAATCATGAAGAATCCACTAATTTTTTAATCAAAATATCATTTTAGTTTATAATCAAAATATTAGTAAACTAATTCCATCAAGAAGTTGACATACCTTCATGAAGATGATATCTCCACTTGGAATGCTATCAAACATGTCTCCGTCAATATGCTGCACATCTGCATAACATTACAACATTTTTAGTCTTTAGCAACACTTAACTTTGCAACATTTAAACAACAACTTTTGTATAATATTGTCTAAAGATATGAAAAATTGTTGTCTTAGATCTCTGACAACACGTCCATAGACAACCCTCCCTATGACAACAGTTTTCATTATTTCGGCAACACTTAGCATTTTTAAACAACAGTTTTTAAGTGTTGCTAAAGTCAAAAAATGTTGTAGTTAACCATCATTCATAGCGAAAACCACAATATTTATTACCAATTCCATCAAGTATATTTTGATATGCTATAAAGATGATTACTTGGAATAGGTGGAGCATGTGAAATGACATGAGGAAGATCAAAGTTGATGCCTTTGATGTGATTGTGTCTCGAGATAATCATGTTGAGGGTGGAGCCGAGGCCGCCGCCAACATCAACGACGACATTGATGTCATGGAAACCCTGATAAGCATCTAGAACCTTCTTCATAATAAAGGAAGAATGGCTATTCATGCCCTCATTGAAGAAGGAATTGAATTCGGAATCATTTACGCAGTAATCAAATATGGTCGTGCCATGAGCCATGTCGAACGGCATGCGACCTTTAACCACCGCATCCTTGATGTGGTACCTAAGTCATCATATCGGAAGAGTATTATCCTCATGAGGTTTACATAATGCAAATTAAATCTCTTCGTATATATTTTAAGTAACAAAATATATTTCGTCACTAAAAATAAATTCCTTGTAATGAATGTCTCCGCATACCAACTCTCCATGATGATCTTGTCTTGCAACATGAGGGCGAGGGCATCCAAGGAGGTGCCATCTTTATCGGGCGAAAAGTACTTGCAGACCAGGGTTGGGCCGTAATGAGGAATGATACGGCCCTCGCGGTCGGGAGAGCTGGAGTAAGAGAGAATGGAATAGCTTGCGAGGAGGCGGAGGATGCGCTCGATCACGGCTGCCGCATGTGGATTGGTGGAAAGCAATCCAAGACGGGCCGCGAGCTCATCGGAGGAGAGCGGGCCGGGGGCATCGGATATAATCCGGAGGAGGCCGAGCTCCAGCGCCGCCCTGAGGGTCATCGGAAGTGCGGATAAGGTGACCAGCTGCATGGCGTACGCGTAAGCTTCCTCCTCCTTGGTATCATTCTCCGGCCGCCGGAACATCTGATTCATGGTCGGAACTCAGCTTAACAGGGCGCTGCTGACCGGAGTTTAGCCTTATCTATGTAACAAGCTTGAAGGCCACCGACCGGTCTAAATAATAATAATTCAAGCCAATGGGCGGTTAATTTAAATAATAATAAAAATATTTTATTGATCTCCCAATATGTCTTATTATACCTTGCATAATTACAAGCACCATCGTTTATCTTTTATTGCTATTACACCACTTGGCCAGTCTTTACTTCTAACTTCAGAAGCTCTTTGCTTCATCATTTGCTTTATCTTCTACAGCTGGCCTGCAACATTAACTTTAACATTTGCCACCTATTACACCACTTGGTTTCATAGTTCCCTCTGTTAGATTTTCGATCGCGGAAGCGCAATTCCCAGAAATAATTAAATACAGAGTCATAAGAAAGTACATACGTTGCATAATTTTATTCACACAATAAAATCATTAAGTAGTGCACAAAATTAAGAGATCAAATCCGAAATTATATAGCAGAAGAACTCGGACTAGGAAAATCCGTATGAGAAATATGAACTTAACTGCAATACGTAAAATAGACGCACAAGATTCATATCATAATGAACCTTCGTTGTCGTCAGACGACCAACCACCACCACCACTGTCACCGAGAATGTGAGATTTGACCTTGCCGCGAATGTGCAGCCCGCCAACGTCACCACTTGTGCACAACCACCACCGCCTACGAGCATGCAACCATCGAGCACAGCGCACCTTGCCGCAGCTCGCGAATCTGATGCCTTGCCACTACCCCCACGCTTTCGCTCTATGTTACTGATGCAGCCCGCAATCGGATGTTAACGCCCACCTTGGCATTCAGTCGTTGTAACGACCCGGGTTTAGGCCCACTGGGCTGCCCCACGGCGTCACCAGCCTACCAGCGGCCCGGGTTTAGAGCTCAGAGGCCCACCACACCCTTCCTGGGTCGGCGGCTTGTCTCGCCCCACGGCACCACTGGTAGTAAGTCTAAACATCAAGGCCTGCAGGCCCAATGCACCCCAACCCATCTCCGTGACTGTTTCTCACCACGATAGGTTGTTGCTGCAGCTCAGTTGGTGATGAGAGCTGGTTGGAAGAGCTTCTTGTCAAGGTTGTGGGTTCGATCCCCAGCAACAACCTACCGTTGTGAGAAACAGTCACGGAAATGGGTTGGGGTGCATTGGGCCTGTAGGCCTTGATGTTTAGGCTTACTAACAGTGGTGCCGTGGGGAGAGACAAGCTGCCGGCCCAGGAAGGGTGCGGTGGGCCGCTGAGATGTAAACCCGAGCTGCTGGTAGGCCGGCGATGCCGTGGGGCGGCCCAGTGGGCCTAAACCCGGGTCATTATAGTTGTGCACTGCCGCTCTCCTCTTTAAGGCTTTACCTCTCTTTGGTTTGGCTTGTGGTGCGTCTTCATAGCTTGCCTTCCTCTCCTTTTATAAGACCATTTCACATGCATTTGCCTATTTCCAAGAAGTTTCATCGCATGTGAAACACATGAGCGGCTTGGAGAGTCAACATCGGCGGCCAGTAAGTGCAAGCATGAATCATGTGGGTTTAAAAATTCAAACCAACGCAACAATCACCAACTTGGTTTGAATTTCAAACACCACATTCTGCACAAAGCATCATTTGCACAAAACACTATCTGCATGAAGCAATGTCTGCATGAAGCACCAATCTGCACAAAACACCAATCTGCATAAAGCACCACCGCATGCCTGAGGCGTCAACCGACTTATCGCAAGTAGAACTTCATCTCTGCTCTGGTTCACCTGTGGGATGTTGACACATCCAGATTGCAAAAACAGACTCGTCGAACCAGAGCCATAAAAGGATGATCCACAATACCGCCTCAACCATCCACCATGTCACTCATAGAAATCATGTGCATATCACCTTGAACTGTGGTCCCATCAGTCGGTACAGACTGCCGAACTGTACAACCTTCATGAGCACGATACACCTGCGTGTCACCGTTAGAACTCCTTTTGTAACCGCAAAACTACAACCACCTGAGTCCAAACTGCCTAAATATATCAGATTCTTACGCAGCTTGAGCACCAGATGTGCCCGCTCAAGTCTGCACACCACCCCATCATACATCTGTATGCCCACCGTCCTTGTACCTGTAATATCACAACATGAGCCACTCTCCTACATCTTCAGTCCATACAATCATTGTTTTAACAACAACCTTGTGGTAAACAATTTAGCCTGATATAATCTCTCAAGCTTGTCCCAAAGCTTGATTGCAGACTCCTCAACACCAATGTTGAATAGAACCTTGTAGTAAACATACATCCTAATGACGCTAGTGCCACTCTCATCCAAGTATATCCACTCCTCGTCCTTCTTTTTGGCGGTCAATTTTTCTCGTCCCCGCAAAACCCGTACCAGTCCCTGCTCAACTAGCATATCTTTGACACGATTTTGCCACAGACTAAAATTTCCGCTATCATCAAACTTCTCCACCGAATATCGAGCTAAAGTTTCATTATTCCCTATCATAGTTGTCCTCCGGTATGACTAGGAGACCTGATTAATTAAAGTTGGATTTGAAAGGAAGAGAAGATGACCTAGTCGTTCACCACCACAGATAAATCTTTCCTTAAATGTCCAATCAGTCGCCTATAAAATCTCGCTTTGATACCACTTGTTGAGATTTCTGATCGCGGAAGCGTAATCCCTAGGAACAACTAAATACAGAGTAACAAGAAAATACGTACTTTGCACAATTTTATTAGCACAATAAAATTACAAATCCAAAATTATACTGCAGAAAAACTCGAACTATGAAAATCCGTAGAAGTAATATGAACTTAACTTCAATCCGTAAAACAGACGCACAAGATTCAAACCAGAATGAACCTTCATCGTCGTCAGACGACCAACCACCGCCACCGCCACCGCCACCGAGAAGAGATCCAAGTATGGCTTGACCTTACCGCGAATTTGCAGCCCTCCAACGTCACCACTTGTGCACAACGACCACTTCCTACGAGCATGCAACAATCGAGCACCGCACACCTTGCCGCAGCTCGCGAATTTGATGCCTTGTCGTTACCCGCACTCATTCGCTTTATGTTGTCGATGCAGCCCGCAATCAGATGTCAACGCCCATCATGGCCTTCAATCGTGCACTGTAACATCCCCCACACTTCCAGACCCCGTAAAGTTAAGGTTACAGCTTAAGTGGTGCATGAAGGCCCTAGTGTGACCCTAGCTCAGTTTTAGCTTAGAGAAATGACTAAGTGCACCACCAATGTGCACAAGTCAACCTAGGTCAATTCACACTCACATGAGCCGAATTCCATTTTTAATTTTCATGGAAAAATCTTGAAAATGGTCCTCCCGAGTTCGCCGGAAAATGCCCCTCCGGCGACCGAGCCGCCGCCCGACGATAGCCCCGACCTCAACGGAGGTGTTGATGGCGGTGGCCGGCCGGGGAGGAGGCTAGGTCGCCAGGAAATGGGGTTTTAAGCCCTTCCAGGTTGGGTTGATCGGGACCTTTGGTTGGAGGTAGAAGACGATCACAGGTCGTCGATTTGTTATGGTTAATATTAGTATAATATAAGCTATTATTTTTAGTATTTTAATATTCCCACTAATACACACTTTATGTATTAGAAAAATGAGGCCCTTAGGGTCTGACTCAAGAAAAGTGCCCAACATGACAACGGTATCTCTTTGAGTCTACTTTAATTAGAAATTGTAATCAGGTCATTTAGAGCAATGTAGCTCCCTGTAGGACAGTTCTTGTGGGACTGGTCCATAGGGTAGGACAGTCACTATATCCTTAATAACTTTTAAATGGATAACGATATGGACTTGAAATTTGGATCATGTCAGAATATACCCTAGATACACCTACAGTGCAAAATTAGAATTTTTGGACAATATTTTCCTATAGTTTTAGGTAAAATGTGATTTTTCATAAAATTGAAATATTTTGGTGAAAAATAATTATTTAAACCCCAAATTTTGGCGAGAGGTTAATTTTGGAGTTAAAAGACCCCTGTAGGTTGGTGAATATCACTTGCAAGTTGTCATGTTGTATGTGATGTGATGTGCGTTTTGCCAAAAAGGCGTATCTTGTGAATTTAGCAAGATTGGCTTGGTAAAATCCAGTGAAATTTTATACAAGCAATTATTTAGTGATAGTACACCTCATGAAGTTTTAGAATATTTGGAGTTGATTTGTTTAACCAATAATTTAATTAGTAATTTTATTATTCAAGTGTATTAGTGAAATTAGGGTGACTAAAATAGTTGCAAAAATTATGAAATCTTGCCAATAACAATGATTTAGTATGATAAATACTGTATAATTTAATTGGAATTTTTGATGGTGAGAATCTTAGAGTTACAGTTATAATTGCCCCTTTTATATCATTAAAATAATTATACTCAAATGGAGATATAAAGTTGTACATTTTTGTAATAACTAATTATTTACCATTTTTAACCTCCAATAATTTTTCAGTAATTATTTGATGAATATTTTTGGTACTTCATGTATAACATGACCTAGTGGATCAGATTTTTTGTAATTAGAAATTAAATAGTAAATTTTATTGGAATGATGTGAAATTTGGTCCAGAGCTATTATTACTCAAGATGATGTTAGGATAATTTTATCTTGCTGGTTTGATAAAAAAAAGTAACACTTCATGTTCAAAATCACATGTAACAATAATTTGAGAAAATTATAATAATTGCTGATTATTTTAGGAAAATTATAAATCTCTGGCATTAGGTCTAAGATGTCATGATAAGTCTCAGAAAATAATGTTAGGTCCTTGGGTCAAGTTTTTGAAGGATTCCTATTCATACACATGTACAATACCATATGGTCTGCATTTAACAATTTTGAAAAATTAGTGTTTTCAGCAGTTGATACTTTGGAGAGATCACACACTTAGTAAACCTGGGAGTGGGTTTGGTTAAGGGTAGTATAACTCTACTAAGTGCCATGATAAATAGAATGATGTGGTTCAACCCATCACAGTTCCTAGTACTGCTGCGAGCCCCTCGCAGGGTAGACCTCGGGAAGTCCAAGGTTAACCATAAATCGCTAAGTAATCCGGAAGTTAGACAATAGTTGTGTGATAGGATTAAGGAATGTTATGACTGTGACACGCCCATGTCACAGGCCGTGTCCCTTACTCGACGATCGCCGCTCGACGATCGATGCTCGACGATCGACGTTCGACGATCGATGCTCGACGATCGACGTTCGACGATCGACAAGAAAAATCGTCGAATTGATGGGACACGACCCCTGTCACGCCCGTGTTACAGGGCGTGACCACCGAAACACGTCGTCGACCGAAAATTCGTCGACCACTCGACCGACTACTCAACCCAGGCACGACACGCCCTGGTTCACGCCCATGTCCCATGCCGTGTCACCCCACCTGAAACCCAAATCTATTTTTGTGGTGTTATAATCCTCCCCTCCTTCACAGAATTTCATCCTCGAAATTTGTCTCACTCCAATTAGCCACGACAAAAGTGCTCCACAGAACAAACACATCCTTTAGACGAGAGTACAATCAAACCAAACCAAATAACAACACAGTCATATATCCACCTAACCCACCATTTACATATCAGCCCGACGACTCTGAGCTGGGGCGTGTCTGGTGCCGTGCCATGGGCACACTGCGTGGGACACGGGCATGTCCCAGGGCCGTGTGAGTCTCGGGTGTTTTTGAGGTTGTGCAGCCTGATGAACACGGCCACAGACACGGGCGTGTCGGAAGGCGTGTTAGGGGACACGGCCCATGACACGAGTGTATCCCATGGCCGTGTACTGGCTAGCTTTAAGTTGGTTGACTGCCGCTTAAGGGACACGGCCTGTGACACGGGCGTGTCACAAGGCGTTTCAGGCCGTGTTCATGCTTTTCTGGACATTTCTGAGCCGTTTAATTCCCTATTCCTAGATCCAATGGATAGGCTCTGTCCATGTGTTGCTAAGGCCAGGGTAAAGGGGATTTAACACTTCCTCTTCATCCTCTTCTTCTTCTCATTTCAAGAGAGAGAAAGAAGAGGGGAGTGCAAGGGAAGGAAGGAGTAAGAGAAGCCAGCTGCCGAAGGAGCTGTGGAGTGCGGAGCGAAGATCCGAGAGTGGATTCGTGAAGGCTAAGTCAAGGCGGTGACTTCCGTCCGGCTTGTACAACCCCGTGTTCGTCGAGCGGGTCCCGCCAGGGAGGTCGAGCGGATCTAGCCCCGCGACCCGCACCCCAGCAGCAAGCAGACATACGATATGGGGGGCTGGTCCGCTCCCGCTCATTTCAGGCGAGCAAGCCGGGCGAGACGGCTCCCCTACTCTCCTGCTCGCGTAGAGAATCGCCGACCAAAGCGGGGGGTGCCCTTCGTCGCACCAGTACAAGCGGATGGGCTCAGCAACCCGCGACTGGCGAGCTGATCGGGGGGTCGCGATGGCCGCCGGCCAGCCCCTACACGCGACCTGGTCGCCTGTCCGGCTCGCGCTCGCCCAGGAAGAATGGGCGGACCGCTGGAGCCAGGTCGTGCCCGCCTCCCGCGGAGGGGAACTGGAGGCGATCTGACCCCCCAGGGGTGCGAATAGACCCTCAGAACGGCGGAGCCACGCTGTTTCCAACCCCGTGTTCGTCGAGCGGGTCCCGCCAGGGAGGTCGAGCGGATCTAGCCCCGCGACCCGCACCCCAGCAGCAAGCAGACATACGGCAGGGGGGCTGGTCCGCTCCCGCTCATTTCAGGCGAGCGAGCCGGGCGAGACGGCTCCCCTACTCTCCTGCTCGCGCAGAGAATCGCCGACCAAAGCGGGGGGTGCCCTTCGTCGCACCAGTACAAGCGGATGGGCTCAGCAACCCGCGACTAGCGAGCTGATCGGGGGGTCGCGATGGCCGCCGGCCAGCCCCTACACGCGACCTGGTCGCCTGTCCGGCTCGCGCTCGCCCAGGAAGAATGGGCGGACCGCTGGATCCAGGTCGTGCCCGCCTCCCGCAGAGGGGAACTGGAGGCGAGCTGACCCCCCAGGGGTGCGAATAGCCCCTCAGAACGGCGGATCCACGCTGTTGGCAGACCAGGTTGGACTGCGCATAGCTACTCAGGACAGCGGAGTTTGGTTGTTGGCAGACCCAACTAGGGGCTTTTTGGTATTTTCAGGTCAGTTCTTCTGGTTATTGGCAGTTCAAATTCCAAAAACTATAAATAAGACCCAAGGGGTACCTCAGAAGGCAAGCTTTGGAGTACCTCCTTACTCCCGTTTTCAAGTGCTTTCTGAGGGTACCTTAGCTCGGCTTCTGGCTAAGGATGGGAAGCGCTCAGAGATCTTCCGGGTTTGTGGTGGGACCTCCCTGCCGAGCCCTTGGGTCTGTTCCTTCTTGCCCCTTGATGGAACTGGACTGAGAAATGCATGACCATGCTTGGTTGAGTCAATATGTGATATTGGACTCACCATTCTCTAGAAGTCCGTCCTGGATCAAGAAACTTGGATTGAGCTATTACGAGGGTGACACGGTCCATGCCTCTAGTTCTTTCCGGATGTAAGGGACATAGGGACAAAGACAACGCTGATACATTGGTCATAAAGGCTTATGAGTTATAAACTCTTATTGCTTGGGGAGCAATGATGCATTGTTAGATGTCGCTCATTGTTTGTGAGGTTTTTGGTTTGATACTTTCAAGATCAAGTGAGAGTCTGTTGGAGTTACCATGGTGATCTAGAAGTGGTCAAACATGTAATCTCACTGCCAACGCGATATGAGCCTGCAGGGTCGCACATAAGAGATGTGGAGAAGTTGGATGATTGACTGTGTTGGTAAAGGTTACCAATCACCGACCTGAATGGGGTTATGGGCAAAGTGTTGCCTTAAAGGATCGTCGGGTTGGGAAAATGTTGCCTTGAAGGACTGGTGAGAGTAGTCGACCGAAGGTCGATGAGAATCGTCGAGAATAGGTACTCTGATTCTCGCCGATCGACGAGAATCGTCGAGAATAGGTACTCTGATTCTCGACGATCGACGAGAATCGTCGACCGCAGGTCGACGGTTGACGAGTATGGTCCACCCTGCATTCAGCGAGAATCGTCGAGTATTGTACTGTGATTCTCGCCGATCCTAGGTGATACTCGCCGACTGATTCTCGCCGAACCTGCTAAGTGATTCTCGCCGATCGTTGCCGATTCTCGCCGATTGATACTCACCGATTCTGGAACCCTAAATTCTGGGTGGTCTGCGGATAGCGATATTCCTAAGTCGATTTATTTCTTTGGTATAAAAGGCCACTTAGGGTTTTCAGGAAACTAGATCTTCTTGCTGATCGAATCGAAGCCGACGGAAGTGTTCCGACGTTCGTTCGCTCCGCCGATCCCGAATCCCGCCGACGGAAGGGTTCCGCCACCGTGCTCGCTCCGTTGACCTCCTCCTCTCCGGCGATCGTCGCTGGTGTTGCTCTTCCTGGCGCGGACCTAGCAGTCCGTGGAATAGCAAGGTGCGGTCATCATCCTTCCCGATTATTCGTGCGACGTTAAACTCGGTGTTCTCCCGCTCGTGTGGATTTCTGCAGAGACATGGATATTATTCCACGTAGAACTCGCCACTAGCAAGAAGACGAAGCTTGGAGCATCTCCGTTGAGTTGTGACTCAACGCCACCGAGGTAATTTTTCCTAGTTGTTTGTTAACTTCTTGATTCAACTACCATGGCCCGATCCCATCTCTTTTGGGTTTTCTTGATGTTTTTATTCTTCCGCTGCGTGCACAACTGTTGTACCATCCTCTTAGAGAAACCCAACATTGACATGGTAGAGCATCGCACTCTTTCGTCTCGGAAGACTTCGCGAAAGATTTGGATGGATGCCAACATTTCCTCAGACTCCTCAGGATAGTCTGACTTCCCAACAGATCGATGGTGCAGTCTACTGCAAAGTGCAATATGTTCGTAGACATTGGCGGGAAGCTGTTTTTTATGCCAGCGACGATACTACCGCTACTAGACTATGATCTGATTCTGGGCATGACATGGCTACACTGGCACCATACCAAGATCGACTGCCCATCTAGAATGATCATATTGAAACACGGGAACTCTGAGGCAGTCTGGCGGTTTGTCTCAACCGGCTTGGAGACCGGGCGGTCTAGCGGTCTTCCCTGGCAATCTCTCTTCTTCTCTTGTGGTAGCCGTGCGGTTAGCCCTTCTGTCTAATCGCGCGGCTTGTGCGGTTTGTTTTGTATAGTCCGCTTAGTCCTGTAAATTTTTAGTCCCACATCTCTTATTTGTATTCTCTCATCTCTCCTCCATTCTATATAAGGGAGGGCATACCTTTGTAATAGATACCTTTTTCGGATAATAAAGTTTCAGTTTAAAACCATTTCGGTTTGTTTTTGTTCGGTTCTTACATGGTATCAGAGAACTCAATCTACTCCTCCTGATTCTGTGTCTTCCTGTCCGCGCGGCTTGTTGCGCCGGTTTGCACCCTGTCCGCGCGGCCTCTTCCTCTCCTTGTTGCTGCCCTCTGTGTGCGCGACCTTTTTTGTTTCCTGTTCTAAGTCGCCGCCTCCTCTCGCAGCGACCTGTTTTGTCCTGCTTCTGTTCACGCGGCCTGTCCTCTAGCCGTTCGACTTCTTCCCCTCTGCTTGTGTCTGCAGCTTGGTCGTGGCTTTTCTGGCCGCTGGTTTCCCCCCTTGTGACCGCTGCAGCCCTTCTTTTTCCTATCAGTGCGGGTTGTTTACTAACCGCCCGGCTTCCTATTTCCTGCTCCTATGGCTCTTTCGGATGCCTCTACTGCCACCACTCCTGTCACCAATCCGGCTCCGCCTCTTCCACATACTCCTTCCGGGAACCTTGGGACCGTTTTCAAGCTTGTTGGCTCCAACTACTCGGATTGGAGCGTCTCTTTCACCTTTCTTCTTCACTCACAACGCAAACGCCACCATCTCGTTGATGACCCACCTCCTATCACTTCACCTCTCTTTGATGACTTGGATGCAAGTGACGCGCTTGTGCGTACTTGGCTCGCGAACAGTCTTCCCGATGAGTGCCTTCCCATCATACGTCATGATGAGACGGTCAAGGCCGCTTGGCTTCATCTTGCCGCTCTGTACTCCAAGGGGGCTCAGACATCCCGCATCTATACGTTGTATGCAGACCTCTTTGCCCGTCCGACCTTGTCTCCTGCTGCTGCCTACCAACAGGTTCAGGCTCTTGGGGCTGAGATTCTTCAGAATCGCCCCTTTTCTGCGGATTTGGCTCAACAACACAAGCACTTCCAGGAGCTTCTGATTGTGTGTTATCTGCTCCGGCTTCCTGATACTTATGACATGATCCGCCAGCAAATTCTGGGTGAGGCCGAATCTCCTACCTTAGATGCCACCGCTGCCCGCATCGCTGCTGTCACCTCTCTCCTTCAGCGCCCACTTTTGCCCGCTCCTTCTCCACCATCGGACAACTATTCTCATCACACTTAGCGGAGTGGCTCTGGTAGCTGCAGTCACCAGTCCGGCGACTGTGCTTCTTCCCGCTACCTCTGTTCTCATTGTGGCCGAACCGGACATACTTTCGAACGCTGCTAGACGAAGCATCCCCATCTTCGCCCCTCCGGTAACTCTTCCAAGCCGTCTGCCTCTGTTGTAACATCCTCAGGTAGTGCCCACATGGTGACTCAAGGTAAATGGCTCATCGACTCTGGTGCCACTAATCACATGACGGGCAATCCTCGGTGCTTCTCTTTACTCGAACAACAAGATTGGTTGCCCCCGATCCTAGTTGCGGATGGTTCTCCCTCCCCGGTTCATGGGACGGGAGTGGTTCATGTTACTCTGTCACTACGACTAGCGGACACTCTCTATGTGCCCAAGTTTTCGTGCATTCTGTTGTCTGTTACCTCTTTATGCAAACAGCTTCAGTGTTCTGTGACATTTACACCAACTTCTTGTTCTTTTCAGGATCCGAGCTCCCACCGGACGATTCCTACTGGGACTGAGAGCGGCGGCCTCTACTTCCTCGACAACGTTTCCGCCTTGTCTGCCTTCTCCTCTTCCTGTATGGATCTTCTCCAGTGGCATCTCTGCCTCGGTCATCCTCCACTACGTCTTCTACATCAGCTTCTGCCACACCTCCCTCCATCTAGTACTCCTCTCCAATGCGACTCCTGTCAACTCGGCAAGCATCACCGTTCCTCCTTCCCGCCGAAGCACGGATGGGGCTCTACTCGTCCTTTTGATCTTGTCCACTCCAATATCTGGGGACCTGCTCCTACCCTCACCATTGGCCGGGGTAGTTCTTATTGTTTAACTTTTATAGATGATTTTTCTCGATGTACTTGGGTGTATCTCCTCCGAGATCGCTCTGAACTTTTAGATGTATGGATATCTTTTTATCAGTTGATTAAAACTCAGTTCAATGTTTGTATTAAAACATTTCGCTCCGACAATGCTAAAGAGTATCTGAGTCATGCTGTTGGGTACATTGGTCAAATGTACCTGATTTGAAGAAGCCTCACCCAACTCAATGATATACATCATAATGTATTTGATGTATGTTTGAGTTACTTGTGCAGGTTAAGAAAGTACTGGACTGAAGCAAAAAGTTTCTAAGTCCATGTGTCGACACCCAGAGGGAAAGTGTCGACACTTAAGAAAGCTTGTGTCGACACCCAGACAAGCAGTGTCGACACTTGGAGTCATTGTGTCGACACCTGGGATGCAGAGTCGACATCAGACAAAAAGTGTCGACACTTGGAGCTGTGTCGACACTCAGTAAAGAAAAGTGCAGACAGAAAGTGTCGACACAAGGAGGTGTGTCGACACCCAGTGAAGCTGTGTCTACACCAGAAAGTGTCGACACTTGGAGCTGTGTCTACACTCAGCAAAAGTCTGCAGAGTCTAAGTACAAGTGTCGACACTCAACACAATGTGTCGACACTATGCAGAAGAGTCAGCACTTGAAGTAAGTGTCGACACTCAACACAATGTGTCGACACTCAACAGAAGAGTCAACATTTGAAGTATGTGTCGACACCCAGAACAATGTGTCGACACACAGCTGAAGACTCAACACTTGAAGAAAGTGTCGACGCAAGGAGCTGTGTCGACACTTAGCAAAGAAAAGAATTATCAACAAAATATTCTAAGTACAAGTGTCGACACTAAGGGAATGTGTCGACACTCAGCTGAAGTCTCAACAACAAGAAGGTGTGTCGACACAAGGAGCTGTGTCGACACTCAGCAAGATTCAACATAGAAGACTATGTGTCTACACCAAGAAGCAGTGTCGACACTTGACAGATTCAACACAAGAAGATGTGTCGACACAAAGGAGATGTGTCGACACATAGAAGAATTCAGCAAAAGCTAGAAGAACAAGTACTTGTGTCGACACTCAATTTCAGTGTCGACACATGCAGAAGAATCTGTGTCGAGACATACAAGGAGTTGTGTCGACACCTTGTAGACTTGTGTCGACACTTACACAACATGTGTCGACACTTGGACTATAAGTGTCGACACTTAAAGACAGAAAGTCTCGACACTTACAGACAGTTAGAGATTTTCAAGAAGTGACTGGATGACTTGACAGCTGCCGTCCAGCCGGTCTACAACAACTGTCAGAGATGTCAGAAGTCAGTTATGAACCGGTCCAGCCTGTTACCATGAAGAAAGCCTATAAATAGGCACCTACAGTTTACAGAAACTGTTGTTGAAAAGTGGTTCAAAGTTGTTGAAGTTGTTGATCAGATTATTGTTGAAGTAATTATAGTGGTACAAAGAGAATCAACACAAGAAGATCTAGCAGTTCAAGTGCAGATCTAAGAAGTTGGAGAGAGAGGGCTCCATCCAAGAAATCAGCCTTTGGAACTAGGCTGAGAAGAAGGATTCAGATTCAGTCTGGATCTTAAGTGGCAGAGGTCAAGGAACAACTGTAGAGGATTCAGTCTTATTCAGTTCTACTCAAGAAGCTTTGAATAAAGCTAAGTCAGGGTGAATCCAGCTGAGTTCTTCCAAGAACTCATCAAGAATCTCTCAACTCCCCTCCTTTAATTCTGAGTTGTAGAGTTATTATTTGTATTACATTTTTAATTTGTAGGATCCATTGGATCTGAGTGAATTGTAAGCCTGTATTTATAAAGGCTGAGGGTAGGGCTTGTTAGCCTGAGTGTAGGAGATAGAGATCTCTGAGTGTAGGCCTTGTTGGCTGAGTGTAGGCCTTGGTTGGCTGAGTGTAGGCCTTGTGGCTGAGTGTAGGCTTTGGGATAAAGCTGAGTTGTAAGGCTTTGGGCCTGAGGTAGGAACCAATTTGGGTTCTGAGACAGTGGAGAAGTTTGGCCGAATCTAGTACACTGCTAGATAGGCGAAGGGGGAAAGTGGATGTACCCATATCTTGGGGAACCACTATAAAACACTGTGTGCTATGCTGTGATTGTGCTGTGGATTAGCTGTGTATGTTTTGTTATTGCTGTTTGCTGTGCAAAAGTAGTTAGAAATCTGTGATATAACTATTTGGCCGCCAACAAAGTTAGAAAAGGATTAGGTCACCTATTCACCCCCCTCTAGGTGTTTAGGTACCATATCTTTCAAGTGGTATCAAAGCGAGGTTCCTCAAAACAAGGACTAATCGTCTGAGGAGATCCTGTTTGACAGATTTAGTGTAAGGGACAACACAGATTCAAGAAGTTCAAGAAAATCAAGAAACATGGGGTCCTATGAGAATCACAAGGAATTGGGTTCCATGAAATTACCCATATGTAGGAAGGAGATCTTTGGGATCTGGAAAGAAAGGGTAAGACTATTTATGGAGGCCTCAGACCCTAGAATCTACATCACAGTAAAGGAAGGGCCTTATGTGCCTATGAAGATTTCAGTTCTAGATGCAAACCAGAGAACTCCAAAGGATTTCTCTGAGATGACTAAGGATGAAATTGTCCTGGCCACCATGGACAAGAGGGCACAAAACATAATAGTGAGTGTCATTGATGATGCAACTTTTCAGAACTTAATTCACTGTAAAACAGCAAAAGAGATGTGAGATACTCTCATTATCTATATGGAAGGTTCTGAAGAAGTTAGGCAAGATAGGAAGTCCTTGCTAAATCAGGAGTATGAAATCTTTAGACAAGGAAAGGGTGATAGCATCACTGAGTGCTATAAGAAATTTTACAGAATAGTTAATGAACTCATGTCTTATGGAAGAGAGTTCAGCAACTATGAACTAAATGACAAGTTCTTAAGGTCCCTAACCAAAGATTGGGACACCAAGATCTGTGCCATAAGAGAAATGGCTAAGTTGGGGGAAATTCCTCCTCCCACACTGTTTGGCAAGCTATTGTCTTATGAAATGCAGTTAACAGTGAGAAAAGAGGAGGAGAAATCAACAAGGACTGAGCATAAAGAAATAACTGTTGCTTTCAAGACAGAAGTTCCCAGAAAGTGCAGGAATAAGTCTTTAACTTCACCTCCAGAGGTAGTTAAATCAGAGTCTGATGAGTCTGTCAACACAAAGTCTAAGAGCAGTGAAAGTGATGAAGACTTTGCTGCTTTCACTAGACACTTTCAGAAGTTTTTGAAAAAGAAACAGAGGAGGTCAAGGCCTTCTACATCACAAGGAAAGGAAGACTCTTATCAGAAAAAGAGGTCTTCAAAGAATGACAAGAAAAGGACAAAATCAAGCAAGGCAACTGGTTCAAAGATTGTTTGCTATTGCTGCAATAGACAGGGCCATGTTATTGCAGATTGCCCAGAGAAGAGAAAGGAATCTGGTGACAGGAAAAAGACTCACTTCAAAGGGAAGAAAGAAAAGTCTTTTGTTGCTAAGAAGGAGAAGACTCTATCAGATATCTCTTCTTCAGAAACTGAGTCTGAGGCTGAAGCCTACATAGGGCTGTTTGCTGAAGAAGAAGAGGAAGAATTCATACAGATCTTGAAGTCAATTTATGAATAAGAAGACAATCATTGCCAAGGGCTAATGGCATTGACAGAAAGTGCCAAAATCCTGGAGCAGCCAGGACCCAGTCAGGTACAAAGTTCAAATTTAAATTCAGTTTCTTGTTCTAGTTCAGATTCAGATTCTTCTTCATCAAGTGATGAGAATGTATCTGAGTCTGAGGATGATATTCATCAACTTATAGATGAATATAGAGTGCTGTTGCAAGCTTATAAGAAAAGCAAGTCCCTTGCCAAAAGTCAGGCAAAAGAAATTGCTGATCTTAAAACTGCTGCAACAGATTTTGAGAAGCAATTTGATCAAAAACTGAATGAGATAGCCAGGCTGAAACACATAACAGTGATTCAGATGGGAACTATCACTTTTAAGAATGATCAAATTAAGTGTCTGGAGAACAATCTTCAGAAGGAGGACTTGGTTGCTAGGTTTTCTAAACCTAAGTCAGTGTTACCCATAATTGATGAATTTGTTCATCACAAGGGTAAAGCTGGACTGGGCTTTGTTAGACCTGCAGGGACTGAGCAGTCCAAGTATAAGTCCAAGGGCAAAGCCCCAACATTCAACAAGCCTGCTGTAGTCAAGACAGCCAAGGCAGTACCTAAGCAAAGGTACAATAAATTTGAATGTTGGTGCCGTGGCAAAGTTGGCCATTTTGCAGTAGACTGTTGGCACAATGTGAGTGCCAAAGTGAGTTCCAAACTACCTGTTGGAAAGCCAGTAGGTAGGTTTGTCAAATTGCAAACTAACAATCACCAAGGACCTAAGAATACTTTGGGTTCTAAGGTTCATTAATTTGTTTTGCAGGTGAGTCCAAGTGGCCATACCCCTACATGGTACTTGGACAGTGGATGTTCCAGACATATGACTGGAACTAGGGGACTACTGAAGGACTACATTCCAATCAAAAATGGTCCTAAAGTGACCTTTGGTGGTTCTGAAAAAGGAATCATCAAAGGGTTTGGTAACATTTCTTCAAACTTAGTTACCATTACTCAAGTGGCTTATGTTAAAGGGTTGAAACATAACCTAATAAGTATAAGTCAATTAAGTGATGTAGGGTATGACATCTCATTTGTTAAAAATGGTTGTCATATCAAGAGGTCAAGTGATCAAGAGATCATTTTGACAGGTTATAGGAAGAGGAATGTCTACTGCCTAGACATTATGATTGAGAACAATGGTTCTCCAGTTTGTCTTGTAGCTGATGAGACAGTCTCTCATTGTGTCAAATGGCACAAGAGGCTAGCCCATCTTAACTACAAGACTATTAGCAAACTCTTTAGCAAAGAGTTAGTGAGGAATGATCCTCAAGTTAAGTGTGTTAAAGATGGCATTTGCTCAGCTTGTCAGAAGGGAAAGCAGACTAAATCCACCTTTAGAAGCATAGATAACAAAGATGCTGTGAGGTGTTTGTACCTCTTGCATTTGGATCTCTTTGGTCCAATGCCAGTTCACAGCTTAGGTAGGAAGGTCTATACCCTTGTAGTTGTAGATGACTACTCAAGGTTTTCCTGGGTGTTCTTCTTAAGACAGAAATCTGAAACACCTAGTGTCTTCTACAGCTTTGTCAAGCAAATTCAGAATGAACTAAATAGTACTGTGGTCAGAATTAGAAGTGACCATGGTACTGAATTTCAGTCTGATAGCATGACAAAACTGTGTGAAGACTTTGAGATATTTCAAGAATTCTCTTCACCTAGAACACCTCAGCAAAATGGCATTGCTGAAAGGAAAAATAGGACCTTGATAGAGGCTGGTAGAACCCTACTAAGTGATACATCACTGCCAGAGTATTTCTGGGCTGAAGCAGTTAACACTGCATGCCATGTTATAAATAGGGCTACCATCACTAAAGGGCTAAACAAGACCCCCTATGAAGTTGTGAAAGGCAGGAAACCAAACCTATCCTACTTCAGGATCTTTGGTTGCAAATGCTTCATACTTAACAATGGGAAGTCTTACTTAACTAAGTTTGCTGCCAAGTCCCAAGAGGGAATTTTTGTTGGGTACAACAATAATAGTAAGGCTTATAGAGTCTACAACTTGACTACACAAGTTGTAGAAGAATCAGTGCATGTAGTTTTTGATGAGACTAAACTTATTAATAATAAGTTGTCTAGCAATGTATGCAGCCCCACAGGTTTGACAAAGAGAATGGACAAGCTTACTATAGAAGAAGTGCCTGCTGCAAGACAGTAAGGAGAGGAGAGTAGCTGCTGTCCAGGGGGAGAACTACATGTGCCAGTTGCTGAAGAAATCCAAGGTATACAGCATGATGCAGATGCTGAAGTGGTTCAACCTGAAGTGAGGATGCCTCCAGCCCACAGACATCTTAAAGATCATCCAGTCGAGCTGATTATTGGAGATCCAAGACAAGGAGTTCAAACAAGGAGCAGAAATCAGAATGCTGCAATCTATTCCAGCTTTCTGTCACAAGTTGAACCTAAGAAGTTTGAAGAAGCAATACAAGATCCACAATGGACTGAAGCAATGCAAGAAGAGCTTAATCAGTTCAAGAGGTGCAAGGTTTGGGAACTTGTTCCTAAACCTAAAGACCACAATGTAATAGGAGTTAAGTGGATCTACAGGAATAAGATGGATGAACAAGGGGTCATCATTAAGAATAAAGCTAGACTGGTTGCTAAAGGATATAGACAAGAAGAAGGTATTGATTTTGATCAAACCTTTGCTCCAGTAGCCAGACTGGAAGCCATAAGAATGTTCTTGGCCTATGCAACCTATCAAGGATTCAAGGTATACCAAATGGATGTCAAGTCAGCATTCCTAAATGGTAATTTGAAAGAAGAAGTCTATGTGGAGCATCCTTCAGGTTTTGTTGATCCAACTCTACCTCATTATGTCTATAGACTTAGGAAAGCTTTATATGGGTTAAAGCAAGCCCCTAGGGCTTGGTATGAAACCCTATCTAGTTTCCTCATTGAGAACAAGTTCTCAAGGGGGAAAATAGATAAGACTCTATTCCTTAGGGAATCTAGAGGCAAAGTCATACTAGTCCAAATATATGTAGATGATATTATATTTGGGTCTACTGAAAGCAGCCTTTGCAAAAAGTTTGCAAAACGTTATGCAAGGTCAGTTTGAAATGAGTAGTATGGGAGAGCTGAAGTTTTTCTTGGGTCTCCAAGTTAAACAGACTGAGAGTGGTTTGTCCATTTGTCAGTCAAAGTTCACCCTAGAACTCATAAGGAAGTATGGTATGGATTCATCCAGTACCATGAAGACTCCTATGGGGTCAAGTATGTCTCTTAGCAAGGATGATGCAGGGAAACCTGTAGATGAAACCTTGTATAGAGGGATAGTTGGCTCCCTATTATACTTGACTGCTAGTAGACCAGACATCATGTATGCTACATGTGTTTGTGCAAGGTATCAAGCCTGCCCTAAAGAGTCTCACTTGACTGCTGTCAAGAGAATTTTGAGATATCTAAAGGGCACTCCCTATCTAGACCTCTGGTACCCTAGGAATGGAGACTTTGATCTAACAGGTTATTCAGATGCAGACTTTGCAGGATGCAAAGAGGATAGAAAGAGTACTACTGGAACCTGTCAATTCCTAGGTGGGAGACTAATTTCATGGAGCAGCAAAAAGCAGACTAGTGTGGCTATCTCCACAGCTGAGTCAGAGTATGTGGCTGCAGGAAGTTGCTGTGCTCAACTTCTGTGGATTCAACATCAGCTAGAGGACTATGGATTTCAGGTAAGTAGAACTCCACTTTACTGTGATTCTATAAGTGCTATTTCAATAGCTAATAACCCTGTATCTCATAGTAGAACAAAACATATTGAGATTAAATATCACTTTCTTAGAGAACATGTAGAAAGAGAAGATATTTCACTTGAATATGTTAAAACAGATGAACAAGTAGCTGATATGTTTACTAAGCCACTAGAAGAAGCTAAGTTCAATAGATTCAAAATTGAACTAGGAATGATAAACTTAGAGTAAGTTTACAGATTTGAAAATGACTAAGTAAAAAGGTGTCGACACATAGACAAGTCTATGTCGACACAGAATAGTGATGTCGACACTTCAGGAAAAAGGTGTCGACACATCTAGGAATGTGGTGTCGACACTTCAGAATGTTAGTGTCGACAAATGTCAAGTAGGTGTCGACACATCCTATGTGGTGTCGACACTTAAGTTTTACTCAGAATTTTTCTAAGTAAAGTCTCGACAATGTGTCGAGTTGTGTTGTGTCGACACATAACCAAGTGTCGACACATAAAATCTGTTGACTAAACTTGTGTCGACACATGTGTGTCGAGACATTATAAGTCAGTGTCGACACTCATTGCCAGTGTCGACACATCCTAAGATAGCTGTCCCGCCTGTTCATCTTCAAAATTAGACAGGTATAAATAGGGTTCTGTCTTTGTTTGTCGACACGCTTTCAAAGTTTCGAGACCAAAACTATTGTGTCGACACTTCTCTTTTCTAAAGACAAATTCTCCAAACCCTAATGGCTCCTAAGCTTGAGGAGAACGTTAACGAGGGCTATGAGCTAGTGCGCGGCGCGTTCGACGACGCAGATCAAGAAATCCAGTCGGTGGTAACCCTAGTCGCCAATTCTGGACTAGAATACTTGGTTTCAGAACCAACAAAGATTTGGAAGAAGGAAGTTCTTGAATTCCTTAATGGAGCTGCTGTAGATGACTCTGGATATAGAATCAAATCCAGAGTTCATGGATCTAAAGTCAAGATTTCACCAAAAAGTCTGAGGAAGGTACTCCAGCTACCTAAAACACAAGATGAAGAAGAAGTAACTGCATCCAAGACCAGGGAAGCCCTTACCTGGTGTGGACTTGATCCAAAGATGAAGATAGGATCTGTCTTTAACAGGAAAGACATGAACAGTCAAGGAAAATTCATGTCTGAGATTGTGGGCAAGGTTATTCTCAGTAAGCCTGGAGGGCATGACAGAGTGTCTGCCTCTATGTTTAGAATTATGACTAGAATCATATTCACTCTGAAAACAGACTGGTCAATAGTGGTTTTTGACAAGATCAAGGAGAGCTTGAAGAAGCCCAATCTGGGCAGAATTATAAGTCTCTACCTAGCTGGTACAATACCAGAGGTAATGAGCAATGCTGCTGGAAGCAAGATCAACCACATGAGGAAGATGGATCAACGGATATTTTCCAGATGGGACAAGGTGTTGTCCAAGGAAATACCAACCCCAGAAAAGACAGTTGCTGAGAAGGAGATTCCTCCAAAGAAGAAGAGAAAAACTGCAGCTATGGCACAAGAGTCCTCCAGCAGTTCTGATAGTGAAGAACAAGTTGTTTTCACTCCAGATGATCAAGAGGAAGTGGTTGTAGAGAAGACCCCTGCTGCTGAAGATATTGCTGAGATCCAGGAGGAGCTACCACAGGCTAACCCCATCCACAGGGATCAAAACCAGGGGGAGCCTCCAATTGTAGAACAGTAATCTACTCTGGACAGTGAGCAAGCCACCATCATCATCCAAGAGGTACTCACTGACCTAAAAACTATAGAATATCTTATAAAAGATGCTGATTTGTCTGATGTTCCTCAGCAAACTCAGCTGCCTAGCCAAGAACCAGATGTTGTTATCAAAGACACATCTGTTGTCCTAGAAGTGGTTCCTGATCAAGTAGTTGAAGAACCAAGAACTTCTCCAGCTTCTTCACCTCAAGAGTTTACAATGGAAGATCTATTCCTAAATCTAGATCAAGAAGATTTTGATATGGACAAGGATGTTGCTGTTGAAGATAAGAGTGCTGCTGCTGAGGGGGAGCACATGGAAGTTCTGGAAGAGCCTATTAGGCAAGAAACTGAAAAGGCAACTGCTGTGCAAGCTGACAAACCTCCAAGCCCTAAGGAAAGGGTTGAAATAGCCAGCACTTCAGAATCTGAAGAAGATGAGGC
The DNA here is from genome assembly GCA_039583875.1 of Platanthera guangdongensis. Lineage (NCBI taxonomy): Eukaryota > Viridiplantae > Streptophyta > Magnoliopsida > Asparagales > Orchidaceae > Platanthera > Platanthera guangdongensis. The sequence goes on from CM077156.1 coordinate 6,482,526, forward strand.
TGCAAAGGCTAAAAGGAAGAAATTATATGTTTTTAAAAGAAGAAGCCAGAGTTACAAGAAAGCTCTGCAATCTGTAGCCCCACAGCCTATAATTCAACAAGCCCCAACTATTGATTATAGTGCTTTACTGATTGCACTGCAGATCAAAATGGATGAATAAAGAAAGGCTATAGAAGCTTATGTTGATGAAGGGCAGAAGACTTTACAGTTTGACCTGGCCCAAGAAATAAAGTCTATAAGGTTTGAGATGAACCTTAATAAGAAGGAGATGAATGAATGCTTCCACAAGGGTGGAAATGCTGTGGTGTATCTGGCAACACACCAAAAGAAGATAAAGGCTCAGGTAGATGATATAGCCTTAAAGCAAGGATATGTGCTGGAAAACCAAATCAGAATGAATGACAATCTGACTGAGTCACATAATGATCTACTCACAGAATTGAAGAACAAGGCTGATGAACCTTTTACATCTGCTGCTGCAGTTAAGGCTGACTTTGATAAAGTATTTCAAGCTGAGATTACTGCTGTTAAGTCTGCTATTAAAGATTCCCAGAAAGTCATCTCTGAACAACTCACAAAGCTGAAACCATTCTTTAAAGAGGGAATCAGGTATTTGGATAGTCAAATAAGATTTCAAAAGGATGATGTCAGAGACCATATGGCCAGAGAAGTCATAAAGGGGGAGAGAGTATTAGTCAAAGCTAGCTCTGACCATGCCAAATGGATATCTAACTCCATCAGAGCTACACTGGGCTATCCTCCACTCTGTGATGATGATAATGTTGCTGAATCAGGGATTCAAACTGCATATCTTGGAGGTGAGCAACCAGAGGTAGCTCAAGTGATTTATCCACCTTCAGATTTTGACATGGTTCAAGCAGATGTAAGCACAATGTATAGCCCACCTGAGGGCAAGGACACAGTTCATATTGAGAAAGTAGTTCAACCTGTTTCTGCAGCTATGCAAGAGGCATTAGAGAAAGAAGAAGAGGCAAGGTTGTCAAAGAAGAGGTTTAGGGAACAAGCAGAACAAAGGCCAGATTTTGAACAGTGGAGCCCTACCTCTAGAAATATAATTTTAACTGCCTGGAAAGCTGCCAAGGACAATGCTCATGAAAGGAACAAGTGGTTCTCTGAAGCAGAATGGAGGAAACATGAAATAAGACAGGAGGCCATTGTTCAATATAGAAGAAAGGCAAAGATGAGAAAGCTACCTCCTACCGCAATGGAGCCTAGCAAGTACTTCCCCAAGCCATACCACTATTTTGAAAGGCAGAAAATCAAAGCAGAAGAGCTGAAGAAGAAGGACTTAAAAGGCAAGAAGCCTGCTGTTGCTGCAACTGCTGAAGCCACTGTCAAAGCTCAAGTCCAATCTGGCAAAGGCATTGCTATCAAAGAACCAGACCAGAAATAGATTAGGAATTGACTTGAAGATTGTTGTAATCTTTTGAATGAAATACATTTGTGTAAACCATTGAAGATGTATTAGAAAAATGTTAGAACAATAAATGATAAATATATTTCATGATTGTTCTGAGAATATGTCTATTTCTTGTTTGTTCTGCAATGTTGAATGTGTATACATGTGTGAAATATTACATGTTTATGTTTACCCTGCTGATTATAATCTGCTTTATATCATTCTATAATTTTTAATTATGAATGGTGTATATCATTGACTAAGGGTTATGACTTCTCCAAATAGGGGGAGATTGTTGGGTACATTGGTCAAATGTACCTGATTTGAAAAAGCCTCACCCAACTCAATGATATACATCATAATGTATTTGATGTATGTTTGAGTTACTTGTGCAGGTTAAGAAAGTACTGGACTGAAGAAAAAAGTTTCTAAGTCCATGTGTCGACACCCAGAGGGAAAGTGTCGACACTTAAGAAAGCTTGTGTCGACACCCAGACAAGCAGTGTCGACACTTGGAGTCATTGTGTCGACACCTGGGATGCAGAGTCGACATCAGACAAAAAGTGTCGACACTTGGAGCTGTGTCGACACTCAGTGAAGAAAAGTGTTGAAGCCAAAATTTGAATTCAACGAATGTTCACAAAATAGGGGTGTAGCCGACTCCTACTTGGCCCAAGCTCCGACCTCCGACCGGTCGTGAAGGATTAGAAAACTGGCCCAAAGCCGCAGCAGGGAGGTCCCACCGCTTACCCGGAAGGTCACAAAGAACTTCCCCTCCAAAGCCAAAAGCTGGGCTTGGAGTTCCTCAGAAGACCGTGCCAATCAAACCTCTCCAGAGTCTCCAAAAAAAAGGTGCCTTCTGAAGAACCCCTATGGGCTTATTTATAGATTTCAGAATCTGAACTGCAAATAACAAAACTGCTCTGACCTGAAATTACTGGGATACCCTTGGCTGGGTCTGCCAACAGCCAAACTCCGCTGTTCTGAGGAGCTATATGCAGTCCACCAAGGGTAAAAGGGTAAAAATACCGGGGGTAGAAAAAACCACCTGCTTTGATAGGAAAGGTTAAAAAACCTTCTTGCCCCTTGGCGAGAGGAAAGGCGCCTGCCGGCGAGAAGGACCCACCGCCCGTCTCGCCGGAGCCTCTCGCCCCTGGAGGTCCTCTTGCTTCTGGGGGCCCGCTCGCCTCTGGAGGGGCCCTCTCGCCCTTTAGAGAGCCCATCATCTCGCCGCAGGCGAGTGGGCCTTCTTGGTACCCTTTGCCTGTCTCGTCCTTTTTACTTCTTGAGGGCTCTTTGCGAGCCCGAGGTTGTACACAATCCCCGCTCTTTTTGAGATTACTCTAAGCTCAAAAAGAATGTTCAACCGAGGCTCGTTATTCGAGGTGCATTAAAAAACGTATTTATGAGGAATCTTCTGAGGCCCCCACCGGGGTCTATAAATATGTGACTCCTGCCCCGTGCTCCTGATGCCCCGCTCTGCATATTCTTCTTCTTCCCTGTCCTTGAGTTCCTGCGGAATGACTCACAGTCAAAGTTTTCGCGAGCGTCTCGCCCTGGTGCGAGAGCAGCATAAGGCCAACGTGGCTGCTTTCACCTCTTCTCTGGTTCGCCCTCTCGCCCCATCGTCTCGCCTGAAAAAGGCGAAGGCGGGGGGTCCCTCACCTGCCGCAGGAGATTTGTCTTGCGTTGCTTTGGAAACCATCCCTGCACCCCACGCGCCTTCCACGGAAAAAGAGGTGGGTGTTCGCTTTTATCACTGTTATTCCTGCGACCGGGTGCTCTTTTGCTGACTAACGCTTTTTCAGAGGGCTCTCGCGGTCCCGCCGTCCCCGAAGAGTCCGCGAGGTGGTTCTACTGTCCGCTGCGAGGAACTTGATTCGCTACCCTCATCTACTCCTCCAACTACTCCCAGCGAGAGGCGGGACGATCCTTCCCCTCCCGCCGATACCTCTCGGCATCCTGGTAAGGGACCTTCCCTTGCCCTTTTGAATCCCCTTCGCTACTCTCACTCTCTCCTGCGAGTGCCTCTTCCACCTTGTCCCTGCACTCCTTGCGCAGATTCTCGGGCCAACTCTCCTGTTGAGGAGCAGCCGAAGCAACTCTCCGTCTCGCCTCCTCCTGCTGACGGGATTGAAGACTATCTGGGTGATCCCTCAGATCCAGTGGAAATGAAGCGGAAGACGGCTGAGCTCTTCCGGAAGCACGCGCGCCTCATTCATTCCTTGACTTTAGACAAACAGGCCGCGGAGAAGCGCATCGAGTCGCTGGAGGGCGAGTGCGCTCGTCTATCTTCTGGAGCCGATGCCGAGCTGGATGTCGACGGCACCGACCCTGAGGCCATCATCAATGAGACCGATATGCAGCTCCGTCTCGCGCGGCGTGGCCTGCAAACCCTCCGTTCCTTCCACTCGCGGAGTAGGCCTCCTCGCGGGGGAGCTCGCGGCGGCCGCTGGGAGTGGCGCCCATACTGATGAATATTCATCTTTTTCTTCTTCTCGCAAGATTTGTAATAATGGCAGTCTCGCCAAAGTGTGCGGAGAGTTTGGTCCCTGCGGGACGATTTCTGGACATATGTATGTTTTATGGCTTAATTTTTCATCCCTTATTTGCCTTTCCTTTTAATTTGTGCTCTATATATTTATTTATAATTTTTGCTGACTGTGACGGGTCGCGCCGTTCGAGGTATAGGAGAGAGAAAAACGCCGACTCTTCCTTTCCCCCTTATTTTTCCCGCCCTTTTAATCATTGGCCTTGCATCAGTTATAAATATGCCTAGCCCTGGACTAGATACCACACTTTCCGCCTTCACCGTTAACCAAGTCTCGGCCCTCTGACCTCCCCGTCTCGCTGGACCACTCTCGCCTCTTAACTCCTTCGTCTCGCTTAGGACCAGCTCGCCAAAGAAGATGGGCAAGAAGAAAGTGGAGGAGGGCGAGGGGCGCAGCCGCTGCGGGAAGAGGTTCACTGACCACGACTTCCCGCTCGGCAGGCTCCCTCGGGAAGACCATGATAAATTTGCCCGCGAGTATCTGGGTGAGGGCATCGAGTCGCGTCCCCCTAAGGTCGGTGAGTGCATCAACACATACTATCCCGGGGAACTCGCCTTCCCCGTCTCGCACTTTGAGGCGGGGTTGCGACTCCCCTTCTGGCCTGAGGTGAAGCAGGTCTTCAAGTACTTTGGCGTTGTCCCGGCTCAGTTCAATCCCAATGCCATCTCGGTGTTGATTGCGTTTGCCTGCTACATGCGCCGAGAGCGCATTGAGTTCAGCTTGACGGCCTTCCGCAAGCTTTTCATCTACCACGCCAATGCTGACGGCGTCTCGTATTTCACTGGGCAAGGGCTCAAGGTATGCGAGACGCCTAACAAGAATCATCACTGGCTCACCCGATTTGTCTTCATCCGGGGAGACCGGGCTGACTTTGGCGGCGTCCCTCTCGCGCCGGTCTCTCCGCCAGAGAGCTTCTACGCCACCCCCCAAGTCAGCGGGCCAGAGAAGCTGCTGTGCGAGTACCTTGCTGGCAAGAACTTCGAGGTCAACTTCTTGCGGCGAGGACTCGACTCGCTTCTCCCAGTGCTCCCGGGCGAGGGTATTCTTCTATTCCTCTCTCTTGGCTGTTTGTTGTCTCGCTTTTTTCTAACCCCCGCCCGCTTGCTTTTCCAGGTGAGCGAATTATCCCAGCATCCCCTCCTTATAAGAGCAACATTCATCCTGCCAAGGGTCTTGATCTCGCCAATGCAGCGGCAGAGGCGGCGAGAGAGTCCCTTGTGGTCATCCCGCCGAAGCGTCCTGGAGATGTCACCGTCCCTTCTCGCTCCAGCCCTCCAAAAAAGAAAATGAAGAAAGCTGTAGCTATATCCAAGGAAAGGGAGAAGGCTCCCCAAGGGAGCCCTATCTCTGTAGGAGAAACTCCACCGCCTCCCTCGCCTAATTACCAGGCCGTCTCGCCTATTCGCGAGACGGTGCTTCCTGGCCAACCTGCTGCTGCTGCTTCCAGCCTGCCCGCCGGTGCTTCCAACCCGCGAGCTGCTGCTCCTGAGACGGTCGCTGCTACCTCTTCTCGCGAGGGCGATTCCTCTGGCCGTCCCGCCCCCGCTTCTCACATGAATTACAATCTGGGTCCCGTGGTTCATGATGCCGTCGGCGACCCTGTTCTGTTGTGGGGGCGGGACGCCAACCGCGTGTCCATCTCTACCCTCCTTCCTTCATGGAAGGAGCAAGAGGTCCCCTCCGGCCACGCCTACGCCATCGGATACGGCCTCTACGGTGGCCTTGACGCCACTTCGCCTGAAAGCGAGTCCACTAAGGACCTTGTGCTGAAAACCTGCCACCACCAGATGCGGGCCTTGGAGTTCTCGCACCGCTCCTCTCGCCGCCTTATTTATATTAATTCAAAATGGAAAGCCAGCGAGGAAAACCTGGAGGCGGAGCAGGAGAAATCTGCTGGTCTAGCGAGAAGGCTGTCAGATGCCGAGTCACTTCTCGCGAAGGCCCAAGGTGGTGTGGTAAGCCGCTACTCCCCTTTTTTCCCTTGGGTCTTTTTTCTTCCGTGATTCTTGGCTAATTGCTAGGTCATCCCGCAGGATGCCGAGACGGCGGGACAACTTCGCTCGCGCGTGGCGGCTTTGGAAGAGGAGGTCCGGGTTCTGACAGCGGAGAACGCGCGCCTTCAGGCTAGTGCTGCGTCGTCATCTCGCCGCGAGCCCTTCCGGACACCTCCGCCTCACTACTCTTACGAGAAAGTTGAGGAGCGATGCCGAGACGCTGGTGTCCGTGGGGCTGAGCTGGTGCTGCAAATGATGAAAGACCTGGGCGTTGTGAAGGACGACTCCGAGACAGTAACCGCGCGAGATCTGGTCCCCGAGCTTTATAGCGAGGAGAGTGATGATTCTTCATCCGGCGAGGAGGACTGATGTGCCGCCTCCAAGATTTAGAATCACTCTCTCCTCCTCGTAATGTAAAGACCTTAAACTATTATTATTTTTTGTGGCATCTGCCAAGTAATGAGCGAGTGCTCCATTTTGCTGTCCTGTATTTCATTTTTTATGCTTTGTGAAGTTAATCTCTGGTTTGCTTTTTGCCTGTGGGATGGTGCTATTATTTCGTCTCGCCGTGCAACTTTTCTGTATTTTTATTTTTCTGTCTTATATCTTGTGCGAGACGGGCTCTTGACGTGCTTAATATCCGCGAGATTGGCGCGAGGCCTTGCCTTGCGAGAGCCCTTTCGCTACCGGCGAGACGATCTCTAACACCCATCCGCTGCGAGTGCCCCCCCTGCCCCACTCCACACCCCCTTTGCCCTTAGTTTTATTTTGTACTTTTAGGATTAGGTGGGGATACTAAGGTGTAGTGCCTCTTCAGGGGATTTTTTCACCCTACTCAGCCAAAAGGAATTCTGCTTTGTCTGCTTGATGTTGATGGGAGCCTGCGGAGTGGGTCCACCTGGGGCCGAGCCGAGCTCGGGGTGCCGATGGAGAACTTAACTCAAAACCTATCCCCCACAGGCGAGCCTTCGGACCTGCCAGCTAGATGGGAGCCTGCGCAGCGGGTCTACCTGGGGCCGAGCCGAGCTCGGGGTGCCGATGAAGACCTTAACTCAAAACCTATCCCCCACAGGCGAGCCTTCGGACCTGCCAGCTAGATGGGAGCCTGCGCAGCGGGTCTACCTGGGGCCGAGCCGAGCTCGGGGTGCCGATGAAGACCTTAACTCAAAACTATCCCCCACAGGCGAGCCTTCGGACCTGCCAGCTAGATGGGAGCCTGCGCAGCGGGTCTACCTGGGGCCGAGCCGGCTCGGGGTGCCGATGATAGAACTTTAAACTCAAAACCTATCCCCACAGGGCGAGCCTTCGGACCTGCCAGCTAGATGGGAGCCTGCGCAGCGGGTCTACCTGGGGCCGAGCCGAGCTCGGGGTGCCGATGAAGACCTTAACTCAAAACCTATCCCCCACAGGCGAGCCTTCGGACCATGCCAAGCTAGATGGGAGCCTGCGCAGCGGGGTCTACTGTGGGGCCGAGCCGAGCTCGGGGTGCCGATGAAGACCTTAACTCAAAACTATCCCCCACAGGCGAGCCTCGGACCTGCCAGTAGATGGGAGCCTGCGCAGCGGGTCTACCTGGGGCCGAGCCGAGCTCGGGGTGCCGATGAAGACCTTAACTCAAAACCTATCCCCCACAGCGAGCCTTCGGGACCTGCCAGCTAGATGGGAGCCTGCGCAGCGGGTCTAATGGGGCCGAGCCGAGCTCGGGGGGTGCCGCGATGAAGACCTTAACTCAAAAACCTATCCCCAAGGCGAGCCTTCGGACTGCCAGCTAGATGGGAGCATGCGCAGCGGGTCTACCTGGGGCCGAGCGAGCTGGGGTGCCGATGAAGAACTTAACTCAAAAAACCTATCCCCACAGGCGAGCCTTCGGACCTGCCAGCTAGATGGGGCCTGCGCAGCGGGTTTACCTGGGCCGAGCCGAGCTCGGGGTGCGATGAAGAACTTAACTCAAAACTATCCCCCACAGGCGAGCCTTCGGACCTGCCAGCTAGATGGGAGCCTGCGCAGCGGGTCTAACTGGGGCCGAGCCGAGCTCGGGTGCCGATGAAGACCTTAACTCAAAACCTATCCCCCACAGGCGAGCCTTCGGACCTGCCAGCTAGATGGGAGCCTGCGCAGCGGGTCTACCTGGGGCGAGCCGAGCTCGGGGTGCGATGGAGAAAACTTAACTCAAAACTATCCCCCACAGGCGAGCCTTCGGACCTGCCAGCTAGATGGGAGCCTGCGCAGCGGGTCTAACTGGGGCCGAGCCGAGCTCGGGTGCCGATGAAGACCTTAACTCAAAACCTATCCCCCACAGGCGAGCCTTCGGACCTGCCAGCTAGATGGGAGCCTGCGCAGCGGGTCTACCTGGGGCGAGCCGAGCTCGGGGTGCGATGGAGAAAACTTAACTCAAAAAACCTATCCCCACAGGCGAGCCTTCGGACCTGCCAGCTAGATGGGGCCTGCGCAGCGGGTTTACCTGGGGCCGAGCCGAGCTCGGGGTGCGATGAAGAACTTAACTCAAAACCTATCCCCAAGGCGAGCCTTCGGACCTGCCAGCTAGATGGGAGCCTGCGCAGCGGGTCTACCTGGGGCCGAGCGAGCTCGGGGTGCCGATGAAGAACTTAACTCAAAACCTATCCCCCACAGGCGAGCCTTCGGACCTGCCAGCTAGATGGGAGCCTGCGCAGCGGGTCTACCTGGGCCGAGCCGAGCTCGGGGTGCCGATGAAGAACTTAACTCAAAACTATCCCCCACAGGCGAGCCTTCGGACCTGCCAGCTAGATGGGAGCCTGCGCAGCGGGTCTAACTGGGGCCGAGCCGAGCTCGGGTGCCGATGAAGACCTTAACTCAAAACCTATCCCCCACAGGCGAGCCTTCGGACCTGCCAGCTAGATGGGAGCCTGCGCAGCGGGTCTACCTGGGGCGAGCCGAGCTCGGGGTGCGATGGAGAAAACTTAAACCTGCCTTTAGGTCTTCA